>CM053242.1:23902613-24066016 GCA_028583405.1 Pogonophryne albipinna | reverse complement strand
CATCAGTCAGGCTTCAGAAAGCAACACAGCACCATCACTGCCACAATGAAAGTGGTGAATGATGTGGCGAGTATTTTAGATAATAAGCAGAGTTGTACAGCTCTATTTAGTGACCTTCCCAAAGCGTTTGATACCGTCGATCATCGCATTTTAAAGCAGAGGCTAGCCAGTATAGGCATGTCCAGCCATGCAGTGGGGTGGTTTGTGAACTACCTCTCTGAAAGGTCCCAATGTGTTCACTCTGATGGGCTGTCTTCTGAGTGGTTAAACATTGCAAATGGTGTTCCCCAAGGTTCTGTTTTAGGTCCACTTTTATTCTCCATATATATCAACAGTTTAGGTGAAAATGTGGATGAAGCAACTTTACATTTTTATGCGGATGATACCGTGATGTACTGTGCAGGTCCCTCCATTAAGGAAGCTGGTGTTAAATTACAGGCTGTTTTTAACATTATTCAGACTCAGCTCTCTGAACTAAAGCTTCTTTTAAATGTTGAGAAAACCAAGGTAATGCTCTTTTCTAAAGCTAAAAAGACACCTGAGCCTGTTTTAGATATTGTAACTATGCAAGGAATAAAACTTGAAGTGGTTACCTGTTACAAATACCTTGGTATCTGGCTTGATGATTGTCTCACTTTTAAACTTCATGTCAATAACCTGCTTAAAAAGCTGAGGGTTAGGCTAGGTTTCTTCTACAGGAACAAGTCCTGTTTCTCGCTTGAGGCCAGGATAAGGTTAGTCACTGTGACCTTTTTACCTGTGCTGGACTATGGTGATTTGATGTATATGAATGCACCTGCCAATTGCCTGGTCAAGTTAGATGCTGCGTATCACAACGCACTGAGATTTGTGACAAACTGTAAAGCATTAACCCATCACTGTACCCTGTATGCAAGGGCTGGTTTGCTTTCATTAACTGTACGGAGGCTCAGTCACTGGTACATTTTTATATACAAAGCCATGTTAGGGAAACTTCCATCTTATATCTGCTCCCTGATCTCACGGAAAATTGTAAGTGGCTACTGCCTGAGATCGAATGCTGTGGTTTTATTAAATGTGCCAACTGCTAGGACTGTCTTAGGGAAGACAGCTTTTAGATGCGCAGCTCCTCTGTCTTGGAATAGTCTGAAAATTAAATGGAAACTGAACAATCTGGTGCCACTAAATGTTTTTAAAGCTCGGTTGGATGCTACTCAATCGAAGCTATTGGTACCTGTTTATGTGGATAATTATGTAAATGATGCTGTATGATGTCCTTTTGTTGTTCTGTTTATGTTTTTATGTTTCATGTGGAACTACTTGAGCAGGTCTCCCTTGAAAAAGAGATCAATGATCTCAATGGGATTTATCTGTCTAAATAAAGGTTTGAAATGAAATACCAAATGTTAAATTATGTTCAGGATTTTAACCCTTGAACTGCCAGTTTGAAAACATGAATTTGCGTTTTCTATGAAAAACATGCACAAAAAGGCAGTTAATGAATAAAAGGCATGATAAATGTTGGGGGGGTCGGCTTTTTTTTTTTTTTAACACAGTCTTGGATATGTCAAAGATTAGCAACAACATTGATTTTGGTTGATTATTAGTTTTTGCACAGAATCAGATTAAACAAAAAACTCACACATTAGCCACTCGCGGACAAAAATGTCCCATCCACTCCCATTATAACCACATATTTTGTTCTCTCCGCCATACCGGTATAAAATCATGCATTTTGTAATGTCAGGGTTTTATATTGGAGGAAAATTGTTAAATTTGTCCTTTTTACTGTAAAAACCAGATGTGACATTTTACAATTGAATTACATGTTTGTAATTTCTTGGTTTCTTTGCCTGTTGTATAATGGGGCCCTGCCAGCCATTGGAATACATGTATGCAACTAATATGATGTCGGTGTGTTAGTATGGATGTGGAAGAGTGGTATCAGCTGAGAAATGTGTGTGTGTGTGTGTGTGTGTGTGTGTGTGTGTATGTGTGTGTGTGTGTGTGTGTGTGTGTGTGTGTGTGTGTGTGTGTGTGTGGATGTACAGTGTGTGTATACAGTAGATTTGGTTTACAGCAAGTCGCAGTTTTCGCCTCATATCTTTCTTTCTCTCTCTCTCTTTCTCTCACTCCCTCATTACCAAACTCATACACACTCTTACATATTAAACCTCCTTATACCTTGTATGTGTGTGAGTGATTGTGTGTGAGAATGAGACAGGAGTAAGTGTGCTCTCATGGCGTTTTGTTTTTCATTTGTGCTGTTTCATGTGTCTTTGAGGTAAACAGATGTATGATCTTGACCCAGCTTGACCTCGATGTTTTGAATTGTTTGGAACTTCAAAGTCCTTTGATGATGTGTCTTTAGCAAACAGACATACACAGCCATACATATACTCCTTGAAGTAAATAAAAACACCTGGCTGCAAAGCCAAAGCTTCAAACATGTGTAGTTTGGCTGGATGGTCATTTCATTCCTGTGATACGCAACAACCAGTAAGATGAAGAGGAGCTTCTCTGTGGGACAAGAGGTCTAATGCAGCCCGTAACTTCAGCTGCAGGACTCATCCTCTGAAACAGAAACACTCGGAGAAGGAGAATCTGGTGTGGATCTGAACTGTGCTTGAAAGGAGTCAGCACAAGGATAAAACACTTTTTTGCCAAATAGTTTGCCAAACAGTTCATTTATCAGATGGGGGCAGAGAAGAAGGAACAATTCTGGCCCGAATCCCACGTTGATACAGAGGAATCTATGAGGTCCTTTGCTGAGGAGGTTGAGGAGCTGCTGAGGAACTGCTGAGGAACAACAAGATGGTGATGAGGTTGAGATGTATGAAGGACTACAAAACCTTTTGGATGAAAAAAGCATGATGTTCACTAAAGTGCTTAGTGATCCCCTCCTCAATCACACCACAAAGGGGATGATAGCACCAGAGATTGCCACAGGAGTAACAAGAATATTCGTTGCGTCGCCACGTGAAGCCATGCTTAGAGAAATGATCAGATGCTTGTGGTGGAGTCTGATCGTTCTTCGTCTGACCCTTCCCCTGAAAGTGGAGAGGACACAGAGGATCCCATCCCGTAGCTGCGCTACATTCCTCTGCACTATCCTATCCAATGTTTGCTCAAACATCTGTGGCATCAACATCCCTCCAGTTTGCCACCGAACGTCCCCCATGCAGGTGTGTCATGTCGACAATACTGCTGATGATCTCAGGGATAAAGAATACATCAAAGAAGGATTCCACGTCATGAATTCTTATTTATGCCACTCGTAATGGCATAACGCGTGGGCCCTGAAACCAAACCTCTGGCAGCAGGAATGTAGCGCGACGTTTCCTCGTGAGAGGGAAACCAGATTTGAAAATGCTTTGATGTCCACCCACTGCCATGACGGACACGATCCTCCGGATAGGATAGTGCTGAGGAATGTAGCGCAGCTACGGGATGGGATCCTCTGTGTCCTCTCCACTTTCAGGGGAAGGGTCGGACGAAGAAGGATCAGACTCCACTACAAACTCCACATCAGATTCTCCTTCTCATGTTTGGCAAAAAAGTGTTTTATCTTTGTGCTGACTCCTTTCAAGCACAGTTCAGATCCACACCAGATTCTCCTTCTCAGGGTGTTTCTGTTTCAGAGGATGAGTCCTGCAGCTGAAGTTAGGGGCTGCATGAGCAGAGACCTCTTGTTCCACAGAGAAGCTCCTCTTCATCTTACTGCTTGTTGCGTATCACAGGAATGAAATGACCAGCCAGCCAAACTACACATATTTGAAGCTTTGGCTTTCCAGCCAGGTGTTTTTATTTACTTCAAGGAGTATATGTATGGCTGTGTATGTCTGTTTGCTAAAGAGACATTATCAAAGGACTTTGAAGTACAAACAATTCAAAACATCGAGGTCAAGCTGGGTCAAGATCATACATCTGTTTACCTCAAAGACACATGAAACAGCACAAATGAAAAACAAAACGCCATGAGAGCACACTTACTCCTGTCTCATTCTCACACACAATCACTCACACAAGGTATAAGAAGGTTTAATATGTAAGAGTGTGTATGAGTTTGGGAATGAGGGAGTGAGAGAAAAAGAGAGAGAGAAAGAAAGAAAGATATGAGGTGAAAACTGCGACTTGCTGTAAACCAAATCTACTGTATATTGTTGTCTCTGCACACACACACACACACACACACACACACACACACACACACACACACAGACACACACACACACACACACACACACACACAGACACACACACACACACACACACAGACACACACACACACACACACACACACACACACACACACACACACACACACACACACACACACACACACACACACACACACACACACACACACACACACACACACACACACACACACACACACACACACACACACACATTTCTGAGCTGATACCACTCTTCCACATCCATACCAACACACCTACATCATATTAGTTGCATACATGTATTCCAATGGTTGGCAGGGCCCCATTATACAACAGGCAAAGAAACCAAGAAATGACAAGCATGTAATTCAATGGTAAAATGCCACATCTGGTTTTTACAGTAAAAAGGACAAATTTAACTATTTTCCTCCAATATAAAACCCTGACATTACAAAATGCATGATTTTATACCGGTATGGCGGAGAGATCAAAATATGTGGGAGTGGATGGGACATTTTTGTCCGCGAGTGGCTAATGTGTGAGTTTTTTGTTTAATCTGATTCTGTGCAAAAACTAATAATCAACCAAAATCAATGTTGTTGCTAATCTTTGACATATCCAAGACTGTGTTAAAAAAAAAGAAAAGCCGACCCCTCCAACATTTATCATATGGAAAATAACTGCCTTTTTGTGCATGTTTTTCATAGAAAACGCAAATTCATGTTTTCAAACTGGCAGTTCAAGGGTTACAATCCTGAACATAATTTAACATTTGGTATTTTTGATCAGGACTGAAGTTGATTGAAAGATTTAACCCCAAAAAGTTTTAAAAAATATTAATCTGTTGTCATTTTAGAGCAGTGTTTGGAAGTGGACATTTTTGTCCCGAATGACTAATTTGTAACTTTTTTGTTCAATCTGATTTTGTGCAAAAACTAATAATGCAAAAAAAAAATCCATTTTGTTGCTAATCTTTGACATATCCAAGACTGTTATAATAAAAAAAAGCGCCAGTCCCCAGATATGTATTCTTTGGAAAATAACACATTTTCTCTGTTTTCATCATGAAAAACAACAGCGGTTTCATGTATTCAAAATGGCATTTAAAGGGTTAAAATCCTGAAAATGATTACATTTTTGATATTTTCTATTAGGGTGGAAGTTGCTTTAAAGATTGAACCCAAAAAGGTTGTAAAAAAAACCTTTTAATATAATGTTTTTATCAAAGCATTTTGCAGTGGACATTTTTGTCTCGAATGACTAATTTGCGTAGTCGATTTGTTATACAGTGAATTAAAGACCGATTTCAAAAATTGAAATTCCAAAATAGATTGAGAAAATAGCCTTGTTACAAAAAATCAGGCCATTTGCACCAACACAACCAAAGTTATTGCAAAATGAAAAGTGAAAAATGACCCATATGGACAAAAACGTCCACAGTGATACCGGAGGGTTAAATACATATGCTCAAAGGAGGGTGGGGCTCAGGAGGCTAATGTGTGACTAACACACACCGGAGCTTCAGGGGACCGGATGTTTAGCAGATGCTAATGCATTTTGATGCAGCAAACAGCAATAATAATAATAATAATAACATATCATAGCTTACAATGCTACAGAAAGATGAGATTCAACAATGCAGGGTTATTTTGCTACTATTCCACATTTAAATTGCAGGTCACTGATCGTTGTTAGTTTTACAACGCAGACTCATAAATTGAAGTGAATTTAAAATGAACAAATGAAATGCATACACAAAGCTCATTAAAACAAGCAAGAACATAAACAACACAATCTAAATCCTCCACAGGGAGTGTCTGGGGATTTTACGTTTAACGGTGGTAATGCAGACCCTAGGGCCTAACCTTTTATTAGTAAAGTTTACATATAAGTCCATGTTTATACAGTCTGCTCACACATCCTGCTAGCTGTCACGTGCTATGGACACATTTTCTCACACCTGGATGAACTTTAGAAATGTTTGTTGATCTTGTGACCCTAACAGACATTATAGGTGCAGCTCTTGAGCCAAAGACACATTTCTGATGCAGTTCTGTCTCCCTCTACTCATTCTGACAGAATTTCAAACGTACAGTAGATAGTGGCCTAACCCCCTAATCCCACCAGGAGCGTCTGCGCTGCGCTGCGGCTGCGCTGCGGCTGCGCTGCGGCTGCGCTGCGGCTGTGCTGCGGCGTTTTTAGCGATCGCGGCCACTCTAGTCAATGGGTGCTATTCCACCAGACCCGCTGCGCCGCGGCTCGAAGCGTCCCAGAAGCTCCTCGCCGCAAGGAATTTCTAAAATATAGGATGAATCCTATTTTTGACGCGGCGCAGCGCAGGCAGGAAGTGATGAAAATCACCTTGTTGTCTCCTTTGCTGGTTGAGGGGGTGCGCCCAAAACCGGCTCCTTCTCCTCCCCCCACCCCCCCGTAGTCTTTCAAGTAGGAGAATACATGCCAGCGTTCTCCTCCGGTTTACAGGCACTGTAAATTATATATATATATAGAATAATTATGATGATGATCTGCATATTTTTTTACCACTAAAAGCAACACATCTTTGATTCATGTAGTTTATAACTGGAATATTACAATTATTATTAACTGTGTCTGTAGTCTACAACCCAACAAAATAGGAAATAACAACAATAAACACGATTTAAACAGACACAAACATAAACCATTTAACTACGTAGCCTACTTACTTGTAGAAGTACAAATGTCAAGGAAATATTCCAAAATCAACAACAACTGCGAGGCTGCACACACGACGCTCCGCTTCCGCAATGTTTTGAAACGCGCCTGGTGGGTTACGACGCAGGAGGAGCTCGCAGCGCGGCGCAGCCGCAGCGCAGCACAGATGCTTCCGGTGGGATCAGGGGTTGATAGTGCTATGTTCTTAATTTGTACCTCATCATCATTAACTGAATTCTTTATTTTAAAATCATTTTAAAGCAGATTTTTGGAGGTGCTGAACATGATGTATCATAGCAGCAGCCATGAGCTATGAGACTTTGTGGAACAATGGTGTTGTAGTGCCGAGAGATAGGGAGTCAGAGGCGGTGCAATGGAGGTGCAAAAGTGAACTTTATTGCGGAGCAGAAAAGGACAGGTTGCTGGCTTGCAGTCCGAGTAGCCAAGAGAGAGAGAAAAGGAGGAGGACACAGTATATACACAGGAGGTACCAACTAATGTGTCCGTGCGGAACCATACCAGCCTGTAGTTCCTAGATTGAATTATGACATTATACAATGGTCACTGTTGTGGAATATTTTCCAAGGCCCATAACTTTGACCCAGTTTATCAGTTCAAACTGTCCTGACTGAGCACACGCACCTCGTAACCTTGGCTGCTGTGCTCTCAGTGTTCTGTTTCCCTGTTCCTGCCTGTTGGCGTCAGCTGATAGAGGTGTTATGGTTCTATGTTCCTGCCTGTTGGCGTCAGCTGATAGAGGTGGTATGATTTTATCTTGTTATGCAGCATGTTGATGATGCTCTAAGAACTAGCTAAATACAGGGGTCTGAGGTAGAGTTCTTTAGAATTGACGTGGCAACTCTCCCGTGCAGTCTCACCGTGACTGATGTGACTTGTGATGTGAATCTCTCCGGCCGTAACTCCAAATAAATCATCAGTGTTTGACATCGAAGCTCCTGCTCCTCCCGTGTCTCTTTCCTGAGTCGGTGACTCCCACTGCATTGCTACACAGAAGTTTCCCTTACAATTTGGCGTTGTCGGCAGGATACCAACAAATCTTCAGAACTGGTAAGTGTAATTTCAAATCTACATTTGGACATTGCCTTACCAGAATCTGTGATTGACGGTATCCTAAAATGACCTGTGAAACTGAGCGGCTGTGTTTCGTTTTTGGTTAATGAACATTTGGGGATTATAAACCCAGGGGATCAGTGTCTGGGGACTCAGTCCTGGCTGATTTTCTCTGTGTATGCTGCTCGGGACGGAAGTACCATACAAGCATACACAGCTCATGTTTAGAGAGACCTTAAAAGAAGGGCATCAGTGAAGTGGAGCTTCTGTGTGAAAGCAATGTAAAGATTTGTATTGGACAAATCGCCGAATTCTGGGGGTTTCAGCGGCCAACACAGCAGTTGAAAATAAGCAGCCAGAGATATTACTGCTATCGCCTCTCTGTAAAACACTGCTCCGGCTGCAAGCTCGGGTGTGTGTGTAAAACCCCCCCCCCGTGTTTGTGGGGCTGGGGAAGTGCAGCTGAGAGGGAGAAAGTCACAGCCTTTTGTCTATAGCTTTAACTCACACCACCGCCGTCTCTATTAAAAAAAACGAGATGGTCTAAAAAGCACTCGTTGTTTGCGACCGCTTTCTCATGGTAAGACGGGCCAGCGCGAGGTGCGTGCATCACCCGATGCGCCACAGTTCCCTATACATTGCTAGAGGAGCTGGTGTCGGTCCGGGGTGCATACATAAAATTATAGGCTAATTGATCATGGGTGGGTAGTGGCAAGCAAGTGTAGAACAAAACTGTGTTTCATCGTTGTAATGATAGCAAGTGAATAGGCTGGTCGTGTCGGACTACAGTCAACTGGGCTGTCGTTTGGAGAGAAAGGGAAGAGGGAAAAGTCTGTGGGCTCCGATCGGGGGGGCACAGCGCCACAAGAAAAGAATAGTGGTGTCGCAAGAGGATAAGCTAGTTATCGCTCTTGGACGGCTTTCAGGCACCGATCTATGACTTGTATACAAGGGTGGACGCGTGAGTCAAGGCGCCCCACTAGAGATAATTCCCCACCCCCTCTGAAACCTCTTAATTCGGACTAAATTGAGCTGGATGAACTTTGCTGTCGCGCTGGTGTTTATTACGAGTTCATGTTTGTTTGTCTGATTGTTTGTATGGGGGGTCTATATTGGTTTGTCTACCCGCCGTCTTGTGTATGTTTTGTAACAACTAATAATGAATCAGTCCATAGACAGGGTAAAATGAACTAAACTTTAGTTAACTCACCAAAAGTAAATGACTTGAGAAAAATAAATAATATAAAGATGTAAAGCAAAATGCTGGTCGTGTAAATGTGCTGCAAAATGAAAATAAATAGCAAAAGAGTGTTTGTATGTCCTGCCTCTGAGTGTGCAGAGGAAAAAGTAAACAAGAAGCACACTGTTCAGGGTGTGCGCTGTAGGTGTAAGAAGAAAATAAGATGATATTGCTTTAAGAATCCATTCTTAAATGGTATTGCTGGTATGTTAAGATATCTTTGTGACCTTGTATAAACCCTATGCCCCGTCCTGCGCCCCGAGACCCTCAGAGGCATCACTGCTGGTCGTAAAGACCTGCCTGAGGAGATCAGGGTTGCAAAATCTGTTTTTTTAGGTCAATGTTGTATTATTTGTTTCATTTATTCTTAATCTATGTATTGTATGGTAATAATGAATAAAAACGTAATGTATTGAACACATTCCGAAACAAAGCAGATAAGACAGAACTAGACTCAGACATAATACTAATTGTTGTTGAAACCTTTTGCGCTGTTGCTGCAAAATGGAAACTTTGTTGATTATCTATTCCAACTGGCCACTGGAATCAGATAAATATAAGTTGCAGTTCAATTACAGTTTTAAAAAATAGTTCAAATTATTTCTCGTATCAACCAATTGGTCTCTAGACATTACTAAAATTAAAATAGTTGTTAAACTACTGACAAGTTTTCTGAAACCGAGCTTATGAACAACAGAGTAAAGGTCGCTGGTTAAGCCAGTATCAATATATTTGTTGAAGTTTTTTTATTGTGTGCATAATAAATGTGTTAAATTAATTGAGCAATTCTTTAAAAAGTATAATGTTGCAATCTCTTTGAAATAAGTAATTACAGTTAAAAAATAGATGCTGTTTTCCAAGGGCCTCTCTTTCACAGGCCTACACTTTGAATCATAACACTTCCAAGTCCTACAGAGATCAGTATCACTTTGTGTTGCAAGCCAAATCCAGGGGTTCTACTCGAGCCCAATGTTAATGTGCAAGTGTTTTGATTTAGTTAAAATGCTCCAGTCTAGCTTCCTTCGTGTTTAGTCTAAGCAACATATTGGTTCTCATAACATTCTTACTGCTGTCCCAAATGTTTTAAACCTTGGGCAGACAAGCACACACACACACACACACAGACACACACACACACACACACACACACACACACACACACACACACACACACACACACACACACACACACACACACACACACACACACACACACACACACACACACACACACACACACACACACACACACACACACACACACACACTTTGGATAAGTATTCACCTTATCCAAATTGTAAATTGTTGCCTTCTTTAAAGTTATTAGTAATTCAAGATTAATTATTAAATTAAATGTGGTACATAACATAGAATAAATAAAATAACTTTGACTTGATCATTTTGTTCACAACATTATACCTTGTCCTCTAATCTCTACTAGAATAAGATACGTGTGCATGTTTGGGTGTTTTAACACTCCTGTAATGTACCTAATCTTGTTGTCCTTTTCATTACAGAGCTGGGAAAATGTTGTATTGATTAGATTCTGATCCGTGCAAGTCCAATTTTGACTGACTTTAGTTCCAATGTTAATGTTAATTTGATTTCAACCCATAAGTAATTATTTAGATTAACTCAACATTTCACATGATGGATTAGTGTTCCACATTTTTTTCCCACTCATTTGTTGTGCAATTAGGCCAATGGTAAAGAGAGACATGGATGGCCCTGTGTCCCTTTTGTTAGTACGTGGTTCCATTTTGTCTATGGCCTTGGACGGCTTCACTAAGAGTCACCCAGTTCTGCCCTGCTACAGTCCGGCTGAGTGCAGTCACAGAGATGCTATGGCTGCTCTACATGACATTAATGGTCTGGTCCGAGAATGGACACCATTTCCTGCTCCCAGAGAGAATAACGCTCCTCAAACTGAACATTACAGCCGTTGATACTGTCTCACGTGGGTCTGCGCCCCCCACCGAGCCATGAACTGAAAGCTTGACCTCTGCTTTGAACACCTGGAAGCCTCCCTGTCACACCAGCACCAACCCTTGGGTCAGTCAGATGGGACCAACGGCTTCACTTAGGGCATTTGGTTCAGAAATATGACTCTCGTTACCGCAGAGTGGGTTGTTTTTTTAAGGCTATTCATACTGCTATGCAGAGGATGCCTGTAAGTTGGCAAGCTGTTAAAGGCCCCTACTATTTTTTTAAATAGGCCTAATGTCAGGGGCCTCTTAGTTCTACATGTATTCACATTATATATCCACCTGGTAAAAACTAGAGGCTGCACGAAACTCAGGCTACAATACGACCATTCTGTTCTGCTCTAACGATTTAATTGATAGATTCTACGTCAAAACAATTAGCTTTTATTGTTTCCAATGACAACGTCACCTTAAGTGGAGGAATGCAAACCTGTTTTCAAATGTAAATTTTTGAATTTGTTTGACATTTCTCAGTAATAACACCCTCAGACACCCACTATCATTCATGCTATGCCATCAGTAATAACTCAGATGTTAAGGGGGATGAAGCTTTTCCTCCCAAATCAGATATGCTTTGTTTTTCAACAAAGGTATACATTTCCTGCATAATATATGTTTCTCACAATTGTTTTTTTTTTTTGCAAGCTGCACACAGGTGATACTGAGTCTTCTCGAGTAATAGATTATAAACTACACCATGCTTAAATAGACTCCTAAGTTATTATTTCATATGTGACATATGTAAGAAAAGGGAGGGAAGAGTCAATTATATTGTGTAATTGATTTTATATTGGAACATTTATTTCTCAAACCTGTTTTATGGAAGAGGAAAAATATATATTTCTGATAAACTAATATTTTATCAAATGGTGAATTAATATAACATTTAGAATAATTGAGAAGGGGTTATATCCAGGGACTAGCTCACCTTTAACTTAAAATAACATTTCTCTGCTTTGGACTGATGAGTATATGATTCTTGCATGTTAAATGACTAACACAAACCTTACATTTATGCATGTGCATGTGTCAGGAAGGCTCCCAAATAATTCTGAGGGGCCTATCCTATTTTTGTAATTAAATGATAATGTGCTAATCCATTACTTTAAGTTGTCTGCACTCAGGAAAACATCCCTATCAAGTGTTAACCCAATAACTAGGACAGTTCTGAAGGCCAAGGGTCAGAGAGAGAGGGTCACACTCTCCGGCTGCAGAGGGCACCCCCAGCCACGGGCAAGGAGGCACGAGGTCGTTCGCGATGAGAGGATTCTAATCTTCAACTATCTGAGGAGATGGGATGCTTCTTCACCATTCTGCTCGGTGGGCTCAGGCAGACAACCCTGCGGGACGAGCGAGGGCTTCAGAGGCTTCATACAAGGTTCCTTGTTTCTTGGAGGAGTTTGATGTCTTCCTAACCTCTCCCATCACGGGGGGAGACCTGGATGCGCCATTTGGAATACGCAGTTGCACTGCTCTCATGCAGATAGCAGAAGGAATGCAGGCAGATGAGCCTCCATTTCACTGGGGGATCAACTACAGTGCTCACTGAATGAGCCACACAAAAGCAGAGCAATTGGGGGGTTGAAATATGGCACTCTGATGACGAAGAGTTTGAGCCAATCAGCACCTCAGTGCTAATCTACAGTATCAGGATGCCTTTACACACCAGACACTCGTTGTCATAAAGAGAGGAGGAGAACGCGTCAGAAAGACTGAAGGACATGTTCTTCCAGCTCTCGTACAAAGATGAACTTTGAATTGATTTTATACCTTGGATGTTTACAGATGTACAATTAATGACTGTTTTTATATTTCCAATGAACAGACATGTGTTGAATAGTGGTGATTAATATATTTTTGCCGGATCAGATTACACTTTCGCACGAAACAAAATTAATTAATTAATATTTTCAGATTATAAAGTATTATAATATAATAAGATATTTCTACTATTATCACAGATAATGTTAATATCCTTAATCGTCCAGCAATCAGGCTTAACAACATTACTCTTTAATGTATTATCCATGCACAGACAGACCTACAATGACGTTTCAAGTACTGGATTAATTTCAGTTTTGGCCCAAAACTAATATTTTTGCTATTATGCATCTGTGTTTTATGTGTGTTCATTATTATGCTTTTGACAAAAGATGATCCAAACACTGATGAGAGATGATTTTTCTATTATGATTGGCTGTATCAATCATTGTAATTGAATGTTTCAATCTTATTATGTTGTTCTTAATGTGATTGTTATTGATGTAATTGATGTTGTGTAAGTCCACACTCAAATCTGAAGATTCCCATTGATTTAAGTATTGAACAAAATATTATTAGACTAAGGTTTTTAGATTATCAAAATTGATAAAAAGAGAGAAACTGTTGTGGAATATTTTCCAAGGCCCATAACTTTGACCCAGTTTATCAGTTCAAACTGTCCTGACTAGGGTTGCCAACCGTCTCGTATTAGCCGGGATGCCCCGTATTTGAGCCAAAAGGGGCGTGTCCCGTACGGGACTTTGTTTGTCCCGGACTCCAGTGTAAAGGGAACATTTGTTCTGTTTGCGCGCAATTCAGTGTGTCTGGCTGCGTGCCTGTGTGTTTGTGTGCTGTATGCGAAGGGCGCTAGGACCGCTCAGTTGACAGGGTAGGCACAATGCTCGCACGTGTGTGTGTGTGTGTGTGTGTGTGAGATTTTCTCCGGTGGGCCGCGGGCGGCGGGCGCGGCATCATTGTTTGTGTGGCATGTCAGCCTGTTCAGTCGTGTGGGAAAATGAGCGCTGCCGGTGGAGGAGGTGACAATGAAAGAGGAGAAGAGAGAGGATGTGGTTCTGGGCCCTGGCCCTTCTAAAAAGAAAAGACTTGTGTCTTACAACAAACAGTGGGAAGAAAAACACAGTTGGGTAAAGCCCGTGAGTGGAGATCTGTCTCGGGTCTTCTGCACCTTGTGTGGGAGGGAGTTTTCAATAGGTCACGGTGGAGAAAACGACCTGAAACAGCATGCTGGCACAGAAATGCACAAGCGAGCAACACAAAATAAAGGTGCATCAAATATAACTAAATTCTTCGGCAGTTCAACTGCAGAACAAGACAAAGTTGCTGCATGTGAGGTAACAT
Source organism: Pogonophryne albipinna (assembly GCA_028583405.1). NCBI lineage: Eukaryota > Metazoa > Chordata > Actinopteri > Perciformes > Artedidraconidae > Pogonophryne > Pogonophryne albipinna. The sequence goes on along the minus strand of CM053242.1, from coordinate 24,051,746 downwards.
CAGTGTATCACACAGCTAAGCATGGTTTGAGTTACAACAGCATGGACTACAGTAATAAGCTGGCAAGTGCCATGTTTAGTGATTCGAACACTGCAAAGAAAATGCAATGTGGAAGAACAAAGGCTGAGATGAGCTTGGCCCCAAAACTGTTCGGGATATTCTAAAAGAGCTGTGTCCTCCTCCCACCGAGGTCGCAGAAGATGAGTAGGTGGAGTAACTAAAAAAGTAACTAAATCCGCAACTAAATCCGCCAGAAACCCGAAAATCTTTGCGCGGGCGGGGGACACATGCATGTGTCCCGTTTCTCCATTTCTGGAAGTTGGTAACCCTAGTCCTGACTGAGCACACGCACCTCGTAACCTTGGCTGCTGTGCTCTCAGTGTTCTGTCTCCCTGTTCCTGCCTGTTGGCGTCAGCTGATAGAGGTGTTATGATTCTATGTTCCTGCCTGTTGGATCAGCTGATAGAGGTGTTATGATTCTATGTTCCTGCCTGTTGGCGTCAGCTGATAGAGGTGGTATGATTTTATCTTGTTATGCAGCATGTTGATGATGCTCTCTGAACTAGCTAAATACATGTGTCTGGGGTAGAGTTCTTTAGAATTGACGTGGCAACTCTTCCGTGCAGTCTCACCGTGACTGATGTGACTTGCGATGTGAATCTCTCCGGCCGTAACTCCAAATAAATCATCAGTGTTTGACATCAAAGCTCCTGCTCCTCCTGTGTCTCTTTCCTGAGTCGGTGACTCCCACTGCATTGCTACACAGAAGTTTCCCTTACAGTCACCATAGTGTACACATTACACAATGGACCAACCACCTCTGGATATTTACTTTTGGAATTAAGTGGACATTTTAAGTGGACATGAAAAGGTGTTTGTTGATTGACAAGTGTCATGGCTTATGACACTACTGCTGTGTCTGTAGTAAATACTTCTGTACACACACCTGACACACACCTGACACACACACACACACACCTGACACACACACACACACACACACACACACACACACACACACACACACACACACACACACACACACACACACACACACACACACACACACACACACACACACACACACACACACACACACACACACACACACACACACACACACACACACACACACACACACTCACTAAATGAGCACGTTGTGTACATACAACACACCAGTATTTATGATGTTTTTTCCAACCTGATCTCACCAGAATGCGTGACTCCACCACGACTCCTTAACACCGCATTGCGTGGTGGACTCACAAACGTTGCTACATTTACGTGTCTGCACCACGCAAACAACCCCAATGTAAAGTGAATGAGGCTCCTTTGTCGTGGTGCACACACGCATTTCTACAACGTCCCGCAGTGAGCTTTCATTCTATAAAACGTTTTTAAATCTACTTTATAGCTTGTAGTAACTCACGGGAGGCTTCTTTTATTTTATTTGTATTCATAGTAATTTTAATTTTTCGTCAGAATGTATTATGGTGCATTATTTACGAATTGTTGTTCTCAAAAAACAGTGCATTGTGTGTAATACAACTGTGATTTTTATTAAATTAGTTAGTTTTTAAGGAAGGCCAGAGCTTCAGCTGTGTCAAATAGATTGTTCGCTTTTAGTTAACGTTTTTTAAAAGAACATTATATTCCGATTTGATCATGTCCCCTTTATTGTATTACGGAGAGCAATGTGAGCATCCATTCCCATTGGATAACGGAGGATTTTACACCCGGAAGTAAGTATTCTCTTTACTGTCGATTGATTTTACAGTGATATCTGCACTTGAAAAAGAGATCATTGATCTCAATGGTATTTTACCTGGATAAATAAAGGTTTTGAATTGAATTGAATTGACTGCTCATCAACTCAAAAACACCAGATTATCCTTGTTGATTACACAACATTGATTGGTTTAAGTTGTGTTTATTAAACATTAAAGAATACTTTAGGTTAAGGTCTTTTAAATAAGAAAAGAGCTTTGGGGGTATCTATCTAGAGATAAATATTAAGCCTGACAAAGTACTTAACGTCTAATATATTTGCATGGTTTGTTTTGGAACTTGACAATCAACTTTCCTGCAATGTTAACTATGTTGAAGCACTTACTTTAACTGATATTATACATATTAATTATACTCTTATAAGATGTATGTAAATAGAATAAGAAATGTGCAGAATATGTTTAATGGTGGAGGTATACACACATATTGATAGATGTCTTGTAATACGCTGTTGAGGAACCGGTGACCCAAGTTTTTCATTCATTGCATAACTACACTAGTTGTGTATATGATGTGTCAATAAACCTTTGAAAATCTTGAAATCTTGAAAGGGATGTGCAAAATAGCCATTATATACAGTTTTTAATTAACTATTAGTAGAGAATAACGAGTAATGAATATACTTTATAGGGATCTGCAGATAAATGTCTAGTCTTCTCAAGCACCAACTATCAAATATCTCTCCTGATTGTTGGCACTTGACAATCACCTTTCCCTGAATTTTACTCAGGTGTAACTAAAGTCTGATTTAAGGGTTGTTTATATTTCACATCATTAATCAGAATGTGTAAAGTAACTAAAATAAATGTAGTGGAGTAAAAATACCAGGTTAACCTTAAAGAAAGCCCTCAGGATTATAAAAGTATTAAAAAAAGTATATATATATATATTATATATATATATATATATTAGTGCTGTCAAAATTATCGCGTTAACGGCGGTAATTAATTTTTTGAATTAATTGCGTTAAAATATTTAACGCATTTAACGCATGTGCAGAATGGCCCGCCTTTTGTCACGTAGTGATCGTCTTCTCAATAGAACATCTTTGATAATGTCTTCTGGCCAATCAGAATCAAGATAACGGCGTGGTGTTGTTGCAGGAAGTCCCGACGGAGAATACTTTTGCTGTAGTACAGGGGTGCACATAACTGGTACGCATTTGCGTACCGACGTACTTGTGAAGCTTTTCCAGAAGGCGGTTAGATCACCGGACGACAGAGTTGGTCTCCGTGTGCACAGACAGGGCTGCTGTTAACGTCGGTCTGTACAACGGGATTATGCCAAAACTACGCCAACCGGCTGCGGAGGGAGACTCCCCCCCCCCTTCACTGGAGAACTGCACTAAAACAGCTGATCACAACGTTCACACTCTGTGGTCACGAAGTACTCCACTAGCCCCCCCCCCCCTCTGTCGACTTTCCTGAAGTACTCCCCCGTTGATAGAAATCAACACGTAATGAATTAAGACCCCACGGTTTGATGATTGATAGGTGTGTGGGTTGTCTTTCATTTTGACACGCAGAAAAATGTTATAAACATAGATACTGTATGTTAAATGGATATATCCGCCTTCTTTCATTTATCTTTCCATTCCCACAACAATATACATAAATAAATGGCATATTTTGGACATTGTTCGAATGGTGATTAATAATTAATTTTTAAGATGTGATTAATCTGATTAAATTTTTTTATCGTTTGCCAGCCCTAATATATATATATATATAAAAGTATAAAACTTGGGTCACAGGCTCCTCAACAGCGCATTACAAGACATCTATCAATATGTGTGTACCTCCACCATTAAACTGTCATATTCTGCACATTTCTTATTCTATCTACATACATCTTATAAGAGTATAATTAATATGTATAATATCAGTTAAAGTAAGTGCTTCAACATAGTTAACATTGCAGGAAAGTTGATTGTCAAGTTCCAAAACAAACCATGCAAATACACTGAACAAAAATATAAACGCAACACTTTTGTTTTTGCTCCCATTTTTCATGAGATGAACTCAAAGATCTAAAACATTTTCTATATACACAAAATAACCATTTCTCTCAAATATTGTTCACAAATCTGAAAAAATCTGTGATAGTGAGCACTTCTCCTTTGCCGAGATAATCCATCCCACCTCACAGGTGTGGCATATCAAGATGCTGATTAGACAACATGATTATTGCACAGGTGTGCCTTAGGCTGGCCACAATAAAAGGCCACTCTGAAACGTGCATTTTTGCTTTATTGGGGGGTCTGGGGGGGTCCGAAAACCAGGCAGTATCTGGTGTGAGGGTTAGGGGTAGGGTTAGGGTTAGGGTAATGTTGTGAATCGAGTGGCCTGTGTTCGTCGTCCATTACATACGCCTGCCCATACCATAACCCCAGCACCACCATGGGCCACTCGATTCACAACATTACCCTAACCCTACCCGTCACACCAGATACTGCCTGGTTTTCGGACCCCCCCCAGACCCCCCCAATAAAGCAAAAATGCAGCTACGTTAGCAGCGTTAGCACTGGGCGGCGTTGTGGCTGCGCATATCACTGTTGCGTTGCTGGTGGAGCCTGCGCTTGCGCTCACTTGACTGTCCTCCTCCTCATTCACTTGTTCCCTTTCGCTGGTAATGTTCTCCTCTGTACCTCTCTTCCGTATACCTCCCGTTTTGAGCCACGTTTTTGGCATAATTCAGCTTTCTTCTTTCTTTCATAGCTTGCTTGCAACGTTCTAATCTTTCGCGGGTAGTATGGTCGTCATAGCAACATCAAAAATAAATAAAAACATTTTTTTTCGTTTCTAAATCTAAAAACAACAATAGCCTATTACAGGGGTCGGCAACCTTTTTGATATGAAGTGCCATTTAAAAAAAAAAATGTTATCAGCGTGCTCAATAAGATCGAGAATTATCAACGGGGGGGGGTTGAGGAGCTTGACGCTCGTCAACTATCAGCAGGAGGGCGCGGGAGCCTCGCTGCGGGGAAGCAGGGTGTGGACCTGTCGGTGCAACTTACATGATGCCGAATTTAACAAGCACATTTAAATAATTGGTTTAAACGGCATAATAATAAGGACGATCGTCCGTTCTGTGATTCTCCAGAGCACACATGTTGTGATATTAGGGTCATGCAGAGTGAGATGAGATCGCTGTCCCTTTAAGAGAGAGAGTGAGAGAGCGAGGGGTGTGGCTTGTGCATGTGTGTTTGTGGATGGAGCGACAGTGAGAGAACCTATGGAGAGAACGTGTGTATGTTTCTGGAAGTGAAACGAGGAAGCAGAAAAACAGAGGTCTGTGATGTAACAGAAGAACAGCTAAATAAATGCAACGGCCTCCCAAGACGAGCTCGCCTCTCTCCAGTCATTTAAGCTTGAGTGGGTTATTGAACCTGAAGCTTGTTGCTTCCGCCCTCCTCGACTACGGTCTGGGAGCCGACAGGAAAGTTCAACACACAGATGGCCAGTCCGCCCCTTTGTAGCATATTATTTCGATGAGAGATGTGCAGATCGCCACTGGGCTTTCAACTAAATACACAGCCACGCAAAAACTGCGGCAGTTGTACAGATCCTTATGGGTACTGCAATTAGTGAAGTGCTTTCCTCTGTGGTGAAACGATCAGCACTGCACCACGGAGGAAAGCGGCAGAAAGTCCCCTGGAGTTAAGAGAACGGGGCTGCGTTGCGTGCATGGCTTCCTTCTGCAGGTAACGGGGAGACGTTACCTGCAGAAGGAATTAAAAAAAATAATAATTCAGATTCCTCCGCGTACCACCTAGCGGGAGCTCGCGTACCACCACAGGTTGAGAACCACTGGCATAGAGGATTTACGTTCATTTGATCCACTACAATGTACCATAGCCATGCGTTCTGCATGTTTGTAAAAGCAAGCTAACGTGAAACACTAGACTATTCATTTTACAAGGTAATTTATACCCCCCAGCATTTTCAAATACATGTAACTCAGCAAAGGTAATGATCGCGCAGTGATGATACTAATACTTCTAGAATCTGTGGAATCTCATCTTTAATCTGATATCTTGTATGTGCAGTTACGATAAGTATAATAAAGTATTTCTACCGTGAGTTCTGTGCGCTAATTTAGACGCTTCTTGTGAGACTTGTGTTTTGTTTCGGTAAAAATGGTTCGTATCTTCAGTTAGCTGAGTTTCGTTAGTGGGTATGACACATTAATAGGTTTTTAAATGTTAAGAAGCCCTGAGACAAAGTTTCGTGAACTTTAGCCCTCGGTACCGGGAGCTGCCGGATTTAACAGATTAATAGTCTAGTGTTTCAAGTTAGCTTGCTTTTGCAAACATGCAGAACGCACGGTTATGGTACAACGTTAGTGGATTAAAATGAACGTAAATCCTCGTTTTATTAACTTATATGCCTCTAAGTTAATAAAACATGCACAGACATGCATGCTGTAACAAAAAAGAAGAAAAGCGCGCCGCCTGCCACCATTTTAGGTTAGAAAATAGTGTTTCTCATTTTGTGAAAACTTTGCAACCCAGCTAACCTTCAATGTTTTTTCTCTTAAGGAAACTGAAGCAACTGGCAGATATATGGCTTCTTCAATCTGGTAAGCCTCACAGTAGAGAAACTGTGACGAGCTGGGGGGGGGGGGGCGTGAGTGGAGCCTCGCAGCGGCGCAACTGTGGCATGCTTACTGCCCCTACACACACGGTGGCAGACTTGTCTGAAGCTCGACCAACAACCAATCACATGAATATCCCGCCCCGGACACACAAGCACGCGGTTTGATTGGCTAGAGCTTGCACTGGCATATGATTTGATTGTCACAATGCAGTTTGGCAAAGCGTGAAGTCACTCCATTCAAAGGGAATGGAGTGAAGTTACGGCCCCTACACACGGCGGCGTGCATTGACGCTTCTGCCCATTCACTTTGAATGGGGTGACGTCACGCTTAGCCGAACTGCATTGTGGGAGCAAAGCGTAGCTTTCATGTGATTGGTTGTTGGTCTAGCTTCAGACATGCCCGCCGGCAAGCATCAACGCACGCCGCCGTTTGTAGGGTGCCTGTGAATATGGTTACGTTATCCAATGGCTTGGAGATGCAAACTTTGTGCTGCTGTCTTTGATACAAGGGCAGAGTTACTTGAACCTTACAACATTATTATTCCCTTGATTTAAAAGTTAATGCAGACTACCTCTGCCCTGCGGCGCAATGAGATCATCAATGATGACCTGTTGGGTTTATTTATTACAACTATATAATTATTTTGTGTGCCTTTGTCACTGATAACTTTGACATGTTTACTCAGATTTAGCATGTCATGTTTCTGTTTATCTCTGCTGCCTTCTGTCCACATATACATTGTACTGTGAATTAAATAGTCGTTTTATATTTTGGCAGATTTGTGCAGAGTTTCACAGGATAACAAACCTCAACCTGAAGAACCACTTCTATGCAGAGTTGGATAGACATGTCCCCCCCTCCCGTCCCCCCCGTCTTCTGAGCCTGTTCAGGAAGAAGGCGGCAAGCAAAGGAAAGGAAACTGAACTTCTGGATCAGCTATTCGCCTCCTATGACCTCCAGGTGAGTCGGTTATTCCTCTTGGTGTTTTATTCTCATACTAGAGTGGATTATCTTTGTCAAAATGGTAATCTCTTCAGTCATGGAAGAGCCCTTTCTTGTGATATCAATTGTTGTGTGGCTATACTGTTTAGCATCTAAAGTAAAACAAAGGTATGTTCTCACACTCAAGGAGCAAGGTGACGTCCATGTCCGACGTGCTGCTCTCCTCCCTGCCTGCATATCTGCATGAAGATGACTCCACGTTTCTGAGGCTGTGGCATGTAAGTCAGCATAATAACTGTTTTCAATGTATGTGACAGATCATCAAAAAATATAGTTTATCTTGTTACATTGTTTCAGGAGCTCTATCACAGGAAGACAATTATTTGAATTTTTATAGTGAAAAAATTATAATAAATGATAGATTTAGTTTGAAAAAGTATGAACTGTCCTGGTGTCATCAAAGCTTGATTCTGTCACAGAGGTGTTGTTAATCAAACATTATCTCTTGTGTTGCTCACATCCCATTCAGGTTCTAGTTCCAAGATTTGAATATTGCCATAAGAATTGTAATTATTGTAAGGTACACAATGGACATGTTGAACATAATCTCCCTTTACTTCAACACTTCAGAGGTGTTGAATATGATTTCTACTTTAGGATTTATTTGAAATTTAAGCTCTAGGTTTCAGTGTAAAAAATGGGCTCACGTGATTTAATAAAATACACAATCAAGAGAGGGCTTTCTTGCCTGCAGCATCAGTGTTCAATACAAAATAATCTCTAGTGTTCCCCATATTTTTTTGTATGTGTAGTAGGGAGAGATTATACTGTAAATATATATTCAGTTGCCAGTTTATTAGGTACAACTAGCTAATAGTAACAGTCTAATACAGTGATAAAATAAATCCTACCCTTATGAAGGTTATACATGTTTTTTTGTTGAAAGCATTTATGTCAACTGATTGGTTATTTTGGAGGCTGATGTTTCTGGTGCTGTAACATTATGTTGTGCAATGCTAATAGGCGTTTCCTTAAACCCACATTATGCACAAAACGTACGGTTATTTGATGTGATATGTCACTGATGTATTTTTCAGAAAACACATTTCTGAGATAGCCTAGGCAATTTGGGTAACGTTTATCTGTTCTTGTCATCAGGTGGAGCAGTCTGATGATCCAGACACAGAGGGCATCGCGGTCGGACTTCTCATGATCAGTGCCAGGTCAACAGACACCACGCTCTTCTGCCCAGAGAGGATCGCTGTTGTCATTGAGGGTAACGGAGTTATGGAACTCCCCACACTGGCTGATGCATTCATCCTGCTTTTTGCACTGACCTTTGCCCTGCATCTGAGCTACCCAAAAGCCTTGGCCAACACTTTCGACTTCACCCAGAAAGTGTTGATGGGCCTGGATGAGGGGAACTTGAAGCCCAGGGTGTTGAGCCTGAAAAAGCTTTTGGCAGTTTAATCCTACCAACAAAGTTGCACTTTAACAATCACACACACACACACACACACACACACACACACACACACACACACACACACACACACACACACACACACACACACACACACACACACACACACACACACACACACACACACACACACACACACACACACACACACACACACACACACACACACACACACACACACACACACACACACACACACACACACACACACACAGATGTTTTATACTTTTATATGTATTGGGTCTTTATGGTCCATGTGTTAAATTAATATGCAGAACTGTTCCTGAAAATTGTGTTCACTCATAAGTGATGGTTAAAATACACACAGATATTTCTCAAGGCCCTAGCACTGTTTTTAAGGTGTTTTATTTTTATTTAAAAGAGTTAAATATATTGAATTTGTATTGTGCTAAAATGCAATGTTCTTTTATAGTGGAAATGGAATGTTGGCGATTTGCCAAAGCTGTTCAAATGATCAATAAATGCATTTTTATATATATACGGTGTGTTTGGAGATAATTCATTACACTATTATACATTATTATTATATTCTATTTAGCCCAACAATATAGTTAATTTCAATCAATAGCTTGGGTCAAATAAACTACTCAGCACATGGGTTAAAATTATCCAGCCCAGCACATGGGTTAAGACAACCCAGCGCGTATTCTGTCCTATAGTGACTCAGCAGCTGGGTTATGATTGGGTTATTTTTTAACCCAGTAGTTTTAAGAGTGTAACTAATTTAATAAAAATCACAGTTGTATTACACACAATGCACTGTTTTTTGAGAACACAAATTCGTAACTAATGCACCATAATACATTCTGACGAAAAATTATTATGAATACAAATAAAATAAAAGAAGCCTCCCGTGAGTTACTACAAGCTATAAAGTAGATTTAAAAACGTTTTATAGAATAAAAGCTCACTGCTGGACGTTGTAGAAATGCGTGTGTGCACCACGACAAAGCAGCCTCATTCACTTTACATTGGGGTTGTTTGCGTGGTGCAGACACGTAAATGTAACAAAGTTCGTGACTCCACCACGCAATGTGGTGTTAAGGAGTCGTGGTGGAGTCACGCATTCTGGTTAGATCAGGTTGGTTTTTTCAGTATTTAACCAGAAGATGCATGATGGATGTTCAGTAATACATGACACACACACACACACACACACACACACACACACACACACACACACACACACACACACACACACACACACACACACACACACACACACACACACACACACACACACACACACACACACACACACACACACACACACACACACACACACACACACACACACACACACACACACACAGACAATGCGCGCTCCGGTGCACAGAACAGGGCTGTGGTGACCTGGCTGATCCTTCACGTGCAGCAGTGTTTAAACCATAGACTGTATATATAAAACATTTATTATATATATAATATATATTAAATATATTACATATTACATATATTAAACACAGTGTCTCTGCTTTACAACACAACAACGACCCGCATACACACATTCCTACACGGGGAAAGGCTACCATACTTGCTCATCCAAACGCACTCACACACCCATGATGGCACAGATTGGGGTTGCCGTTGCCCAAAGGCACTTCGGCAGGGAGGCAGAGCCACAGCTGAGCAGGTTGCAACAGTCCAGGGTTTTATATGCTGTTAGCTTGGAGGGGACACAATTCCATTTCTCATTTTGGAGATGCCGTGACCTCAGCTCACGGCGGAGAGTTTTGTAAAAAGATAAAGAATGAGCATCACATTTTGCTGCAAATGATCATGATAACTACCTTATCAAAAGTATTTTTCAGCTGCTCTTGCACAGTTTACTTTAGTTAGGCTACAGAAGGCTATCGGGTTCTGCATCTGAGCCTCAGATGGAGAGGTTAGACAGAGCTCAAATCTGATCATTTTACAGTCTTTAAATGGAGGGCGAGCAAGTGCGTTGATTATAATTGAAAGATGTAAAACATATTCAAAATAAATCATCATCCATATTATATTTTGCTGACCTGCAACTTGCACTTTATTTCAGACATTTCAAACTGACCATTACATGGTTTCTACATGTGGCACGCTTAGAATCCGGTGCGCACTTGGCACAGTTTACGCGCTCCTCTCCATACTGGGGCCAAACACTCCGAAAATAAATTAAGCATCTTTGAACAGACTTTGTAAACTGGGCTACCTGTTGCAAAATAATCAAACTGCGCAGGGATTTCACAGGTGAGAAAACAGGAGCGCACCTACCGACTACAGTCATCAGCATGTTGTCCAGCAGCAGAGCAACGAACACGATGAAGAGGCTCAGTTTCCTCGATCTTCTCTCCTCTCTGAGCCAGCTGAGCAAATTAAACTGCCGAACCGCATCTAATCTCCCCATGGTGTTAGTCCCGAAAAGAGCAAGGCAACAGAACGGATGTCAAGTCTTCCTGGAGAGACAGTGATGGGTGGGTAACTTCAAAAATCCTTCCCGATGTCAAAGTGAGAGCTGTGGATGTGAGAGAGCTGCAGAGTGGATTCTCACCTGAGATGAACAGCCAGCTGCAGGAGGAGAGAGAGAGGCTGCTAAGTGCCCCCCTGCTGCTGACGTCACTCTTCCTTTGTATGCGGGTCCCCGTCAAACCTGCCTTCGAACACTCAAACCAGCAGCACGAGGACACAGGCTGATCAGTAGACCGGAAACACTGGGCTTCGTGACCACCAGGGTCAGGAGGGTGGCTATGAAACTGCGATCCGTTACAATGACTATTTACATTTAAAAATATGTAATAGCGTGGTAACAGTCCCACATTGTATTATACAACAATGTAATAATGAATTAAAGACTCTGGTCAAAACTCAGGGATCTTCCCCCAAAGTTTAAAATAATGAAAGTAAAATTATGATTTACGATTAAAATAAAAATAAAAAAACACCAAGGGGTGAGGGTATGCATATTAAAATATGTTTGAAGAGTTTTCCCCAACACTTGGCAATTGTATGGGCATAGATATGTCTCATAATTATTTGTGTTATTTGTGTGATTTGTAAATGTAAAACACCATCCACAAATGCATTTAAAAGATTTGCAAATGTAAAACGGATCTGTAAATACGCTGAATATTTTCACAAATAAAAAAAAGATCTGTGAATATCTCTTTAACATTTACAACTTTCGATCAGGCATTTGTGAATCCATTTTGTATTTGTCGACCAAAAATGCGCTTGCGGATCTCAAATCTCTCTGCTCGTGGATCTCAAATCTCTGCTCGTGGATCTCACATTTCTGCTCGTGGATCTCAAATTTCTGCTTGTGGATCGTCTTTTTACACACACGGAATTTTGAGACATATTTTCCGCAGGTCACTTCTAAAATCTACTCGTGTCACTCGGTTATTTTCGGAAACCACGTGATGGCCTGCTGATGACGACATTTCCGCATGATTTCAAAGTAAGAGCATGATGGTTTGTTTAATGCTCTGTTTTTTTATTATAATGAACAGCGGAACGTTAGATGCATTCTTTATCATCATCATCATCATCATGTTATAGTGATACAGTTAGTTTGTGTTAGTTTATTGGATCAATACAGCATATATCGAGCACTTTCGTTGATGTTGAAGTGCAGGCTATACGCCACTTCGGGTCCCGGGGGAGCAGCTGGCAGCGAAGCAGCCCAGATAAAACTCTTTCTTCATTGTTTTTTGTGTATTCAGTCAAGCGGGTCAAAGTTACAAAGCACTTCACATCTTATTAAATCGGCCTAATTTTACTTTACCAGTGCAGTAATAAAGTAATCTGTAGAAAAGCACCGTATTTAGGTTAGCCTTCATAGTAAGGCTACATTAAATGTTATAATATTCATCGTGTCCTTTCTACTGTATATGCATATATTCCTGTCTATTGCTTTCATTTGTATTTAATGTTATTGTGTTTATACTTGTTTCCACACATTTCACAATTTGGGATGAATGAAGTATCTATCTATATATGATATCTATCTATCTATCTGTCTGTCTGCCTGTCTGTCTGTCTACCTACCTATACCTGCCTGCCTACCTACCTACTAGTTGTTTTGTTTGGAAAGGTTTTGTTATTGTATTGCTCTTTACCGGCACCTGCAGAGTGCAGGACTTTACATTGTACTTACAATTTTACATTGTAACTTTGACCCGCTTGACTGAATACACAACAAACAATGAAGAAAGAGTTGTATCTGGGCTGCTTCGCTGCCAGCTGCTCCCCCCGGGATCCGAAAGTGGCGTAGCCTGTACTTCGCTTCGCTTTTCTTTTTAATGATTTTAAATGCCATTTTCTTAATGTCTTTCATTTTTTGTAAAGCACTTTGAATTGCCTTGTGTTGAAAAGTGCTATATAAATAAACTTGCCTTGCCTTGCCTACTTCAACATCAACGAAATTGCTCGATATATGCTGTATTGATCCAATAAACTAACACAAACTAACTGTATCACTATAACATGATGATGATGATGATAAAGAATGCATCTAACGTTCCGCTGTTCATTATAATAAAAAAACAGAGCATTAAACAAACCATCATGCTCTTACTTTGAAATCATGCGGAAATGTCGTCATCAGCGGGCCATCACGTGGTTTCCGAAAATAACCGAGTGACACGAGTAGATTTTAGCCGAGACCGGCGGAAAATATGTCTCAAAATTCCGTGTGTGTAAAAAGACGATCCACAAGCAGAAATGTGAGATCCACGAGCAGAGATTTGAGATCCGCAAGCGCATTTTTGGTTGACAAATACAAAATGGATTCACAAATGCTTGATCGAAAGTTGTAAATGTTAAAGAGATATTCACAGATCTTTTTTTTATTTGTGAAAATATTTAGCGTTTTTACAGATCCGTTTTACATTTGCACATTTATTTGTGAGTTTGCAAATCTTTTAAATGCATTTGTGGATGGTGTTTTACATTTACAAATCACATATTTACACACATTATTTTTATGTTCACACAAATAATTATGAGACATATCTATGCCCATACAATTGGCATTTGCGTCATGGATAGGTCCGAACAGGAAACTGAGTTTACGGGCTGAAAGTGTCCTTAAAGGCTTCATGTTGGCTCTAAATACATAAAGGATTATAATATGCTTACATGGAAAAAGAGTCAGTGCAGAACAACCAAAGAACACAGCATATCGGTTCCCAATTGTAATCTTATGATATGCTTTTTTAAATGCTTGATGGATTCTACTTTTTTAAAAGTAATTATATTACATGTTTTTCAAGGCAGATAAATAATACAGCAATACGGTACAAAGACAAAGCTCACACACCAGCCACACTAGCACAGGGTCTTGCATCAGTACATGGATTACTTAAAAACAAATATAATTTCATTATTACCACTATTTAGTTAAATATATGAATAATGTAGATGTAAGTTTGAGGTTGAGAGAGAGAAAGAGAGATGTTGGGAATGAGTTTCATTCCAAAAGGTGAAAGCTGCCTGTCCTCAGATCGTCTTTACACAGCAGCTCCATCTGCTGCTCTGCTTACAACACTACCACACTCAATCCTATTATATATGGTCACATTAAGGACAAGGCGACAATAAAAAGGACAATCCAAATCAGAATCATAACTCCTTTATTAGTCCTACAGCGAAGACATTTACAGTGCTACAGCAGACTAGGCATAGGTAAAACGCTTGTTAATTAGTAATAAATAAAGATAAAGAGTACAACCATGGCAGCAATTTAAGAAAAACTAAGTGACATAAATAACATATTAAAGTATTGAGACCTTAAAAATTATATATTTTCACATACAAATGTGCAAATGTATTTAATAAAAACTCTTATAGTCTATTGGGCTAACCCTGGCACATTTTCAGCAATGACTATTAATGTGCATGGTCTCTGTCAAATAAATGGATACAAACATAAATAAAAATTGGAGTGGCAGCATGTGAATGTTTCATATTATGCAGCTCTTTGACCATTATATAAAGCAGATCATCTCTCAATCCCCCTGTTTCCATACTACATCTTTACTTATATTTGGACCAAATATTTGCAGACTTGTCACCAAACGTTCTTAATGGAGAGAAAGTATGTTGTTGTACAGTATATTTATAGGAAACAAAAAGACACAACATGATTTCATCAAGCTTCTTTTTTTTTGCATGATCGGAATATCTTGACAATTGTGCAGTACACAACATCACTTTCTGTCTAACTGCATTCAATTGTTATTAAGTGAAATATTAAAAAACCACATACTATTATCATAAGTCTGTTAACCTGGTTCATGCTGGGAGAATTTTTCTACGGGGATGTGACAGTTTCCTAACTTCCCTGTCTTGTGACTGTGACCTTCATTTTATCGTTCTCATGGACTACGAGTCATTTTACATCAGGGGCCGTATCCATGAAGCTTCAATTTCAAAGAGATGCTCCTAAGGACAAAATTATAAGAAAAATCTTAAAATTAATAGTGGAGGAGTACATTTCAAAAGACCAAGAATTAGGAGCATGATTAGATGCTGCTGGAGAGGATGATGTAATGTGTGTGGTCCATCTCAACAGAGAAGCACTCACATCTCCAGCCAAACCAATAATGGCAGAATGAACATATTTGGTGAGTGTTTAAAAGTGTTCAAATGGTTTATAGATTTACAAGCCAAATAATGCCTCTGCTTATATAGACTGACCAGCAGTCGCAGACATAGATAATAGCTGAGTCATTTCCCCCCGGTATTACCAAATACGTTAATTTCTAAAATTAACAACATTTAAAAATAAATCTATCAGCATGTTAAAAGGCTACTTCGTCCAACACCATGTCTAAAGCAACCCGGTATCACGGCAAGACGTGAACATGTGACGATTTACCATGCTGGGAGTCGGAGACCTGAAGATGTCACAATTTCGTCCCTTCAAACGTGACAGTTACACGGTGTTGTTAACATGGCCCAACCAGTGGAGAAATACCCGGAAATGCCAAGCAAACGCTACCCCGACGGTCGGTTGTTATTAGGCTTGTTTGAGATGCGTTGCGGCTCGCCTCGAAAGTAGACGAGAATAGCCGATCGCAGCCGGGGGAGGTCTCAAAAAGCTCGCCTGAAGTCGGACAGCTCGGAGTCGGCTTCGTCTTCTTCTTCTTCTTCTCTCGGTTTTTTGGCGGATTGCAAACAACTTTAAGGTGCATACCGCCACCTCCGGAGTCGGCTTGACTCGGTTTGCATTTATAAAGAATGCACACATGTGTTTAATCGTTAATGTCAGATATGTACTAAGTAAATACATTTGTTCCTGCTCAAGATTAGATTCAACTTTATTGTTATTGCACATATTACAGGTACTGAGACAACGAAATGCAGTTTAGCTTCTAACCAGGTGCAACAAGCAGTAAAGTGAAAAGTAATGTCCACAATCTACAGAATAAATTATAGAATGAATTGAATGATGAATAAACAGTGAGGGGTATGAATACACTAGATATACACAGCAGCCTGTGAGCAGTATGAACAGTGTGTATGAATATGTTAAGATATATAAAGTATGAAAACGGTAAGCAGTGCAAGTATAGTATACAATATATAGATATTAATTTCATGATGATAAACATTGTGAAACAATGATGAAAAATGGGAATGGATGTGGCGACGTAAAACTGACACAAAACAACAACAAACTTTTGCCGAGCCAATTGGAGAGATCATCAGCAGCACGGGGTAAATACCACCAATGAGCACTCAGCTCGAGATACCAGCGAGTCGTTTCCCATCAAGCATTTCGCCCGTGGAGAGGAACTGCGCCGCCTCGCTCTCAAGGCTGCGGGCGTCTTTGTCCCGCGAGATTTCAACGTTTCATGTAGGCGAGCCTCCAGAGCAAGTCGGACAAAATGACTAACCATCATGCAACGCACTAGCAAGACGTTGATCGCAACTGCGCAGGTCTGCGCATGTCTCGCTTGTCTCAAACAAGCCTATTGTCAATATTAACATAATAATGATATATTTTTTAATAGTCACACTCGATTACGCCGATTTTCTTGTAGCCCCAGCTGGTCGACACCTCTTTTAGCAGAAACAAAGGCTACATTAACGTATGAAATCGATGTTAATCCATGTGTGTGGATGTGGAATTAACGGACGTGACATTGTGCGATTGCGTTGCCAGGCAACAGCTTCGGTTCATGTTAATTTACAAACTCTTCAACTACAACCGTAGTTATATTTAAAAAGAAGGCCACACAAAATACTTTAATGTAAATTAAAATGTAAATGTGAAGGAATGTGTGTATAACAAAATACATCCGTCATAAACTAAACCGGAAACAGACGTAGGCAAGATCCTCAGCTCGATGATTGGATGGTTTAGCCGCAATGCACGCTGGGATTTGGTGTTTATGCGATGTGAAATCCGATTTTTCTTTTTTAAATAATGCTTTATTCCGAGTGTTCTTGCTTTTCTCTTTGAAAGTCATCACATAACGGCATTGTAATACAGCTGCATTAAATATTACATATCTGTCGTAGTTCTCTATTTATAGAGCCCTGATGAGAAGACTTCTAGACAAACATGAGAACTGCCGCCGAAACTGAAAACGTGACGTGGATCATAAATATATCAGCCATTAAACAACATCTTACATTTCTTTTCACACAATACGTCTCCTTGCAGTATCAACACTAATTCGGCTGACTTTTATATTTGATCCAATTGGTAGATAGGCTGTATTTACACCATAAAGGTGCACAGCTGATATAAAGGGACAGGGTTACGTCCAGACCCGGCGCCAGAACAAATCTAAAGGGAGGGCATATGATTTTCATGGGAGGGCACACAAAACCGTCATGTGCTGCGGGCCTGCGGCACAATATATATCAAACAGCAAGGCCAACAGCATTACGTAAAGACCAACCTGATCTAACCAGAATGCGTAACTCCACCACGACTCCTTAACACCGCATTGCGTGGTGGACTCACGAACTTTGTTACATTTACGTGTCTGCACCACGCAAACAACCCCAATGTAAAGTGAATGAGGTTCTTTTGTCATGGTGCACACACGCATTTCTACAACGTCCTGCAGTGAGCTTTTATTCTATAAAACGTTTTTAAAATCTACTTTATAGCTTGTAGTAACTCACGGGAGGCTTCTTTTATTTTATTTGTATTCATAATAATTTTTATTTTTCGTCAGAATGTATTATGGTGCATTAGTTACGCATTTTTGTTCTCAAAAAACAGTGCATTGTGTGTAATACAACTGTGATTTTTATTAAATTAGTTAGTTTTTAAGGAAGGCCAGAGCATCAGCTGTGTCAAATAGATTGTTCCCTTTAGTTAACATTTTTTAAAAGAACATTATATTCCGATTTGATCATGTCCCCTTTATTGTATTACGGAGAGCAATGTGAGCATCCATTCCCATTGGATAACGGAGGATTTTACACCCGGAAGTAAGTATTCTCTTTACTGTCGATTGATTTTACAGTGATATCTGCACTACTCATCAACTCAAAAACACCAGATTATCCTTGTTGATTACACAACATTGATTGGTTTAAGTTGTGTACAATGCTTTTGTAATTTTCCCCTTCGATTCGGAGAAACAAATATTTGTTCAGTTTAGGATGGCCGAAGACACTACACTACCCAGAATCCTCAGCTATTGTTCCGCGTTGCCTCAAGCTCTGTGATTGGTTGACCTCCAACTGCATACTATATGAAAAAAACGTTTCGTAAAAGATAAATCATACCTTATTCAGCAGTGCTTGTTTTACTCTTTGAAAGTCATCACATGAATGCATTGTAATAAATGGTTTGGCTGCATTAAATATTACACATCTGTCGTAGTTCTTTATTTATCTACAGAGATCTGGCCTCAAAATAGACCGGAAACTATTCTTTTACCGTTCTGTTTTAATTTCACAATAAAATTAGTAGTAATAATTTGTTTTGATATTATTGTTTTTTATTAACTACTAGACCGCTGGGTCATGTTAAGACCATCTTTTATGTGTTGCTGTGGGGTTTTTCCATCGCTTATGTGTTACAAATATCAAAACAATAACAGAATATATCCGTCGTAAACTGAACCAAAAACAGCAGTATATTTTATTTTGCTAACACTGTAAACTTGACAGCTTTTTAACACGCACCTCCTACTGGTTAAAGCACATTATTACACGTTTAGAGTAATATTGAAATCTTGAAAAGGGATGTCCAAAATAGCAATTATATACAGTTTTTAATTAACTATTTGTAGAGAATAACGAGTAATGTATATACTTTATAGGGATCTGCAGATAAATATTTAGTCTTCTCAAGCACCAACAATCATTACATTACATTGCATTTAGCTGACGCTTTTATCCAAAGCGACTTACAATAAGTGCGTTCGACCAACAAAATACAACCTTGAAGAAAACAGAATCATATAAGTACATCAGGTTTCATAGAGCCAAAACATTTCAAGTGCTACTCAACTGGCTTTAGATAAGCCAGTCCTCCAATCAAATATCTCGCCTGATTGTTGGCACTTGACAATTACCTTCCCTGAATTTTACTCAGGTGTAACTAAAGTCTGCTTTAAGGGTTGTTTATATTTCACATCATTAATCAGAATCTGTAAAGTAACTAAAATAAATGTAGTGGAGTAAAAATACCAGGTTAACCTTAAAGAAAGCCCTCAGGATTATAAAAGACCCCCATCACCCCAGCCACAAACTGTTCTGTCTGCTGCCGTCTGGCACAACAGCCGCATTCTAGGAGAGGATGTGGCTGTTGTGGAGGACTATAGTACCTGGGAGTGCACTTAGAACTGGAGCATCAACACTGACGCTGTGTACAAGAAGGGGATGAACAGACTCTATTTTCTGAGGAAGCTGAGATCCTTCCACGTGTGCAGCAAGATGCTGGAGATCTTCTAGTCTGTTGTGGCCAGTGCACTCTTCTTTGCTGCGGTCTGCTGGGGGGGGGGGGCAGCATAAGAGCCGTCATCGGCATCAAGCTGGACCCCTTTGAAGCTGTGGTGGAGAGGAGGACACTGAACAGGCTGTTGTCCATCACGGATAACCCCACCCATCCTCTCCACCTGCAGCTGGACAGTCAACGGAGCTCCTTCTCCAACAGACTGCTGCAGCTCCGCTGTCACAAGGACCGATACAGGAACACATTCCTGCCCACTGCAATAACTCTGTACAACAAATCACCTCTGGCTGGAAGAGAACTCTCTGCTCCATAGTTTCTCTTGTAATACAACCTCGCTGTACATTTTACATATAATCTGTTCAATATTTGATATTCCATATTCCATTGTCATACATATAATATGTATATTTGCATATATAATATCTACATGTATATTTTCTATTTTCTTTTCTTTCTATTCCTGTTTATTTGTGGTTTTGTTTTATTGTAAAAAGCCTTGTCTTTTATGCTGCTGCAACAAAAACAATTTCCCAAATTGGGATCAATAAAGTACCATCTGATCTTATCTTATATCCGGACTAACACCACCAGACTCAGGGACAGTTTCATCCCACAGGCCATAAGACTATTAAACACCTGAACTTTGAAATAACATCCATAGCATTCATCTGGCTGCTACTTAGAAATGATTTGTCTAATATATCATATTCCAATCACTTGTATAGACTCTTATTGCACTATTTCACTTTTTACTATTTTTCTTTTTGTATTGACTTGCACTATGTTTTCTGTGTATCTGTTTTATTGTGTTGCACTGTTGGAGGAGCCTGTGATCTAAGGGGGGAGGGGGGGGGGGTAGGAGACGTTCGATTCCTGTTTTGAATAGTGTGCCGTCGATGGGTTTCATTCCATTTCAAAATGCTGTTTGTCGCTCAGCGTAAACTTCGCGCACTGCCACTCCAACATCCAATCACAGAGTTTGAGGACAAATCACGGGGTTTGTCAAGCAAAGCACATGGTGTAGTCCCAAACGATAGCTGAGGATTCTGGGTAGTGTAGTGTCTTCGGCCATCCTAAACTGAACAAATATTTGTTTCTCCGAATCGAAGGGGAAAATTACAAAAGCATTGTACACAATTTAAGAGAATACTTACTTCCGGGTGTAAAATCCTCCGTTATCCAATGGGAATGGATGCTCACATTGCTCTCCGTAATACAATAAAGGGGACATGATCAAATAGGAATATAATGTTCTTTTAAAAAACGTTAACTAAAAGGGAACAATCTATTTGACACAGCTGAAGCTCTAACTAATTTAATAAAAATCACAGTTGTATTACACACAATGCACTGTTTTTTGAGAACAACAATTCGTAAATAATGCACCATAATACATTCTGACGAAAAATAAAAATTATTATGAATACAAATAAAATAAAAGAAGCCTCCCGCGAGTTACTACAAGCTATAAAGTAGATTTTAAAAACGTTTTATAGAATAAAAGCTCACTGCAGGACGTTGTAGAAATGCGTGTGTGCACCACGACAAAAGAGCCTCATTCACTTTACATTGGGGTTGTTTGCGTGGTGCGACACGTAAATGTAACAAAGTTCGTGAGTCCACCACGCAATGCGGTGTTAAGGAGTCGTGGTGGAGTCACGCATTCTGGTGAGATCAGGTTGGTAAAGACGCACACTTATCGCAAATACACAAATAAAGGGCAACATAGAAACCACTTTTGAAACATTGTGTGCGTGGCAGCACAGACACTGGTAAATCACGAGCAAGGCACACTGGTTAAGGATGGCAGCTTCCTCATCGTTGCACTCAGAGAGAAATAGTAGAGACGGAGACGATGAACTGTTTAGCCCGCCTTGGGCATGGTTTATTTTCCTATGCACTGCACTCGGACATGCTGTGGAGTGAATCGAGTCACCTCTGAGAGGGAGTTGGTTGACAGCTAAAAAAGCTATAATATCAACGACAGCTGACACGTAATAACGGTTCCGTGCCAGCTGATCTGCACCAAAGTACTAATTTCCTTATTTGTTTCCTCGCGTATCTCTCTCTCTCCACAAACTCTCACATGAAATGTGTTCTTTTGATGCGGCATGCCTTAGCAGTCCTTTATCAGTCTGTAATGCGTGTTTCCAGTCGCAAAAACCTTTGACATTAAAAGCCGCATCAGATGAAGACGTATTGACTTTAAACTGTCTACAGGGGAAACAAAAGGCTGCGTCTGCTTTTAACGAATATTCAAGCCATGGTCTGTTGTTGTACCATGCAGTGGAAAAAGTGCGCTTCTTTCCTGAAAACAATCTCCCTGGATAACGACCAGTTTCACCTGGTTGGGTTTATTAACCCCAAGATCATCTGGGGCTGTTGGTCTTTGAGCGGTTGCTGGCCCAATAGTACCTGTTGATGTGCTGCAAGGTAGCGTCTGTAGTGGAGGCACCGGCACGGAGCAGGAGGAGGATGCTGGCGGGTGTGGTACAGGGTGTGGCAACGCAGGTGGTGATGGTAGGGGCACAAGGAGCTGTGCCTCGGAGGACAGCGTTGGTGGCGGCCGCCTTGATGAGTCAAGGATTGGGCTCGCTAACTCAGCCCCGGGGTTTGCCGAGGTCAAGCTTGTGACATTAAGGCGTGCTGCTGCAACGGCAGGTGCAGGGTCGCCAGCAGCACCATCGGCTGCAGTTCTTTCATCGCTATTTCGTTTTAATAAATCCTTAGACCTTTTAAGCCAATTTCTGATGTCCATTTTGTCATTCAAACAGAAATGGGAGTCTACAGAATGCACAATAAACTAAACAAATCCAGAATAGGCGGCAGAGTGTGACGCTGTGATTGGTCTAAATGTGGACGAATCACAAATCACAACAGACACATGCATTTATTTGAGGTAGCCTGCAATTTATTTTTATGTTTTACTATCTGACATCACATACATCGCAGCATAAAAGTTCACAGTTTATTTATAATTAAAAAAATTAAATATATATATTTTTTAATTTTTATAAATAATAAAAAACGTGTTTATTGGGGGAGGGCAGGAATGTCAAATGGGAGGGCCTGGCCCTCCCTGGCCCTCCCACGGCGCCGGGCATGGTTACGTCACGTTTTCAGTTTTAATTCAACATCCACATGCATGGATTAACATCGATTTAATACATTAATGTAGCCTTTGTTTCTGCTAAAAGAGGTGTCGACCAGCTGGGGCAACAAGAAAATCGGCGTAATCGAGTGTGACTATTAAAAAATAAATCATTATTATATTAATATTGACAATAACAACCGACCGTCGGGGTAGCATTTGCTTGGCATTTCCGGGTATTTCTCCACTGGTTAACATGGGTTAACAATACCGTGTAACTGTCACGTTTGAAAGGACGAAATCGTGACATCTTCACGTCTCCCAGCATGGTAAATCGTCACATGTTCACGTCTTGCCGTGATACCGGGTTGGTCTAAAGACACTGATTTAATGATAAGGCTGTTTTCCCTATCAATTAAATTTTCTTTTTCAATTTAATGTCCTTTGCTCGTAGAAATTTCCTAAATCACTCCTAAGCTCTGACTCCTTGATACATTTTTAAAGGCCAAGCAAGGAGCACTGAGAGTATTCTGAGTATGTCAGTGGATACGACCCAAGCTGCTAACAACCACTAAATAAGACTAAACAAAATCACGCTGAACATTAGCCACCTTTAGCTTAGTGGTGGTGATAAGCAGCCATGAGACCATGGTGTTAACATGTGGAGAGTATACTACTGAACATGACATGTAAGTATCTTAAATGAGTTTGCCACAGAGCTTTTTTTCTGCACTATTCCGGAATCCAATTTTAAATTCCAATTGCTGTTAGTCGAGGGATTCCTTCGGACGCTTACTTCGGAGTCTACAAAAATAAATCATCATTGCACCACTCCATACTTTGAAATTGTGCTTGGACAGAGACTGGTCAAGGGTATTAGACTATTTTTCCAACAATTTGTCAAACTCACATTGCTGGTCTAGACTATTATTTTTTTCATTTCAGAACTATTGTGGTGGATTGCATTTTATCTACAGGCTTACAAACCAACGAGTGTGGAGCGGTGTGGAGGGGGAGTGGGCTATCAAGCCCTCAAACAGCGAGTCTGCATCGGTGCTATCTTGAGACCGGTCTCTACCTGACCGGAGTCTCGCTGTGTGTGTCCGTCAGGAAACAAGCTGTTAACAATTAGTTCCAGCAAACATCCACTGATAAACTGCGATGTTAACAACCTCATGATAGCCTCATATGTTTTAACTTAGGATCATACCTGTGTTTAGTCTAGAAAAAGGTAAATGTGTGCATTTTATATATTTACAGACTGTTGCAAAAACTAAGAAGCTTATAAACATCAGGTTTAAAACTAAAAGAGCTTTACAAAAAAGTAACACAATTAAAGATGTTTGGAGTTTTATTTGAGTTATTAATCTACATTTTTTGTCAAAGAGATGCTGATTTGAAACCGTTACATAGCCTACAGTTACGACATTTCCTGTTTCTGCCGGAGAGAGGGGAGGCCATCCCAAAGCTTGCTGCTGTATTTACTCCCTCCATCTGACAGGAGGTAGCCTCATGTGTCACTCCACGGAGTTCACTCCGTCACGGAGGGGGAGTGTGTAGGGGTAGGTTGTAGGGTGTGGTTTGAGATTGGGCCCAAGTCCTGTTTTGCAAGTCTCAAGTCTTTGCGCTCAAGTCCCGAGTCATGTCCCAAGTCAGGATGGGCAAGCCCAAGTCTAAACTTTGAAAACCGAGTCTTTAACAAGTAATTATGTGCTGTTCACCAGATGTAATGACATGCAACAACAGAATAATATTATATTCAATAAACAGAAAATCATGAATGCTTTGACAAAATTGTATTTATTTGTTTAACAAGTTGCTCCTTACTAAAGAGTAACATAGCTAAATAATAATACAAAAATTAAATACAAAATCAGTAAATGCATAGTTGTTCCTTCTTGAACTGCAGATCAAACTGCTTTTTATTAGTCATATTAATAATTTAATACATTTTCTCTCATCTGATAAAGTAACATGTTTGTTTAGGGAACAGTAAAGTTAGGCTACTGTGACAGTTTAATTCAGAAGGAGTTTAATTAATAAGATCCCTGATTAAGTTGAACAGAATATGTATTTCCACTCTGTACAACATGTTATAAGGGACCCCACAATCAATTTTAATTTGTATTTAATGTTGTTCCTCATAATTTCTAATGTCATTCACATATACATTCACACTGTGCTCGAAGCAGTATTAATGTTGTTGTTGTTGCAAGTCTTTGCCACAAGGTTGCGCCTATGAGTAGAAAAGAGAAGAAGAAGTAGAAGAAGTGGTGGCACATCACATAATCTGCTCCTGTGTCTGTATCAAATGCATTCATTGATGCTACCAAATGAGACAATACAAATAAAAGTAGTAAACAAATAATGGTTCTGTAACATTAAACTTGAATTACTTTACATATTCATTTGTTAATATATACGTGAAAAATGTGTACGTGCTTTGTATTGGTCTGCATACTAGAATAGAGTAAAATGTGTGGAAATCTCAGTTCATTTTTAGGGCTGCGCGATTATGGCCAAAAGTATGCTGTAAATCTCACGGTAAACAATTGGATCATAACCACATTCGGTGTTATTATGACTGCTCAGCTTTATGCACACATACATTTAGCATGGTTTAAGAAACGGGCTCCGTGTTACAGGACGGGTCGGGGGTTCTGCGGCTCCAAGGCAGAGACACACGCTCACCAAGGACGAAAAACTATAGCCGGTCACAGAGATGCTATTTTAAAATAAAGTCAATACCATATCGACCCTAAATATAGTCTATATTAAGAACGAGAAACGTTTTTACGTCGGAGGCGGGGTTGAAGGGAGCCACGCTAATCGTGTACGCCAATCAGCCGTGAGATATTTCTGTCTGTATGACGTTATTGTGGGTGTGGACGGAGCAGCTACAACGTTAGCTTAGCCTGATCGATCCGTTCAGCATTCAGAAAGCACGCATTTTAAAAGTGTTTTCCTGCCGTCTTGTCTGCACTAATTCATGGTTCTTACAAACCGGTATCAGTATGTTGTTAGTTCGGCATGATATGGAAACGTGTATTACAATTAAATCACTGTAAAATATATTCATTTTGTTGTAGTTGGTATCTACATAGTATCTACATTGAGATAAGCCAAGCCACCTCGCCAACGCATCTTGTTTGAAAATCGCAGTAAACACAGCTGACAGCCGCGGTGAAACTGGAGCGATTAGAGCGGTGAGAGCAATGCGATTAGAGCAATGCAATTAGAGCGATTAGAGCAATGCTACTATGTGAACGCACAATTAGGGGCCATTCAAATGCCGCAATTTGCCTTTTCTGTTAAAGACTCTGTATTTTGGTATTGGTTTTTCCTGGTTTCTTTCATTTTGAGTGGCTCCGCGGTAAAAGCCGGAGCGGAGCTTTTAAGATAACGTTTGCTGAAAAAACTGTTAATAGTATACTTGACCTTGGCAAGTCATGTGACTCTAGTCCACACCTCTGATCAACAGTATAGCTCTATAGATTCTTCATATGAATCATTTTTAAATATCACCCTTCTTCACTTGGCAAAAGCATTTGGCACATGCTCACTTTTATTATTTTGCTCATGCTTATAACCAAACAGCCAGCACAAAGAATGCTCTGAACAAGTTCCCACAGTCTCCTGTCTGGACCTGTGTCAAAACCAGGCCTTATACAGTTCTTGGATGAGGCTGAGATTCACTTGCTTACTTAGTGACCCTGTTCATTTTTGAATAACTCTACATTTCCCCTGCTGATGAACTTGATGCATTGGCGGTAGCAGCTTACAATTCGTGTTTGGCCTAGCTTGAAAGCCATGGACATGATGGCCATGCCGCCAATGAGGAAGAGTGAGGTAAGCATGAAGTATTTAGGGTGCTTAGGTATAATATCGCCAAAACCAATAGTAGTGAGTGTGATGAAGCAGAAGTAGTAGGGATCAAAGCCCTTCATCTCTCCTTCCCACAAGGGCAGAATCAAACCACCTAAGCAAATGTAGGCAAACACGATGAAAAGAATCAGGACAAAGGGTACATCCAGCTTTTCCATTCCATTCCCCAACCCTGTAAAGTCCCATATGGCATATCCTCTGGGTGGAGGGGGCAGCCGGTCTAGCTCTGGGCAGGAGAGGGTTCGGAGCAGTGGGCCCTTTCTTAGTAATTTCTCCCTAGCGAGAATTTTCTCAAAGATCTCTTTGTTGTTTTCTAGGTGTATGGACTTGTGCCGTACGTCCGCCTGGCTGTGCAGCACCTGGCGAATGTCAAGGGGTTCACGGACAACAATGTCCTGGCAAAAAAAAAAAGTACCTTCCTCCAGGGCCAGGTTGCTTGAGACCTCTTCTCTCTTTTTCCGAGCCTTCCAAGGTGACCATGAGTGGGAGCGGAGGATTTTGAAGAGGGCGTGAATGCGCACATAGGCTCTGGACATCAGAATGGCGAGGAAGTCGCCCACATCAAGGGTGACCAGAAGCATGAGGGGAACGCCCACCATGGCATACAGCACACACACAACTTTACCTATCAAGGTGACTGGATAGATCTCCCCATACCCTGCAACAACAATGGACAAATGGACAGTTAGGAGTTGTGAAACAGGGAAACATTACTTCTTACCACAGCTATAACATTATGGATTCAGATTAATGGACTTAGCAATAAAAAAAAAAAATTGCTTTAAAGGTCACCTATTGTGCAAAATCCACTTTTTCATGTCTTTTATACATAAACATGTGTCCCCTCTGTGTAAAGAGATTCTGAAAGTTTCTGATCCATTTCTATAAAAACCTGTCTGAAAATGAGCTGATCAGATTTTGGCCACTTTATGATGTCATAACGATGTTTTGGCTTGTGTATCCATTAGCCAATCACCAACCAAGGTAACCCCCCCATCTTATCACCTTCAGTGTTTCCCCTACACTGCCAACGGAGCCCCGCGCCCCCCCTGATATTCAAGTTGTTTTAATTTTTTTAATTTTCTTTTATATATATATATATAGCACCAAATTGCAACTGAAGTAATCTATCTACGGTCACTTTTCACATTGAACATGTGCTCTTTTATTAAATAAACTTTCATTTTAAGTTGTGAGTTTAGTGTGTTTGACCCTAAGAAACACTGATGCATTAATCAATAACATTACATTACATTGCATTTAGCTGACGCTTTTATCCAAAGCGACTTACAATAAATGCATTCGACCGATAACAATAATCAACAGCTTCTCTCTCTGCTCCAGAGGATTAAAAAAAATATATATATATATACTATATAAATCAGCATGTTTCTGGACACAACCACAATAAGGGGCAGACTTTGGAATTTAAAATATCAAAAGGACATAATGTTACTGCACCCTGTGTCATTTTGCTATCTCAGATTACTGTTGCATATTATTTTCTTGTGCTCAAACTGAAAAAAAACATGAATAAATAATAATACTAAAAATAAAACCTTTAACGATACAGTAAATGCAGTGGGGAAAGAAGTACTCAGATCTTTATTTAAAGTGGACCTATCATGCTATATTTGAAACATATATTGTAGGGCCATTTTTTTTCAAAATACCAAACAGATCCTGCATTTTAGCCATGCCTCATTTCACTCTATTTGCTCTTTCCAGCCCTGTTTTTGCAGGGGGCTGATTCTGTGAGCTGCAACTGACCACGCCCCCCTGCAGGAGAGGGGAGTTGGCAGTTACTTTGGCATTAGGGCAGGGATATCTAGATACTTTCCAAGGTTTGACATAATGAATTGTGCTACTTTTAAAACAAGCAACGATGTTTTCAAATCTGTAATCAAAAAGCTCCGCCTTCCTGCCGTTGCTACGTTAGTTCAAACAGTAACAACGGACTATTTTTCTTAGCGGATGCATGTCAATTTAAATCAATACATGCAACTATTTTTCAAATCAATAAAATCCTTTTCTAAATCCATAAAAGCGGGATAATGTGCACATTGCATAATGTGCCTTCATGCCGATAGATCCCTCCGCTTCACGTCGGGCTCCTGATCAGTATGTCGGTGTTCTTTTCTCCATAATGACCGCGTCGCTGCACATTATCCCTTACATATGATTATATAGAGTCATTATTCATTTGTTTTAAAGCAGGAGGCGCAAACGCTTGCCTCGGGGAGGGAGAAAAAGAGCCACAGCGGAGAATAAACAGAAGGGCAACCATGGCAACCATGCAAGGGAAGTCTTCTTCGCTGCTTTTGTGGCAGACTACAGCGCCACTTACAGGCCTGGCATATGTACTACAGCGTCTCCAGCACTTTCGAGCTGCAAAGGCCGGTCGTGGCCCAACCTCTCATTCCCCTGATAGGTGGAGAGTTGACCAATAGCCGTAGCGCCACCGTCCTGACGTCAGTAAAATCTGTATCAGTCTGTATCAGATCCGTTGCAGCCCCGTTTTTAGAGATTTGGGTATGGAGGAAGATAGAGAGGGTTGTGTTTTCTGACACTTGGTGAGTTCCCTGACACACCGGGGACACATATTCATGTATAAAAGACGTACAAAGGTGCATTTTGCATGATAGGTCCCCTTTAAGTGAAAATAATAATACCACAGTGTTGACTCTGTGTCAAGTAAAAGTCTGGCATTCAAAATGTTATTTGAGTAAAAGTGGAAATACACAAGTAAAGTACAAGTACCTCAAAAATGTACTTAGGTACAATACTTGAGTAAGTGTACTTGGTTACTTTTCGACAGTGAGTAACTGTATTATCCTTTATACAAACAAGCAAATGGCATGCATGCCATGTGTCATAAAATACATGCCTTCCAATCAATCAACAAATGCTACTTTTTCAAACAATGGACATTCATGCAATAATACAATGGCAGACAAACATTGATCTATATGCCTGGAAGCATTGCCTTGAACCCTCATACTTGTGGTGAAAAGATGAAGGAAGTTCCCAACTAAAAGGGCAAAGCAGAAGACAATGTGCCTCTAACATCTAACATCCTTTAATAAGCTTTTTGTGGTGTTGTAAAAAGCATTCTCTTCTGAGAGTGCCCTCTCTTCAGTGAGTTGTGGGCTTCCTGTTGCTGCGAAGCCATTAGCCATTAGCTGGTGCTCCTTAACCACTTATAATGTATCTGAAAATAACAGACATAGGCTACTTATGTATCTTCACATAGTCCTTACGCATCAAATAATATCAAGAAAAAGAGCAAGCTCGAGATAAATACAAGATGGAATAAGGAATAATATTAAATAACACAACAATAGTATGAAAAGTGAAACATTAACAAAGAAAATGTTCTGAAATAACTGACTTCTTCCTCTAGATATCTTCAGCTAGTTGGTTTGAGGTTTGAAGCTAAGACAGAGTCAACAGTTTGCCTGTGGGGGTCTGTCAGCCTGCACTTAGTGTTACTTAGAACTAAATGCAATCATGCTGATGTTAGCATTATAATTCATCTCGAGGGGGAACATACATTTATCTACATAATCACAATGCATGCAATTGATAACAATACCTTATTTCAGTCTTAAATAAAGGGGTTGACCAACTGACCAAACAACCTGCAATCCCAAGAGCCGCGCTGCTAGCCTGACTATCTGAATATCTTTTAATGAATATACAAATGTTAAAGTGACAAAATTAGTATTTGCTAAGATATTGGTTCACTAATTGAAAAAAAATAAATGTGTATGGATTCAATCCAATGTAGAAAACAACTGCAAAAGGCTGGAAGATGGACTATGCTTCAGCTAGCATTTAGCTAACACTTTACCAGTGCTACCCCAGCTGTGTGGCTTTGGTCCTGGGGGACTTTCTGTTGCTGACGTTACACAGGTTGGACCATTCGCTTTATGACCACCAGAATCGTTCACTTATCTCTGCCATGCTGGACCCAAGCATGTCCACAGACTGTAATCTCACAGGAAACACATATGGCTATGTATGTATACTGCATGGCAAAGGAGTGATATCAATGAAACTAGAGGAGAGAGCTTGAATGTACCAGTACCTCAGTCTGTCTGTAAATGTTGGAAGATTAAAAGGTTAAGGCTCTTCCCTGTCAGATGATTTGTTGGCTGTTCTCCATTACCGGCACATAGTGATTAATTGAAAGTCATACAGATGAGTTAAATATAGAGAAAACCTCTAAAGTTTCCGACAGCCCCAATGGCGTATCCCCACCGGGACAATAAACTTGGTTGGTGTTGTTTGACCCCCCCGTAATGACTAATCGACTCCTGGTGCAGCTGTTCTTATTCACAGAGCACGACTGCACATTGTTTAAGGGAGTCTGTTTTTTTGTTCATTCACTAAGCATTGGCACATTCTGCAGGCATTTGTCATGTCAATAACTCTTTCTGTGGGTGTCTTCTTTGTCTGCTGTGGGTTCCTTAAGGTTTCTGGGATCAACCCTATCCCAGGACATTCAAGTTGGCACCCCACATAGACACCTATCAGGAAGAAGGTGTCTCTGTGGGTGCCCACTGGGGGCTGGCAGTTGACACAGTGGCTGACTAGGGAATCGCAGTTTAATGCTCCCTCAATATATGCACAAGTGGTAGTTAGCATAATAACAGGGGCCAATAGCTTAACTAATTTATACATTTTTATGGAATCCTAGGGGGAAAAACATGACATCATTGTGGCACATGACACAAGCATAACAAAATATATATCTAAAGGAAGCATTTTAAATCAATACATGTTTATATTTTTCATCACTTGCAGTAGTGATGCCATACAATGATTTAAACCTGATTCAAATATCAGATTACATATAATGTAGTCTGTTTCATCTCGCGCGGATTATGAGGACAATGGCCGACATAGATTTATATCCCCCCACTGCCACACTAAACACTCCCTGTTTAGAGAACCCACACCGTTATTGTGAGTAATACAGCAGGATTTTTGGCATGGATTATTGTTTTGGAATGTCAACTGATATCTTGTTAAAATCCCAAAACACAATCTCTGCCTAAATAAATAATAATACATAACTAGAAATGTGTCATTTAAATTCAAACATAATGACATAAATGGGCCACTGTCTCATCACATTAATGAATCAATTAATACTATATTTAAAAAATAAAATAAAACAGAGAATGTCGTTAAATTAACAGCTCCTCTGAATAATAAACAACTTTCTAAAATGTTCCAGGGGAGGGTGGGGGGGCAGTGACCTCTAAGGATACGAATGGCCAGCTCAACTATTAATAACTATGTATTTTTGCCAATTGGTGCCAGGTTTATCAGAGCTATCTCACTAAAAACAGGATCTACTGGAAACAAGGTGGACCAAAACAGTGAAGCTGAAAACGTTATTTTCATTAAAATTGGGTGTTCCAAATCAACAACTATCAAGGCCAATGTGAAAACAGCGTAGAATGTGGTAATGACACCTCAGCAAGAGAAAGCTCTGACGTTGTGTACGACAGAAACACCTCTCCACAAAGAGAGAAGGAGGGTGATTTTGCATCAGGTAGCTACTATAATAATGATTTCAATAAGTACAAAATACCATTATTTGGTTTCCATAATTGTAGCAGAACGCTTTGATGCCCCGTTTACATGGATACGGTTTGGGTTGCATCTGCTACTTTTCTCTTCCGTATAGCCCGTTCGTTCACACGAGGCCGTAACGGAACCGCAGAAACGGACCCCTCAAACGATAACGGGTCCCAAGGTGGGTAGATCTGCGGACGGAATGCTCTGGGGGGCCAAACGGCTCCGTGTGCACGTCCTATATGATCATTTTCCTGATAACGATGAAGCCATAGTGGCGAGCCCCAGCTGTTGGCTATTTTTGGGAATAAAACTTGCAATTTCTTTTTTGTCTATAGGTTTCTAAATGGAGATAAGCCCCTCCGAAGCTTCTTGTTTTAGTGACGCGGCTAAACACAAGCAATGCAGCGGTTAAACTCGCGTGGGAAATGCAAGAGGAATCTTCGCCTTGCGTCTGATGTGAATGCACCATCAGAGTATTAAAGTATTGAAAATATTGAAAGAAGTCTTAAGAATATTTGTATGGGGCATGTACCAATATATATTTACATATATGAGCCATCAACTTGCAGAGACTATGACTGATGTAATCGTGTTGACTTACCAACTGTAGTGAATACAGTGCAGCAGAAGAACAAGGAGCCATAAAAATCCCATTTTTTTGGAGACTGGAGCCATGTGCCCTTCAACCCACCCATCTGTTCCTCCAGCACTAAAGAGACGTTATCTGAATCTGTAGAGAAAATAAGTAGATATTTGGTGTAGAACAAATCATTCATTAAATAAAGTTAGTTGTTAAACGCTGTTTAATAAAGATACCCATAGGTCCCAATTCATACATTTTTTTAACTATATATACAATTGAAAAGTTTGGTTGCACTGAAAAAACTGAAATGTTGACTTCAACTAAATGTATTATGTCAACAAATTTCACACTACAATATTAAGTTTAAACGATTCAACGATTCAACCATAGGTTCAACCTAATATTTTTTGTGTGTACAGCAAAATTGGATGCTCACAGAACAGAAACTTACTGCTGAGGTTCTGGACAGTGGTGACGATCTGCTGCAGAAACTGCTGGTACTCCTGGTTGGGAGGGTCCAGGTTCCCTCCTTCGATGTGCTCGAACAGGAGCGCCCCCAGAGCAGCGTAGGCCACCAGAGACAGGCACAGCAGGAGATGAGGGAACATCTTCCAGAACCGAGCCGCGCATTTTCTGCTCTCGGCCTTAGCACTTAATCCTTTCTTTATTGCCACAGACATCTTCTTGTTCTTCTTGTTCTTCTTCGTCCTCCTTCTCTGCCTCTCCCACCTCCTCTGCCTCTCCCACCGCAGGCTCAGCTGCGTGGAGAGCAGCTTTGTGCCGTCTGTTGGCTGCCACTCAGTAAACACACACTATCATCCTTACACACATTACACAGGCCTCCTGGGAGTGTGTTACTGACGCCCTCATCTATTACTCCCATCTCTGACTGCCCAACAGAGTCAATTACGCCATCATCATTGATTATTGATTATTATTACGTAGACAAGCTTCAGCCAGAATAATCAACTAGTGACATAGGAGCCAAAATGCGTATTTGGCCTGTATTAATTATTTCAATTATAATCAATATTTGTTTAGACTACACACGTTGTAGTCATGTTTATATTGTCGATAAAAAAAATAATGATCTGTGATTACTCACCATTACTGACAAGTTTAAAAAAGTTTTCTCTTGTATTTTGGGGAGAGAAAAAACGTTCGGTGATGTAATAAAGAAGGAGCGGGACAAACTGGTTTGAGAATTCCGTTTTTTTCCAGATGAATTGCAAGAATTAAGGTTTAACCTTGAAAACCCTTATTTTGTTATCATCAATTGCAAGTAGGAGTGGTTTCATGGTATTTATTCCACCTGTTCAGAAGTATACCGGGCTAGCTATGCCATGATGTGTTCAGGTCCTGCTTTGGTGATTGCTCATTGATATTTCTATATTAAGCATCATATTTTTCAACCTGCCACACTAACGAGCCTAATATAGCCTCTTAGATAATTTTATAGGAAGTTCAGTTGTTTAAGACATCATAAGAGATCAGCTTTAGCACAGAATTCTTAATTTTTTATTTTATTATAAAAATTATTTGTAATAAGACATTGTTTCGACAACATAACAGTTAGTTATCAGATAATATCAGAGACTAAAAGGAATAGCAAAACAGTTTAATATGCATATTTTCTATAAATAGCATCTTCCATTGCAATGTTTGTGACTAAACCACAGGGGTGGACAGGTCTGTCGGGCTCCAGCAGAACATTAACTGTACTCCGATCCAATGTTCCTATGGGTGTCTCACTGCAACTGCAATTATTCCTCCTTAATCTCTAGAAACAAATGGTCTTGCCCCCTGTCGTGCCCCCAGGGAAAACAGGTGCAGTATGATTGCTACATTTAGTAAACCATGTGAGGGCCAATTGTGAGTCAGAGAACTGGGACCCCACTCTGTGGATACTTTGAGATGGTTCAGTAAACAGGCCGAAGGATTCTTTTTGAGATGCTACTTTTAACTTGTAAATGATTAAAGGTAGAGTTACCCCTTTAAAAGTGCACTGAGCTTCCAGGGAAATACTGAACCAAAGACAATCTATCCTTGTGCTTCATTTCGTGGTCGGACATGAGTGTCATGATGTGATATATATTTTTATAAATGGCCCAAAGTGTGATCAAACACCAGCCATAATAACACCTGGTTACATTAAATGAAAGTCTCTCTAATGTATAGAGGTTGTGATGTGCTGGATCATGTCATATTTACTTTTGATCAGCAAAGATTAACTCCCTCTGGAGGGGAACAAAGGGATTTTAGCCGTTGCAGACTATTTACATGCACAAGAACCTATAGAACACACCACAGGAGAGTAAAAAACCCCAAAATCATAATGAGGCCCCTTTATAAAAGTAGCAGCATTATGACGTGAAAATACAAAGTGACTGAAGTAGCTTCTAGTAATAACACTACTAAACTAAGCATATGTGTACATTTCAATAAGCAGTGGTCCAGGGAATGTTGGCTTCTCACTGGAACAGTGTTTCTGCTCAGCATCACTGGAATAAACATTGTTGCTGCGATGTGGTTAAAATAAACAGCCGAGTCACGGTGCTCTGGGCCCTGTTCATCACTAACAGCAGCTCTTCAGAGGCCTGTATACAGAACATGTGCTCGACAAAGCTTTTAAAGACTCAGTCAGCTGTGTTTGTGTTACTGTGACTTATTCTGAGATACAAGGTCTGCTAAATCACTGATGACTCTGTTTATGTGAGGCCCATTTTTCAAGACCACCCCCGCTAAGGGGAGCATCCCACCACTTCGGCAAACGTTACCTACAAGCAGAGGTGTAAAGTAACTAAGTACATTTACTCAAATACTCTACTTAAGTACAATTTTAAGCTACTTGTACTTTACTTGAGTATTTCAAATTTTTGCTACTTTGTGCTTCTACTCCACTACATTTCAATCAATCAATCAATCAATGTTTATTTATATAGCCCAATATCACAAATGTTACATTTGTCTCAGTGGACTTCACAGTTTGTACAAAATATCAGTATGACAATACGACACCCTCTGTCCTTAGACCCTCACATCGTACAAGGAAAAACTTCCGAAGAAAACCCACAGTTTTAAAGGGAAAAATGGGAGAAACCTCAGGGAGAGCAACAGAGGAGGGATCCCTCTCCCAGGACGGACAGACGTGCAATAGATGCCGTGTGTAAATTGAAAAGATAATACATTTGCAACATAGGTAGTCCAAATGTTTGGAAATGCATGTGTGCATTTCAGAGGTAAATGGTGTACTTTGACTCCACTACATGTATTTAATCCCTTTAGTTACTTTACAGATGTGGATGAATGATGTGAAATATAATCAAGTGTTAAATCAGACTTTAGTTCCACCTGGAGTAAATTCACAAGCTACCCTGCAGTATACAAAGTCATTCAAACTACACTGAACAAAAATATAAACGCAACACTTTTGTTTTTGCTCCCATTTTTCATGAGATGAACTCAAAGATCTAAAACATTTTCTATATACACAAAATAACCATTTATCTCAAATATTGTTCACAAATCTGAAAAAATCTGTGATAGTGAGCACTTCTCCTTTGCCGAGATAATCCATCCCACCTCACAGGTGTGGCATATCAAGATGCTGATTAGACACCATGATTATTGCACAGGTGTGCCTTAGAATGGCCACAATAAAAGGCCACTCTGAAACGTGCATTTTTGCTTTATTGGAGGGGTCTGGGGGGGTCCGAAAACCAGGCAGTATCTGGTGTGAGGGGTAGGGGTAGGGGTAGGGTTAGGGTAATGTTGTGAATCGAGTGGCCCATGGTGGTGGTGGGGTTATGGTATGGGCAGGCGTATATGTAATGGACGACGAACACAGGCCACTCGATGGCCATGACCTTTGCCCCTCTTGTCTTGGCCTCGAGCATCTGAGGGAGGGCCTTTCGGAGGACCCGTGCATGAATTGTACCATCATGCCTCGTGCGGTAGGAGCTGCTAGACTAGCCGAGGTTGAACTACTGACTGAGGGTGGCCTTCCCCCTGCACAGTCGACTCTGCACAGCCCAACCTACCCATCCTAGGCGTTGGGCCGCAGAGGCTGCGGGTGCACCGCCCAAGAAGAGGACTAAGCCTGATAGGCTGTCCTCCAGGGTGGACCTACTCACCACTGAGCTAGCCCAGATGAAGTCACTCCTCTTGGCTCTCCATTCTGGTGCCCATGCAGAGCACGCCGCTGCCCACCCGTGGCTGAGCTGGTTCTAGATGACGATGTGTTCTCGATGGCAGCTTCAGCCACTCAATTTGATGAGTATGACGGGGAGAGCCCATCCCATGCTTCTGGGCCTGGCTCCTGTACCTCAGCTCATGGTCCCTCGGAGGAGGCAGATGACGGCTCCATGGGTACCGTCATTCGCATGGCACTGGCTCACCAGCAGCTGGATGCGCAGCAGCCCGTAACAGCGCCTGCCATTGTGTTCTTTAGGCGCACTCTTCGCAACCTTTACTGTTCCTCCCTCTTGTGAGTATCTGAGGGAGTTACATGCATGCTGGAGGACACTAAGGCTCTTTACAGTCTTACGTCCGATGGCCGAGCCCTGGCAGCCATGCAGGATGCGGCAAGAGTTGGCCTTGACCACACGCCGGCTGTTGAGCCTACCATTGCTTCCCTCATAGTTTCCCCTGACGAAGCTCTGAGGTCGGAGGCCAGGTGCCCTCGACTCCAATGTCGGGTCACTGATGACCTGCTCACTAAGGCTTACGATGCAGCGGCGCGCATGGGCCGTATAGGCAATTCCCTCCCTCTCTCAACTCATGCTCGCCCTCTCAGCTTCCCCGCAGCAGGATGCTCTTCGCACTTCCTCTACCAGCCTCAGTGACGCCTCATTACAGGCGTTCGCTCTGATGTCTAGAGAGCTTGGGCGCCTGATGTCCACTCTCGTCCAGACTCGTCGCCAGGTTTGGCTGACACAGTCACCCTTATCAGAGACATGTAGGACTCTCCGTCCACCGGCTCACCCCGGTGCCCGCCATGGGCCTCAGCGCCCCACGAGGGGGCTGGCCCGCTACGGTCCTGTTAACTCGCCCCCAAGGCAGCCTCGGTATCCGGTGCCTAACCGTCGCCCCCCCAGAGAGGCCGGGGGGCAAGGTACTGAGGGCCGCCTGTTGGTTATCTCTCCCAGCAGCAGCTCAACTACCGGGTAGCTCAAGCTTCAGACCCCTGGGTGGTTTCCACCTAACCCAAGGGTACAAGCTTCAGTTCCGACGCTGGCCCCCAGTCTTCAGCCGGGTCAAGATGACCACCATAAGCGACCTGGCAAAAGAAATCGCCCTAAACCAGGAGCTGTCAGTCCTCCTTGCCAAGGGTGCAATCGAGCCTGTGGACCCCATCTCACAGCCGACCTACTTCCTGGTAAGGAAGAAAGGCAGTGGACTTCGCCCAATCGTCGATCTGAGGGGACTCAACAAGTTCCTAAAGATTTTACCTTTCCATGTGCTGAGCACAGCGGACGTTCTTCGTACCGTGGCCAGGGGGGAATGGTTCACGTCCGTCGACTTGAAGGATGCTTATTTTCATGTGCCTATTGTGCCTCATCACAGGCAGTTTCTTCGCTTTGCCTTCAGAGGCCGTCATTTCCAGTTCAGGGTGTTCCATTCGGACTCTCCCTCTCCTTAGACGACTGGTTAATCTGTGCACCATCCCGGTTACAGACGATCCAGGACACGGCTCTCCTTCTCGCTCATGTCGCCCGGCTAGGCCTCATGGTGAACATGGAGAAGAGTTGTCTGAACCCCTCTCAGAGCCTAACCTTCATTGGGGTGGCTCTGGACACAGTCACTCAACCAGCGAAGCAGTGTTCTCGCCCCCACTCCTGGTAGACGTGATGCTTTATTCTAGCAGCAGCCGACTGGATAGGCTGTCCTGCTGAAACTTCTTTTTTTTTCCAGCTAGGTGAAGGCAGTGCTCTCGCTCCCGCTCCCTCTGCTGGTAACATGGGTGTAGTTACATCCCTTTTGTGTTCGGCGAGTAGGAGTGTTGCTCTACTCTTTCCGTTCAGCAGGTAGCTGGTGAAGGCTGTGTTCTCGCACCCCGCTCCCGCCTACGCTGCATCTGGCATTCGTTATTAACTCAACCAGTGAGCGCGGTGTTCTCGCCCCCGCTCCTGGTAGACGCGCTGCTTCATTCTAGCAGCAGCTGCCTGGCTAAACTGCCCTGTTAAATTTCCTTATCTAATCCACCTAGGTGAATGCAGTGCTCGCTCCCGCTCTCTCTGCTGGTAACGTGGTGTTTTTTTGACTGGTGCCAAGGGCGAAATGAGGACCCAGTATATTGCTCGGTGCCTACGACCCTTGAGTTCCTGCAGTCCGTCCTGGACGACGGCCGGTGTCCCGCTACCGTCAGGGTGTATGTGGCTGCTATATCAGCTCAACACACAAGGGCTGACAACAGCACAGTGGGAGCCATAGGTTGGTATCCCTCTTTTTAAGGGGGAGCTCTGAGGCTTCGCCCCCCCCGAATATCCCAAGGGCCCCTACATGGGACCTGCCCTTGGTGCTGGATGCCCTATGCTCGCCTCCTGTTGAACCTTTGTTACAGGCAGAACTGGAGTGGCTCTCAGCTAAGACTGCTTTCCTTCTTGCCATCACCTCAGCAAAGCGTGTAAGCGAGCTTCAGGCCTTGTCCGTGAACAGCTCGTGTCTGAGGTGGAACTCAGATGGCTCAGGTGTCACCTTATGGCCGAACACAGCGTTCCTCCCTAAGGTGCAAGGACATATGTGCTGCGGCCACATGGGCATCCCAGAGCACATTCGCCAGATACTACAGGGTGAATGTTGCCGCCCCTCACCCGCTGGGTGTGGTCCTCCTGCAGAGTCAGCCTAGGCCATCCTTATAGCAGGGGGAGTATTCAGACTTCCTCGTGACTCTGTTGGTATAGGTCAGGGGTCGGCAACCCGCGGCTCCGGAGACGCATGCGGCTCTTTCATCCCTCTGATGCGGCTCCCTGTGGCTTTTGAAAATAATTAATGAGTATTTAATTAAAATGTATTTTATTTTAGTTCGTTCGTTTTTAAAATGTAATTCTAAATTTGAAGATTATGGTGATCTTGTAACATCTAAAACGTGTTAAAAAATGTTGTCGCTGTTACTATGCGTCACACTATGTGTCCCGCCAATGTGCCAATGTGCGACACCCGCCAGCCCGCGATTTCTTGAACTTTTCGAATCCCAGGTAGGCCAACTATGGCGAATTCTAAGAAAAGAAAAGTGTCTGAAGAAAACAGAACGTTCAATGGTACGTGGGCAGATTCATTTGCTTTCACTGCTGACGAGACTGGTTTACCAGTATGCTTAATATGTAATGAGAAACTAGGAAACAACAAAAAGTAAAATGTCGCAAGACATTTCCAGAATAAACACGCAGCCTTTGCTCAAAAATATCCGGATGGAGATGAGAGAAAAAAAGCCGTTTCGGAACTGATGCGGAAGGTTGATCTGAGCAAAAATCACTTCAAGAAGTGGATGAAGTCTGCAAATTCAAGTACATATGCTAGTTTTGTAGCCGCTCAGGAAATAGTCAGGCACGGGAAGCCGTTCACCGATGGAGAATATATAAAAGAATATATAAAAGAATATATAAAAAATTGTGCAGAAAATCAGGGATATGCCCCTCTCTGCAAAGACTGTGAAAGACAGAACCATAAAAATGGCAGAAGACATCACCAGACAGCAAATTAAAGACATCAATTCAGCTGTGGCCTACTCAATTGCCTGTGATGAATCTAAAGACATTGGTGATATTTAACAAATAGCGCTGTTCTGCCGGTATGTAAACTCTGCTGGGCCACAGGAAGAAATTATTGAGTTGATACCACTAAAAGGCCAAACACGGGGGGAGGACATCTGTGAGGCTGTCTTGAATTGTTTAAGAGCCAAAGGAATAAACACCACCCACCTGGTGTCAGTGGCTACTGATGGGGCACCAAGTATGACAGGAGCGCAGAAGGGCTTTGTGGCTTTACTGCAGAAGTCGCTGGACAGAAAGCTGCTGACTTTTCACTGCATCCTGCACCAAGAGGCACTGTGTGCTCAAACATTTCCTCCGGAATGCACAGAAGTAATGAATGTTGTCATTCAGATTGTCAATAAAATAATGGCAAAAGGTTTAAATCACAGTCAGTTCCGTTCGTTACTGGACGAACTGGAAAGCACATATTCTGATCTCCAGCTGCACAACAAAGTCCGGTGGCTGTCCAGAGGGGAGGTGCTGAAACGCTTTGCCGCGTGTCTAGAAGAAGTGAAAACTTTCCTGGGCAGCAAAGGGCTCACATTTCCTGAGCTGGAACAGCCAGAGTGGCTGGAAAAGCTACACTTCATGGTAGACATGACAGCGCACCTGAATACGCTGAACACAGCTCTTCAGGGGAAAGGACGCACAGCCCTGCACATGTTGGAGGAGGTTTTGGCATTCGAGCGCAAGTTGACAGTGCTTGCCAGAGATTTACAGAAGGGTACACTGTCACACTTCCCCAATTTGAGAGATTTCAAAGAAGCTCACATGATAAATTCGGAGTATTTACATTCTGCAATCATCGCAATGCAAACATCGTTTGGGAAACGATTCTGTGAGTTCAGAGAGGAAAAAACCACATTATCCTTCCCTGTCACTCCCCTAAGCCTCGATCCATCCCTGCTGAATACGACTGCATTGGCAGGTGTGAGTCAACCTGATCTTGAGATGGAATTGGCCGACATAGCCGACAAAGACATATGGGTGTCCAAGTTTAAACGCTTGACAGCAGACCTTGAAGATGTTGCCCGTCAGAATGCCGTTCTTGCTCAGAATCACAAATGGCGTGATATTGATAACCTCCCCAAACCGGACAAACTTGTGTTCGAAACTTGGAATGCTATCCCCGACGTTTATGTGAACATGAAAAAATATGCACTTGGAGTCCTGTCGATCTTTGGATCCACATATGTATGTGAGCAGGTGTTCTCCAACATGAACTTTATTAAAAGCAAACATTGCGCACGCCTCACAGATGACAGCTTACGATCCTGTGTAAAGATGAAGGTGACGGCATACAGCCCTGATGTGCAGACGCTGTGCGCTGAGGTTCAGGAGCAGAAATCACATTAACCAAGTATGATAAATATGTTAATTGCCTATTATTTTGCATATATTCATATTTTTTCATTGTTCAGTGAAATAGTCCTTTTATTATTCAGGTTGACAGCGGACTGCACGTGCCAGTAAAAGGATGACGGCACACAGAGAGTGGACGGCGTTTTTGGTTCGCTGCCGGTGGTTAATTTTAGTTCGGCGTTTTTTTTCATAAATACAAGAAGGACTCAAATAGACATTGAGTATTTTACTTGAAAGTAACCTTCAACCCAACGTCTTTTTTTCGGAGTTCAAAATGTTTTTGTTGCATGCAGAAATGTAATTTCGTTTTCTCTGCAGTCGTTTGTTTATACATAGCATAAAGGCAAAAAAAAACGTTATATGCAGTGTTATTTCATTTTAAATGTCAAAAGGGTTTTGTGGCTCCCAGTGTTTTCTTTACTGTGGGGGGCGCAGAGGCATGCCAGGGGGGGCGCGAGAGACCAGGAGGAAAAATGGTTATTTATAAAAAAAAAAAAAGATTAAAAAAAAAAAAAATCATAATTTGAAAAATTATTGGTTCAAAAATAATATGATGCAGTACAGTACTATTACGTCTGTGTCTCTGTGTATCATTAAAGCTCGGCTCCGTGTGTGTGGAACGAGCCATTTTGTGTGCGCGAGAGAGAGCGCACTGGTACCGGAGATCGTTGTTGTTAGCTTCTGGTGCTATCGAGCTACGCTAACGGATATAAGGAGTTTTTTCAACAACAAAGTGGAGGAGAGTCCTCTCCTGTCAGACTGAGAGACTCAGTGAGCTAAAGGACTCTCTCAGTGGGTCTCAAATGTTTTTGTCACCATTAATGAGAATAAATGAAAAACAGGTATGAAATAGTATATGACAGTAAAACAAGAGTTTAAAAGGGTGATTTGTAAAATATCCATAAGGAAAAAGTAAATCTGTTTACAGTTCTGTTTCATATGGGTGTTGAGAGATGTATCCATAGATCTCTTCATGTTGCTCTCAAAGTGCACCAGATTGATGCTTTTAACTTCAATATTTAAAAATAAATCTTCCCGGGGGAGCATGCCCCCGGACCCCCCTATGTGAGGACCACACACCACCTACAAAAATAGCACTTTACCCCTGCTTACACCTATATGCCGTGAGCTGATTATCGAGCCTTCATTGTGACAGTCGCGGGTACACTGTGTGTATGCGTGGTACAGTAGAAAATTCCACTGTAGCGACCGGTACATTAATGGGAAACCCTAAATGTTTGAACACCCTCTATGAAACGTCAAGCTACCGCACAGCAGCCCCAAAACAAATCTCTGGCGCCGCCACTGAGCCTAACTATTTGTGTTGGGGGGGCCCGACTTTTTTTTTTCTCCAATGGGGGGGCCTGACAGAAAAAGTTTGAGAACCACTGCCCTATGGTCATTATTTTTTTGCCACACACATTAAATAGGACAATACTCTGAGCATGCGCAGTGTAGTTTTTACAGTCACCGTTCACTTAGACAGTGAGAGGAAGGGGCAGGATCGGGTTTTGTCCCACATGGCTCTAAACAGCTCAATAAGCACACACTGTAGACACTAATTAGAAGAACACAGACTAAAACATCAATGTACAGACGAATCAGATTATTAAACATGATCTTAAAATATATTTTATATATTTTTTTGCATTTTTTTGTAATCATTATTTTTAATACTTTCTGCTGACACGGTGGGCCTGTGCCACCTGCCCTAATGACCAGTCACCACTGGGAATACTCGGTTAAAATGTTACAAGTAAAAGTACAAAAGTATTATCATCAAAATATACTTAAAGTACCACCTGCAGAGGGATCTAGAATCAGGTGTTCTTTTCCCCATAAAGACCGCCTCGCTGCACATTATCCCTTGCATAAAGATAGATTGTGGGTCCCTTGTAACATGTTGTACGCAGTGGAAATAAACATTCTGGTTACCTTAACATCAGGGATCTTATCAATTAAACTCCTTCTGAATCAAACCGTCACGGTACCTTAACCTTACTTATCCCTCTTAAAATAGAAAAAAACACGTTACTTTACCAGCAGAGAGAAAATTGATTATTAAATTATTAATGTGACTAATAAAGAGCAGTTTGATTATTAAGTATTATTCTGTTGATCAATGTCATTACATTTGTTGAAAAGCACATAAGGACTTGTTTAAGACTAGTTTTTTCAAAGTTTAGGACTTGGACTTGACTTGGACTTGAGCGCAAAGACTTGAGACTTGACTCGGACTTGAAAAACAATGACTTGGTCCCACCTCTGGGGAATAGCAATCTGGGGCAGATCGCAGCTTAAGCAGAGATCGTGCAGCTTGGAGGAGAACCCTCGTCGTTGGGTTTGCA
The DNA here is from genome assembly GCA_028583405.1 of Pogonophryne albipinna. NCBI lineage: Eukaryota > Metazoa > Chordata > Actinopteri > Perciformes > Artedidraconidae > Pogonophryne > Pogonophryne albipinna. The sequence continues at coordinate 24,007,395 of CM053242.1, read as the reverse complement.
GCCATCGAATAAACATGGGTGCCAACCCATGTGTCAGAGGGCAACGATGCGAGAAGTTCAGCATGGAAGATAAAGGACAAAGAAAACAGTGTTAGTTTTAGCAATGATTATTCGGGGTTCCTTGACTCCCCAAACAGAACTGACCGACATTGAATGTTTCAAAAACAGTGTATATATTTGATCTCCAAAGTTAATTCAGTAAGGGTAAGATTATGCTGAGGATTAAAAGGTGAGAGGTCTGTGTATATTCGCCACCTGAGAAACCCATAGAAAGCTGTAACAACTGCATCTGGCATTTATCAATGTTTAGTGAAACCCCTTTGCCTGAACTTATACATTGGTTACCCTCTTAAGCACGGCGGTCCCCCCAGTGGACCCCCCCCCCACCGTTTTTTTTCGAGACTGTGTCTCAAGGCTTCTTAACATTGATGAAACTATTAATGTGTAGCACCAGATTAACGGGAATAATCTCAGCTAACTGAAGATATGACGAAGGTACGTTTTAACCGTTTGTTTTTTTGTTCTAATTGAAAAAAAAGAAAAGAAACAGAAACGGGTCTTTTTCTTTATTTTCAATTTTGCCCCGAAATGAAAAAACGGAAATTCAGCTCGTTTTTCTGTTCTAAATAAAGGTTCTCCGTCTTTGCCTTTAGACTGCGTTACAAATATACGTATAATATTATGTTCATACATGCAGAAAGTACAGAAGACAGTCTGTCCGTATGTCTGTCTTTCTATGTAGGCTATATGTCTGTCTCGATGTCTTTCTATCTCGATGTCTGTCTGTCTGTCTTTCTGTCTTTCTGTAACTATATTTTAGAGTTTAAAGCGTAGCCACTTTTACTCCACTACATGTATTTAAAACCTTTAGTTACTTTACAGATTTGGATTAATTATGTGAAATGTAATCAACACTTAAATCAGACTTTAGTTCCACCTGGAGTAAATTCAGGAGTAAAAGCTACCCTGCAGTAGGCTATACAAAGTAATTCAAACTAGCTGCACCTTTATCACTACTTTTAATTTAAGTATATTTTGATGCCAATACATGTCTACTTTTACTTGAGTAACATTTTGAACGCAGGACTTTTACTTTTAACAGAGTATTCCTACACTCTGGTACTTCGACAACCTCTGATTAATGGTTGATTTCCAAATGTTCTGTTGGTGCGTGGATGATAAAATAATAGCGTTTGATTGTATTGCCTTACATATGTAGCTATTTGCCGGTGTTTAGAAACATAATTAAACATACCATGGACACACATTCAAACAATTTTCCATTTATTAAACATTGCAGATGAACAATTATAAAGTCATACAGCTAAAGAAAACTACAACAATTATTTTCTATATGATAATATCATGGAACCTGGAATTTGAACACACACCACTTAACAATAAACAATAAACTTAACAATAAACGACACGGAGCCCGGCCGGGCACAGCCCAAAAAGGCAACGTGGGCAACACCTCCGCTTCTCCGTCCCGCGGGCCCACCACCTACGGGAAACAGCGATGGGGTCAGGTGCGCTGCCAGAAGGGTGGCAGTGAAAGCAGAGGGTCTCGACGGACCCGGCCCGGGCGACAGAAGCTGGCTTTGGGGACGTGGAACATCACCTCTCTGGGGGGGAAGGAGCCGGAGCTTGTGCGGGAGGTGGAGCGTTACCAGTTGGATCTGGTTGGGCTCACCTCTACGCACAGCGTCAGCGCTGGAACCTTACTTCTGGATATGGGTTGGACTCTATTCCTCTCCGGAGTTGCTCAAGGTGTGAGGCGCCGGGCGGGTGTGGGGATACTCACAAGTCCCCGGTTGGGTGCTTCGTTGTTGGAGTGGACGAGAGGGTCGTCTCCCTACGCCTGCGGGTTATGGGGGGGAAAACTCTGACTGTTGTGTGTGCTTATGCACCAAACAGCAGTTCGGAGTATACGGCCTTCTTGGAGACCCTGGAAGGAGTCCTGTATGGGGCTCCTGAAGGGAACTCTTTAATCTTGCTGGGAGACTTCAACGCACATGTGGGCAATGATGGAGACACTTGGAGGGGCGTGATTGGGAGGAACGGCCCCCCTGATCTGAACCGGAGTGGTGGTTTGTTACTGGACTTCTGTGCTAGTCATGGATTGGCGATAACAAACACCATGTTCGAACATAAGGATGCTCATAAGTGTACGTGGTACCAGAACACCCTAGGCAGAAGGTCCATGATCGATTTCGTTATTGTATCATCGGACCTGAGGCCGTATGTTTTGGACACTCGGGTAAAGAGAGGGGCGGAGTTGTCAACTGATCACCATCTGGTGGTGAGTTGGGTCGAGTGGCGGGGGAAGCCTCTGGATAGACCTGGTAAGCCCAAACGTGTAGTTCGGGTGAACTGGGAACGTCTGGAGGAGGCCCAAGTTCAGGAGGCCTTCAACTCACACCTCCGGCGGAGCTTTTTTGGGCATTCCTGTGGAGGTTGGGGACATTGAACCAGAGTGGTCGGTGTTCAAAGCCTCTATTGCCGAAGCCGCGGTGGGGAGCTGTGGTCTCAAGGTCTTAGGTGCCTCATGGGGCGGTAACCCTCGAACCTCCTGGTGGACACCGGTGGTCAGGGAAGCCGTCCGACTGAAGAAGGAGGCCTTCAGGGATTTGTTATCCCGGGGGACTCCCGAGGCAGTTAAAAGGTACCGACATGCCCGAAGGGCAGCAGCCTCAGCCGTGGCTGAGGCAAAGCAGCGGGTGTGGGAGAAGTTCGGAGAAGACATGGAAAAGGACTTTCGGGCGGCACCAAAGTTGTTCTGGAAAACTGTCCGACACCTCAGGAGGGGGAAGCAGGGAACCATCTAAGCTGTGTACAGTAAGGATGGGACGTTGTTGACCTCAACTGATGGAGTGTTAGGGCGTTGGAAGGAACACTTTGAGGAACTCCTGAACCCGACAACTCCGCCCTCTATGTTAGAGGCAGAGTTGGAGTATGACAGGGGATCAACACCAATCTCCCGGGGGGAGGTCACTGAGGTAGTCAAACAACTCTACAGTGGCAAAGCCCCGGGGGTGGATGAGATCCACCCAGAAATGAGTGTTGAGGGACTGTCATGGTTGACACGTCTCATCAACGTTGCGTGGAAGTCGGAAACAGTACCGAAGGAGTGGCAGACCGGGGTGGTGGTTCCCCTTTTCAAAAAGGGGGATCAGAGGGTGTGTGCCAATTACAGAGGCATCACACTCCTCAGCCTCCCCGGGAAAGTTTACTCTAAGGTACTCGAAAGGAGGGTCAGGCCGATTGTCGAACCTCAGATTGAGGAGGAACAATGCGGATTCCGTCCTGGTCGTCAGCTTTTTATTCTAGTAAGGATCCTGGAGGGGGCCTGGGAGTACGCTTATCCGGTCTACATGTGTTTTGTAGACTTGGAGAATGCGTATGACCGAGTTCCCAGGGAATTACTGTGGGAGGTGCTGCGGGAGTATGGGGTGAGGGGGTCTCTACTCAGGGCCATCCAATCTCTGTACTCCCAAAGTGAGAGCTGTGTCCGGGTCCTCGGCAATAAGTCGGACCCATTTCCGGTGAGGGTTGGCCTCCGCCAGGGCTGCGCTTTGTCACCAATCCTGTTTGTAATATACATGGATCGGATTTCGAGGTCGTGGGGGGGGGGTCTGCAGTTCGGTGGACTAAGGATTGCACCACTGCTTTTTGCAGATGATGTGGTTCTAATGGCTTCATCGGTCTGCGACCTTCAGCACTCACTGGATCGGTTCGCAAACCGAGTGTGAAGCGGCTGGGATGAGGATCAGCACCTCCAAATCTGAGGCCATGGTTCTCAGCAGGAAACCGATGGACTGTCCACTCCAAGTAGGGAATGAGTCCTTACCCCAAGTCAATCAATCAATCAATCAATCAATGTTTATTTATATAGCCCAATATCACAAATGTTACATTTGTCTCAGTGGACTTCACAGTTTGTACAAAATATCAGTATGACAATACGACACCCTCTGTCCTTAGACCCTCACATCGTACAAGGAAAAACGTCCGGAGAAAACCCACAGTTTTAAAGGGAAAAATGGGAGAAACCTCAGGGAGAGCAACAGAGGAGGGATCCCTCTCCCAGGACGGACAGACGTGCAATAGATGCCGTGTGTAAATTGAAAAGATAATACATTTACAACATAGGTAGTCCAAATGTTTGGAAATGCATGTGTGTATAATAGGAAGATGAATCCACGAGGATATCCATCCAGGACCTATGATCCAGGACCACAGCCACGACTCAAGATCCAGGGCTTGCGATGCAGGACACAGGACCGCAGGATCATCCATGACTCCAGATCCCAGCGTATATATACACCAAAAAGAAAGACATTTGGGGAAGCTGGGTTAATCGGAACATGAGAGTACACAGGTATAGACAGAGAGAAGGAAGAAGTAAGATGTCCCCCGACAAACTAAGCCTATATCAGCAAAACAAAGGGCTGAATCTAATCAGCCCTAACTATAAGCTTTATCAAAAAGGAAGGTCTTAAGCGCACTCTTAAAAACGGATAGGGTGTCTGCCGCCCGAACACAAACTGGAAGCTGATTCCACAAATGTGGAGCTTGATAAGAAAAGGCTCTGGCTCCCATTGTACGTTTAGAGACTCTAGGAACAACCAACAACCCTGCATTCTTGGAACGCAATGCCTTAGTAGGACAGTAGGGTATAATGAGTTCTTTAATAAGGTAAGATGGCGCCTGCCCATTAAGGGCTTTGTTGGCGAGAAGAAGAATTTTAAATTCTATACTGTGTTCTATAGGGAGCCAGTGTAAGGCAGCCAGAACAGGAGTAATGTGGTCCCTTTTCCTAACTCTGGTTAGTACACGAGCTGCATCATTTTGAATCAGCTGAAGCGACTTGACTGACTTCTTGGTACACCCTGATAATAAAGAGTTACAATAATCCAGCCTTGAAGTAACAAATGCATGGACTAGTTTCTCTGCATCGTTTTGAGGCAAGATATGCCTGATTTTTGCAATGTTACGTAGATGGAAGTAGGCGGTCCTTGAAATTGATTTTATGTGGGCGTTAAAGGATAAATCCTGATCAAATATAACACCAAGATTCCTTACAGTCTCACTGGAGGCCAAATGAATGCCATCCATAGTTAGTATATCTTTAGATAATTTGTTTCGTAGATTCTTCGGGCCAAGTAAAATAACTTCAGTTTTGGTCGTGTTTAACATCAAAAAGTTTAAGGTCATCCACGTTTTTAAGTCCTTGAGGCAGTCTTGAATTTGATTTAGATGATTAATTTCATCAGGCTTGATTGATAAATATAGTTGAGTATCATCCGCATAACAATGAACATTTACAGAATGATTCCTTATAATATTGCCTAACGGAAGCATATATAATGTGAACAAAATAGGTCCGAGCACTGAGCCCTGTGGCACTCCATGGCTAACTTTGGTTTGCGTGGAAGATTCATCATTGACACATACAAACTGAGAGCGTTCAGATAGATAGGACCTAAACCAGCCTAAAGCAGTTCCCTGTATGCCAACTAAGTGCTCTAGTCTTTGCAATAAGATATCATGATCGATAGTATCAAATGCAGCACTGAGATCGAGCAAAACAAGAATAGAGACAAGTCCCTTGTCAGAGGCTATTAGAATGTCATTTGTGACTTTAACCAGAGCTGTCTCTGTGCTATGATGTGTTCTAAAGCCAGACTGAAAATCTTTAAATAAATAATTGTTTTTTAAGTAATCACACAACTGTTTTGCGACTGCTTTCTCAAGAATATTTGAGAGGAACGGAAGATTAGAAATAGGTCTATAATTGGCTAAAACCTCTGGATCGAGGTTGTGCTTTTTAAGAAGCGGTTTTATCACTGCTACTTTGAATGATTGTGGAACATAGCCTGATAATAAAGACATATTCATAATATTTAATAAAGAAGTGTAAATTAATGGAAAAACTTCCTTCAACAGCTTAGTTGGAATTGCATCTAACTTACACGTTGATGGTTTAGAAGAGAGAATCATTGAATTGAATTGTTCAAGGTTTATGGCTGAAAAGCATTCTAGTTTACTATTATATCTCTTCGCTGGCCTGGGAGCGCCTTGGGATCCCCCAGTCAGAGCTGGTTGATGTGGCCAGGGAAAAGAAAGTTTGGGGCTCTCTGCTGGAACTGCTACCCGCGCGACCTGACCACGGATAAGCGGGAGAAGATGGATGGATGGATAAACGACAGAACTGTAAAGGTGCTACATCAATTATTATCGCTCTTTCACTCTGAGACTCATAAGGCAGTACTATATTTAGTAATATTACCATGAATCTAGCCATTTATTTACCATATTTTATTGGAAAATATCTCTGAAACTCTGAAAAAGTCGTTTACAATATGAAGGCCAATTCGACCGGTTGGTTGAGCATATTTTCCAAAAAATAATTACACCCTTGTTACAAAAATGTTTTGGGCATCAAGTCATATAATTCTGTTAACCTCTTAAGCCCTGAGCCTGTTTTTCAGGTTTCAGGCTCGAAAATGCCACTAACACAACAAAGACTATATCGTCACTTCTAAAAGGGGTAAATTAATCATCTTTTCTCTCAAAGCAAGGTTACATCTGTGAGTTGGATGTAGAAGTGTCAGAATCAATATAGATGTTTTTATTTTAAAGTAAATTCAGATGGAACATAGTAAAAACATGTAAATTCTAATGTCCGCCTAAAAAAAACCCATTACTTATAGTAAAGACCACCCTTGAATGATGGGTTAGTAGACTAAAAGCTTTAGGAATCCAAACTATAACATATAATAAGTACCCTGTATCAAGATTGATGCAAAACAAGTTAAATTTGACCTTTTTAGAGAGGTTTAGAAAAATAAAGTCCAGGCGGACTCACCTCTGGGTAATTTGGGAACCATCAGTTCCATTTGAACTTTTTCACTGTAAAAATCATTTTATTACTTTGAATTTTCACTATAGGTATTCATTCCATCCAAATACAACTGTTGTGAAAAAAATAAAAAATAAAAATAAAATATAAGAACATACTCTGTTATCCTCTTAGGCAAGGCAAGGCAAGTTTATTTATATAGCACTTATAGGCCCCATGGACCGAAATCGCGTCATTTGCAGGAAACAACGTCTAAGGAACCTTACTATTTAATAAACTATGAATATTTTATATCCATATAAAGGGGAAAAACTCATTTAACTGATCTTTTTCATTTATTTTTTCAAAAAAACCACAATGCTAACAGTGAGCATCTGAATTAGCCCCGAGCGAAAAATGCTAACCTATTACTGCACCGAAAATCACTCCTAGCTCCCTTATTACTTATCCTAGCTCCCTTATTACTTATCCTAGCTGCACATCCAACACATCGTTTTTGATCGTAAAGACACAGAATCTAACGGTGCCCACCTCAACACTGAAAGATACAAACTTGCGACGTTATCAACAAAAACGTACATCAAAACAAGTGGCGCTAGGTACTAGCATGCGCTAGGCTAATGGCTTACCTTCCTCTTTGTCTGGTCTAAACTGGTCTTCAATGGCATTAAAACGATAAAAACGATGATGTAGTTAATCCATAGGTTAATATCCAATGTGGCTGTGTCCCCTTTGAAATGTTCTGATAATCTATAAGCAATAAAACTGCAATTCCGTTATCTGCTGTCCGCTCTGTGCTCCGTGTGCTCTGGGTTCTGCTGTAATGCCTGCTTGTTAGTAGTAAACAATAAATGAAGTCGGCTGCGTAATGTACTTAAACTGGCTGGCATTCTTTATACTTTACGCAGGACCATATCTCTGGAACCCATTGGTCGATTCGTGTGATTTACACCTTTTTCTTAACCATCAGAACCAATAGAATCGATGGGCAGTTCCCAAATCAACGTAAAAATTACCATAGCGGACATAATAGAGAAGCGAACAAAGCATATCTGAAAGTGCACGCCTGGACGGCAACATTTTATACCCAGTATATTTCCATAAATATGATGAAGGATTATCAGTCAAAATTTCTACGTGACACAAAGACATTGGATTAACCTTGAGCGGCGTTTTTATTCTGGTGAACACAACTTTTGATCACAAATCAAAAAAGGTAAGACGAAATTATTGTAATATTTTTTAAACCGGATGTTGTTTACGTTCTCTTTTCTGGCTGATAGCTCCGCAATTCGGGGGCGTCCAGTGATGATATTATATGTCTGGAATCTGTGGAGTCTCAGCTTTAAATCGTATATCTTGTTTGTGCAGTTACGATAAGTAATAAGGGCATTTCTACCGTGAGTGCTGTGCAAAATCCGTTAGCATTAGTTAGCATTTTTTCGCTCCATGCTAGTTCAAAGGCTTGGTATTACTCTTGTGTTTCTTTTAGCTAAAAATGGTTCACATTGTCAGTTAGCGGAGTTTCTTAGCGTTAAAAGGGTATGGAACATTAATAGTTTCATAAATATTAAGAAGCACTGAGACATGTGGGGGGGGGGGGTCCACTGGGGGGACCCTCGGGCTTAAGAGGTTAAGTAAGCTCTGACACTATTATGTCAAAGATTATATGGTTACCTTACACAAGTTGACCAAAAATAGTGATTTCTTCAGGAGTGATTTTTAGCATGCCAACTTTCTCAGTGGAAGCTAGCTGAAGGGCTTACTGTTCGAACCACAGTGACATTTAGAGGTTGTTTTGTGCATAACATGTCAACCAAACGATAGAGCTGGCTGAATCAGATGGAGTTACACTTTTTTATTTATTTTTCAACAAGATATCAAGACACAAAATGTGCAAAATGTACCAAATGGTGGTGCTGGCTGTTAAAGGTCAAGACAGCATTATCATAAGAGGCCAACAAGAGTGACAGGGTGGGTCACTCTGCTGAAGGATAGACCAGCTATCCAGGATATTCTCTAAAGATTTCCCAAGGGGTAAAAGCTGCTGGTGTACTGACTGGAAGTAGTGCTGATATCATGTCTACCATATCCTCTTAAAATACTCTGTCCAACAATATAAGTCTAATGACACATTTTTATTTAAGATGCATTCTTGTACTAAGGAGGGGCATTTGAAAAACAAATACCTGAAAAAGTACTTGTTGGTGTAGTTAAATTAGTATACTGAGTCAAACATCACTCTCATTAAGAATTTATGGCAGAACATCATTTTATCTCTCATCAAAGATAGCAGAAAACATGCATTATTGTACTCAAGAGGGGAGTTTGACAGAGTACACAGTAAAAGTAATCTAAATAGTATTTATCAATCCTCAACCTCCAAGCTATTTTAATATAGTTTTGAAGAAAAAATCCAGCTCGATGCTGACTTGACCACGTAAACGGGAAATACGGCCGCATCAATTCAGCAGTGTCAGTAACATCAAACAGAGAGATACTCATACTTTATAAGATAGGGATTCGTGGCTGACATTGAAAGACAGACAGCCAGATAGACAGATCGTGAGACAGACAGACAGACAGACATACAAATATCCTATGCATATTGTAACAACCGGTGTTTATGTGACCGGTAGTCACTCACGGTAACTCCCACCCAGCCAGTGATTCGCTGTTGGTTGGCGCCTCCATTTCCTTTTCCCCCTATTTAGTTAGATGGAGCAGGAAGGGAAAGGTGTGTGCAGCAAGAGGGATCGGCGGAGCAGGTGTGTGCAGCAAGAGGGATCGGCGGAGCAAGTGTGTGCAGCAAGAGGGATCGGCGGAGCAACACGCTCATCTGTTTAGAAACCAGCAGTTAGGTCATCTAAAGTCCGTGTTACCGTTTGTCTGATCCACGTCCACCGTCATCATACCCTTCTGTCACTTCACGTTCCCGGATTATTGTTTACAAAACTGAAAGGAGCCGGTCATCTCCCAACCACCTTAAAAACCAGGACTGGATTTTCAAAACCGACTGGGTTGCTAAAAATGACTGACATTCTCCCATGGTAAATTGACTGTTTTTATTTATTTTGAAGAAAACCCGAAGTGGAACGTTTTGGATTTAACATTGAACTGTGGGAAGACGAATTGTTTGATTGGTTGTGGGGTATTCAAAAATACACTTGCTATTTGTGATTATGATTTTGAGTCCTTTCTTATATTTTCTAATGTCATTCAATGTTGGGTGTTTACAGATGTATACACCTTTGTGCAGACTTACTAAAACTGACTGACTAACCAAATCTGAAACGTCAGGAGAGAGACCTGACTGGCACCCCAAAGAACCTAAATAAGTAAACTGTCACATAAAAAATGGCACCCCAGATGGGACCGAAGATGAAATATCGTTGAATGACAAAGATAAAAGAAAAAAACTAAATAAACAAACCCACCCCTGTGGCTAGTAGACCTATACTTTATTTTTGGGAAAAAGAGAACAAAGGACAACAAAATGGCTGCTTATTCAGAATCCTTGTTGTGGAAAATGGAAGGAGAATTAGTGGTGTCCCCTACATCAAATACAGTACCTTCTCACGAGTCTCCTCCCACAACATATTCACAGTTGGACATGGAGCTCACTGGATTCTCAGAGTTGGTTAATCCCTTAACTCCTCAAACTGCTGTAAAAGACGACATCAATGAAAATGGAGGACCTCAACCTGTAACTTCTGCCTTAGAGGACAATAATTCAGGCTCTAGGATTCAACAGCAGCTTCAGAAAATGATTGAGGACCAACATCACCATCGCCAGGAGCTAAAGGATAACATGGAACAAATGACAAACAAAATCACAACTCATAATGAACAAGTAAACAAAGCCCTGACAGGCCTATTTCATGAAAAACAACAAGAAGTTGTCAAACATATGAGTAGTATTACTGATACCCCTTTCGTCACATTAGTATGCATAAAAAGTGAGGATGACACGCCCCCAATTATGCAAATGAGCTAAGTCCCGCCTCCCATTGTTCGAGATCCTTTGATGTGAGTGGGTACAATTATGTTAATGAGCTAAGTCCCGCCTCCCATAGTTCGAGATCCTTTGATGTGAGGGGGGAGGTGTTATAACAGATAGGTGTGAAAAGCCCCCCTGTGTAGTGCCTTTGTTGTCTAATCCTTTGATGTATTGATTAAGGCAGTCTCTTTGAAGTTATGCTGTCTGGCCCCTGTCCCCTCACACCCCTTTGTAGTCTAATCCTTTGATGTGAGTTGTATAACAGGTAGGTGTGAAAAAAGCCTCTGATGTTAATCTAGGTGTTGATTAAGGCAGTCTCTTTGAAGTTATGCTGTCTGGCCCCTGTCCCCTCAGAGTTGTCTAATCTAATTAGCCTTTGATGTTTTGCCCTTTGATGTGAGGTGTTATAACAGGCAGGTGTGATTTCACACTGGTGTGTTATAAGCCTTTGATGTTAATCTAGGTGTCTCTTTGAAGTTATGCGTCAGACTGTCTAGCCCCCTCCCAGCCCAGGCCTCTCCCCCCCTTTCTCCACCCCTTCCTTTTGGCTATGAGGCCAGCAGATAGTGGGGGATGGAATTAGATGAAAATAGAAATCCATGCAGACTAATTAAAAAGATAGTAATTTCCACTCACCAAGTCACCTTTCAAAAAAGAAAAATGGCCAAGAGTCGCCTCGATATGGGTTTAATCAGCCTGTGACAACTTACCGCCATCCGTCCGGAGCGCCAGTCAAGAAACGAATGCAGCATCTATGCCGGGGTCAGACGCCTACAGCCGAAGATCTGTGCACAAACTTAACTCGTGCCCTCTTTTGGTCATGTGAGCGCGTTCATGTGTGCTGGAGGAGGGGCTCTGTAAGGAAGTGGCAGATTTTTCCCGGGTGTGTATTTTCTAATTCTAGCTCACTCGAGCTGGTTTCTCCAAAATGACCTACCCCTACCTTTAAGAACAATTAACACACACACACACACACACACACACACACACACACACACACACACACACACACACACACACACACACACACACACACACACACACACACACACACACACACACACACACACAGACACACACACACACACACACACACACACACACACACACACACACACACACACACACACACACACACACACACACACACACACACACACACACTTTGTATTGTATTATTGTATGAGAGAGGTTCCAGATTGAATTGAGGCGAATATTTGTAATGTTCAGAGGTTGTTGTGTTTAATATTCATGAGAATATTTGTCATTGTTCCAATTATAATAAACATTTGCATAAAGCATATTTGTCCACTCATATGTTGATAAGAGTATTAAAAACTTGAAAAATATTCCTCTAAGTTACATTTAGAACAGATACAAAATGTGCGATTAATTTGCGATTAATCGCGATTAACTATGGACAATCATGCGATTAATCGCGATTAAATATTTTAATCGACTGACAGCCCTAATATTTACACATGTTCATTTTGTACCTTTCATTTGATGGAAATACTTTATATCCTTTCTTCCCTGAATTATTTGCTCCTATAACATATCATTCATATATAGCAAACCATGATTTGATTTCTCATCAAACAGTAGTAGTTTATTGTAGGTAAAAATAACTTACTCTTCTATAACAACAGTTGTAGGTACAGTTCGGTTAGTTAGCGTATAAAATATACGGCTGTACCGAGAACATTATAAGACTGATGTTCCGCTCAGAGCGAGCCGAAAAAAGCACTGTTAGACATGGGCGGAGCCTCTCTGGTGGTTGACTAATCAGAACAAAGTGGCCGAGCTGACCAATCGGAGCACACTGGGCTCACAGGGAGGGGGGGGGCAAGAACTGCAACGAGCTGTTTAGTGGAGAGAGTGAATACTGCTGAATACACACACTTTACAGAGATGCTGTATGCGAAACCAATGTGAGTTTGGGAAAAATGCACAGTATACATCTATTTTAGTATACCTCAACAATGGAATTATGAGATTATTTGAGATAAGCCTGGGATGTTAATCTATATGTTGATTAAGACACTCTCTGTGAGGTGAGAAGCGAGGGGATGGAGTTAGTTTTTAAAAAAGAAATACGCTCAAACTAAATAAAACAGCCATTAATTTTCACTCACTAAGACACCTAAAAACGTTATTGTCCTCTCTAAATTAGATGTAAGGTTTTTTTTTTAACCTCTTAAGCCCGAGGGTCCCCCCAGGGGACCCCTCCCACCGTTTTTTTATGAGACTATGTCTCAGTGCTTCTTAACATTTATGAAACTATTAATGTTCCATACCCTTTTAACGGTAAGAAACTCAGCTAACTGACAATGTGAACCATTTGTAGCTAAACGAAACACAAGAGTAATACCAAGCCTTTGCATTAGCATGGAGAGAAAAAATGCTAACTAATGCTAACGGAATTTTGCACAGCACTCACGGTAGAAATGCCCTTATTACTATCTTAACTGCACAAACAAGATATCCGATTAAAGCTGAGACTCCACAGATTCCACACATGTAATGTCATCACTGTACGACCCCGAATTGCGGAGCTATCAGCCAGAAAAGAGAAAGTAAACAACATCCGGTTTAAAAAATATTACAATAATTTCGTCTTACCTTTTTTGATTTGTCATCAAAAGTTGTGTTCACTGGAATAAAAACGCCGCTCAAGGTTAGTCCAATGTCTTTGTGTCACGTAGAAATTTTGACTGATAATCCTTCATCATATTTATGGCAATATACTGGGTATAAAGTTTTGCCGTCCAGGCGTACACTTTCAGATATGCTTTGTTCGCTTCTCTATTACGTCCGCTATGGTAATGTTTACGTGGATTTGGGAACTGCCCATCGATTCTATTGGTTCTGATGGTTAAGAAAAAGGTGTAAATCACACAAATCGACCAATGGGTTCCAGAGATATGGTCCTGCGTAAAGTATAAAGAATGCCAGCCAGTTTAAGTACATTACGCAGCCGACTTCATTTATTGTTTACTACGTAACAGCAGGCATTACAGCAGGGCCCAGAGCGCACGGAGCACAGAGCGGACAGCAGATAACGGAATTGCAGTTTTATTGCTTATAGATTATCAGAACATTTCAAAGGGGACACAGCCACATTGAATATTAACCTATGGATTAACTACATCATCGTTTTTATCGTTTTAATGCCATTGAAGACCAGTTTAGACCAGACAAAGAGGAAGGTAAGCCATTAGCCTAGCGCATGCTAGTACCTAGCGCCACTTGTTTTGATGTACGTTTTTGTTGATAACGTCGCAAGTTTGTATCTTTCAGTGTTGAGGTGGGCACCGTTAGATTCTGTGTCTTTACGATCATAAACGATGTGTTGGATGTGCAGCTAGGATAAGTAATAAGGGAGCTAGGAGTGATTTTCGGTGCAGTAATAGGTTAGCATTTTTCACTCCGGGCTAATTCAGAGGCTCACTGTTAGCATTGTGTGTTTTTTTTTAAAAAATAAATTTCACAACAGTTGTATTTGGATGGAATGAATACCTATAGTGAAAATTCAAAGTAATAAAATGATTTTTACAGTGAAAAAGTTCAAATGGAACTGATGCTTCCCAAATTACCCAGAGGTGAGTCCGCCTGGACTTTATTTTTCTAAATCTCTCTAAAAAGGTCAAATTACTTTTAAACACAAAAGTGTATCTTTCAGTAACTTTCTGAGAGAATTAACTTAAATCTGTCAAATGTTCAAAACAGCCTTCACTGAAATAGCCTCAAAATCACAAACTGCCATTAAGAGTCAGATTCTTAACGAGATCTACTGACACAAAGTACTTCATTATCTACTTTTCAGCTTTGATACACAAAAGTGTATCTTTCAGTAACTTTCTCAGAGAATTTAAGCATAAATCTGTCAAATGTTCAAAACAGCCTTGTTTCACTGAAATAGCCTCAAAATCACAAACTGCCATTAAGAGTCAGAATCCTAATTAAATCTACAAAACAAAGTACTTCATTATCTACTTTTTCAGCTTTTATACACAAAGTGTATCTTTCAGTAACTTTCTCAGAGAATTTAAGCATACATCTGTCAAATGTTCAAAACAGCCTTGTTTCACTGAAATAGCCTCAAAATGACAAACTGCCATTAAGAGTCAGAATCCTAACGAAATCTACTCAAACAGAGTACTTCATGGTAGTGGTCAGCTTTTAAACACAAAAGTGTATCTTTCAGTAACTTTCTGAGAGAATTAAGCATAAATCAGTCAAATGTTCAAAACAGCCTTCACTGAAATAGCCTCAAAATCACAAACTGCCATTAAGAGTCAGATTCTTAACGAAATCTACTGACACAAAGTACTTCATTATCTACTTTTCAGCTTTTAAAAAAGAAAAGTGTATCTTTCTGTAACTTTTTGAGAGAATTAAGCATAAATTTGTCAAATGGTCAAAACAGCCTTCACTGAAATAGCCTCAAAATGACAAACTGCCATTAAGAGTCAGATGCTTGACGAAATCTAATAAAACAGAGTACTTTCATGGTAGTGGCCAGCTTTTTACAAAGAAAATTGTATCTTTCGGTAACTTTTTGAGAGAATTAAGCATAAATCTGTCAAATGTTCAAAACAGCCTTGTTTTCACTGAAATAGCGTCAAAATCACAAACTAGCTGAAACTGTACAGTAAATTGGAGAAATTACAGCACAGAGTTTTCTACTACGACACAGATAGTATAATCTATGTGACAAGACAGGGGGAGACACTTTTCTTTTTAAAAAGCTGGCCACTACCATGAAAGTACTCTGTTTTATTAGATTTCGTCAAGCATCTGAATCTTAATGGCAGTTTGTCATTTTTAGACTATTTCAGTGAAGGCTGTTTTGACCATTTGACAAATGTATGCTTAATTCTCTCAAAAAGTTACCGAAAGATACACTTTTCTTTTTTAAAAGCTGAAAAGTAGATAATGAAGTACTTTGTGTCAGTAGATTTCGTTAAGAATCGGACTCTTAATGGCAGTTTATGATTTTGAGGCTATTTCAGTGAAGGCTGTTTTGAACATTTGACAGATTTATGCTAATTCTCTCAGAAAGTTACCGAAAGATACACTTTTGTGTTTAAAAGCTGACCACTACCATGAAAGTACTCTGTGTCAGGAGATTTCATCAAGCATCTGACTCTTAATGGCAGTTTGTCATTTTGAGGCTATTTCAGTGAAACAAGGCAGTTTTGAACATTTGACAGATTTATGCTTAATTCTCTCAAAATGTTACCGAAAGATACACTTTTCTTTATAAAAGCAGACCACTACCATGAAAGTACTTTGTTTTATTAGATTTCGTAAAGCATCTGACTCTTAATGGCAGTTTGTGATTTTGAGGCTATTTCAGTGAAACAAGGCTGTTTTGAACATTTGACAGATTTATGCTTAATTCTCTCAAAAGGTTACTGAAAGATACACTTTTGTATTTAAAAAAGTTGACCACTACCATGAAAGTACTGGAGACTGCCCCTGTCTTGTCACATAGATTATACTATCTGTGTCGTAGTAGAAAACTTTGTGCTGTAATTTCTCCAATTCACTGTATAGTTTCAGCCAGTTTTTGATTTTGACGCGATTTCAGTGAAACAAGGCTGTTTTGAACATTTGACAGATTTATGCTTAAATTCTCTCAGAAAGTGACTGAAAGATACACTTTTGTGTTTAAAAGCTGACCACTACCACGAAGTACTCTGTTTGAGTAGATTTCGTTAGGATTTTGACTCTTAATGGAAGTTTGTCATTTTGAGGCTATTTCAGTGAAACAAGGCTGTTTTGAACATTTGACAGATTTATGCTTAAATTCTTTGAGAAAGTTACTGAAAGATACACTTTGTGTATAAAAGCTGAAAAAGTAGATAATGAAGTACTTTGTTTTAGTAGATTTAATTAGGATTCTGACTCTTAATGGCAGTTTGTGATTTTGAGGCTATTTCAGTGAAACAAGGCTGTTTTGAACATTTGACAGATTTATGCTTAAATTCTCTGAGAAAGTTACTGAAAGATACACTTTTGTGTATAAAAGCTGAAAAGTAGATAATGAAGTACTTTGTGTCAGTAGATTTCGTTAAGAATCTGACTCTTAATGGCAGTTTGTGATTTTGAGGCTATTTCAGTGAAACAAGGCTGTTTTGAACATTTGACTGATTTATGCTTAATTCTCTCAGAAAGTTACTGAAAGATACACTTTTGTGTTTAAAAGCTGACCACTACCATGAAAAGCACTCTGTTTTAGTAGATTTCGTCAAGCATCTGACTCTTAATGGCAGTTTTGTCATTTTGAGGCTATTTCAGTGAAACAAGGCTGTTTTGAACATTTGACAGATTTATGCTTAAATTCTCTGAGAAAGTTACTGAAAGATACACTTTTGTGTATAAAAGCTGAAAAGTAGATAATGAAGTACTTTGTTTTAGTAGATTTCGTCAAGCATCTGACTCTTAATGGCAGTTTGTGATTTTGAGGCTATTTTAGTGAAACAAGGCTGTTTTGAACATTTGCCAGATTTATGCTTAACCTCTTAAGCCCGAGGGTCCCCCCAGTGGACCCCCCCCACAGTTTTTTTACGAGACTATGTCTCAGGGCTTCTTAACATTTATGAAACTATTAATGTTCCATACCCTTTTAACGCTAAGAAACTCCGCTAACTGACAATGTGAACCATTTTTAGCTAAAAGAAACACAAGAGTAATACCAAGCCTTTGAATTAGCATGGAGCGAAAAAATGCTAACTAATGCTAACGGATTTTGCACAGCACTCACGGTAGAAATGCCCTTATTACTTATCGTAACTGCACAAACAAGATATACGATTTAAAGCTGAGACTCCACAGATTCCAGACATATAATATCATCACTGTAGGACCCCGAATTGCGGAGCTATCAGCCAGAAAAGAGAAAGTAAACAACATCCGGTTTAAAAAATATTACAATAATTTCGTCTTACCTTTTTTGATTTGTGATCAAAAGTTGTGTTCACCGGAATAAAAACGCCGCTAAAGGTTAATCCAATGTCTTTGTGTCACGTAGAAATTTTGACTGATAATCCTTCATCATATTTATGGCAATATACTGGGTTTAAAATGTTGCCGTCCAGACGTGCACTTTCAGATATGCTTTGTTCGCTTCTCTATTACGTCCGCTATGGTAATGTTTACGTTGATTTGGGAACTGCCCATCGATTCTATTGGTTCTGATGGTTAAGAAAAATGTGTAAATCACACGAATCGACCAATGGGTTCCAGAGATATGGTCCTGCGTAAAGTATAAAGAATGCCAGCCAGTTTAAGTACTTTACGCAGGCGGCTTCATTTATTGTTTACTACGTAACAGCAGGCATTACAGCAGAACCCAGAACACACGGAGGACAGAGCGGACAGCAGATAACGGAATTGCAGTTTTATTGCTTATAGATTATCAGAACATTTCAAAGGGGACACAGCCACATTGGATATTAACCTATGGATTAACTACATCATCGTTTTTATCGTTTTAATGCCATTGAAGACCAGTTTAGACCAGGCAAAGAGGAAGGTAAGCCATTAGCCTAGCGCATGCTAGTACCTAGCGCCACTTGTTTTGATGTACGTTTTTGTTGATAACGTCGCAAGTTTGTATCTTTCAGTGTTGAGGTGGGCACCGTTAGATTCTGTGTCTTTACGATCAAAAACGATGTGTTGGATGTGCAGCTAGGATAAGTAATAAGGGAGCTAGGATAAGTAATAAGGGAGCTAGGAGTGATTTTCGGTGCAGTAATAGGTTAGCATTTTTCGCTCGGGGCTAATTCAGATGCTCACTGTTAGCATTGTGGTTTTTTTGAAAAAATAAATGAAAAAGATCAGTTAAATAAGTTTTTTCCCGTTATATGGATATAAAATATTCATAGTTTATTAAATAGTAAGGTTCCTTAGACGTTGTTTCCTGCAAATGACGCGATTTCGGTCCGTGGGGCCTATAAGTGCTATATAAATAAACTTGCCTTGCCTAAGAGGATAACAGAGTATGTTCTTATATTTTATTTTTATTTTTTATTTTTTTCACAACAGTTGTATTTGGATGGAATGAATACCTATAGTGAAAATTCAAAGTAATAAAATGATTTTTACAGTGAAAGAGTTCAAATGGAACCGATGGTTCCCAAATTACCCAGAGGTGAGTCCGCCTGGACTTTATTTTTCTAAACCTCTCTAAAAAGGTCAAATTTCACTTGTTTTGCATCAATCTTGATACAGGGTACTTATTATATGTTATAGTTTGGATTCCTAAAGCTTTTAGTCTACTAACCCATCATTCAAGGGTGGTTTTTACTATAAGTAATGGTTTTTTTTAGGCGGACATTAGAATTTACATGTTTTTACTATGTTCCATCTGAATTTACTTTAAAATAAAAACATCTATATTGATTCTGACACTTCTACATCCAACTCACAGATGTAACCTTGCTTTGAGAGAAAAGATTATTAATTTACCCTTTTAGAAGTGAAGATATAGTCTTTGTTGTGTTAGTGGCATTTTCAAGCCTGAAACCTGAAAAACAGGCTCAGGGCTTAAGAGGTTAATTCTCTGAGAAAGTTACTGAAAGATACACTTTTGTGTATAAAAGCTGAAAAAGTAGATAATGAAGTACTTTGTTTTATTAGATGTAATTAGGATTCTGACTCTTAATGGCAGTTTGTGATTTTGAGGCTATTTCAGTGAAACAAGGCTGTTTTGAACATTTGACAGATTTATGCTTAATTCTCTCAAAAAGTGACTGAAAGATACACGTTTGTGTTTAAAAGCTGACCACTACCATGAAGTACTCTGTTTGAGTAGATTTCAGCACACAGGGTCTCTACTGTAAACAGAAAAAACATAACATTTTTAAGTATCTAATAATATACTATCCACATAATATACTAGTTTAACCCCTACCAAAAAAACAACATTTAATAATTACATGATATTATAAAATAAAATAAAAAGTACTTACCAGAGTTTTTCAAGATCAGATACAGGTCAAGAAAATGCATAGAGGAGGTATGGTGCTGGCTCATTAGCCCTCTCACTCTTCTTAGAATGTTCCTGTGCAATTTTTAAAAGTTGAACTCCTATCCCCTTATAAACCAAAATAACAATAGCCCTTAATTAACACTAATCATTTTAAAAAAAAACTAATTTAGAGGGGACAATAACGTTTTTAGGTGTCTTAGTGAGTGAAAATTAATGGCTGTTTTATTTAGTTTGAGCGTATTTCTTTTTTAAAAACTAACTCCATCCCCTCGCTTCTCACCTCACAGAGAGTGTCTTAATCAACATATAGATTAACCTCTTAGGCCCCAAGCCTGTTTTTCAGGTTTCAGGCTCGAAAATGACATGCCCAAAACAAAGGACTATAACTTAACTTCTAAAAGGGTTTTATGAATAATTTATTTTATCAAAGCAAGGTCACATCTGTGAGTTGGATGTAGAAGTGTCAGAATCAATAAAGATGTTTCAGTGTCAGAGTAAATCCAGATGGAACATAGTCAAAAAGTGTAAATTCTTGTCTCCGCCCAAATAAAACCCATTACTTATAGCGAAAACCACCCTTGAATGATGGGTTAGTAGCCTAAAAGCTTTAGGAATCCAAAGTATAACATATAATAAGTAGCGGCATCTTCCCCATAATACTCGGGCATCCAGAAGCCATATCATCATCACCTTCCTCACTGTGAAAACAAATGTGGAAAAAACAAATAGATTAATTCTCTGGCTTGTACTTTCAAAAATGTAACTCAAATCAGAAATAATTTCTCTACAACAACAGCAGAACATCAATTTTGAGTGTGTGAAATAACATTATATCACTCAAAATGTATACTGTGTAAATTATGTGA
Source organism: Pogonophryne albipinna (assembly GCA_028583405.1). Classification (NCBI taxonomy): domain Eukaryota; kingdom Metazoa; phylum Chordata; class Actinopteri; order Perciformes; family Artedidraconidae; genus Pogonophryne; species Pogonophryne albipinna. Next base: position 23,986,663 of record CM053242.1, on the reverse strand, counting down.
GACAGGGTTCATATAATCTTTTCAATATTTAATAATATTCCGTCTGTCATATATTTATATTTTATATATATGCATGTACACACTTATATACTTATATTATATATATATATATAATATAAGTAATAATTGTAACAATTGTAAGTCGCTTTGGATAAAAGCGTCAGCTAAATGAAATGTAATGTAATACCGTGTTAAATTCAACATGTATACGTCTTGTTTATTTCAACAACAAGAACAAGAAACGGCATCCATTTTCTGTGTTTGTTGTTGAGTGTGTGAAAGAACATTATATCACAAGATGGATGCCGTCGTGTTATTGTCACATGTGTGAAATTAATATAGATGAATACACTCTTACACCAAATAAATAACAAAGATAAAAACAGATGAATACTCTTTGTTATCTGTGTTGGTTATTCTCGCGTCCAGGAGAGAATCTTAAAAAGGAGACTAAATGGAGTCTCTGAGATGGTGTCAAATTGGTACTTTAATTAAAAATAAAGGCGCGGTTATGTTACAAACAGAATATTGTTCGACAGAAAAGCAGCTGTGTCTCTGGCTCTCGCTAGCAGGTGAAGAAAGAGGCCGAACCCCTCAGGTCCCGCTGTTTTATATCCTCTGCTGGCTCCTCCCTGCGGGCCGGCTCTCTAACGTTTTAATGTCCGTTGTTTTGCATATCAGAGGATACAGACATTGTACATTCAATATATATCTAAACACGCCTTTTCTCTTCCTTAACTCTTTCATGACTTTTCATTTAACACATTCTAAACGCTGTAATCAATACTCCAAAAAATACAGGAAATACTTCACGGCAGTTTGGTTTCCGGTCGTTCCGGATGTTGTCACATGCTACCCACATCTGTAAACAATAACGTACTCAAATAAACTGTACCTTCATTTAATATTCAACAATAATATTATCTCGACGTCTGTAGTTGTAGTGTTGAAATCAGTAGGTTTCGGTGTGCAACATCATATCATATCGCTGCTAAATTCACCTCTATAGTAAATGGTATATTAGCCTCATGCTAAATGCTAACCGGAGATGAAGGATTTTCAGAATAAAAGCTTAACAACTGGTTGTGCACAGGAACTTCTGGTTTTTCAGTATAAAACAGCTTTTAAACTGACGGTATGTTTTAAGGTACATTATGCTATCAAAACATTGATTTTAATTTCTAACAGTCCCTCCTTACACACCTAAAAGGTGTGTATAATACTGAAATCAATGAGTTCTTCATCTGAACTCTGCATAGTACATAACTCATATCAAAAACATACAATCAAAATGGACTGTTTCGAATAGCCTCAACTTTACAAAAATACAAAAATACTTTGACTGTTCAAACATAAAAGCTTTCCCTTGTGCATAACTTCTAGTGTCAACATTCAATATGGTTCTTCAAAATAGCAGCAATGGCTTGGTATCAGAACATTTCTTCCTCCCTCCTTTCACAGAAACCGTTCTCATACCACGCTCAGTGTTAAGGCACTTGTTTTTACAAAGTGAAAAGAAACAACCCATTTTAAAATAGTAATGATTCTAAAATGCATGAAATCTATCATATAGAACAGCATTTCATCTCCTCCTTTTCAGTCTCTACGCTGTTGCATGGAGGGCGTATTCTGCTCTCATGTCCCACACTCTGCTCTTGTGCCAAATCTCGTGGCTCAGGCTGGAACTTCATGTCCTGTACTGGGACCGATGAGAGTTTGCCTCTTTGTCAGCATGCTGGTTTGGTTCTGGATGCCTCAGGTGGAGATGGTTCTGGATGCCTCAGGTCGTTGTTGGTTCAGCTCGGGTTCTCTGTCTTTTCGATGGAGGAGGAGGAGTCTCCTGTGGTGAGGTCATTTGTCTGAAGATGGGGTCGTAGCGTTCTGACAGGCAGAGAGAGAGAGAGAGAGAGAGAGATCTCGGGACGCATTACCTATAGCTAATTCTAACACACTGAGGTAAAATATATCCAATCCTTTCCACGCTATTTTCCTAAACTTACTATCTGTCTTAGATGTTAAATGTCATCTAAACCCAATTAATGTCTACTAATGGTTGTGCCATATCCCTAAACATTGTTTCCACCCACTGTAACATGGCTACTCCAAATAACTCTTTCAGGAAACCATTTTCTTCTATAAATTAAAAATACCTACATGTTTCAAGCATCACATATTTCACACACTATAAAAGAACGTCCCCATATTTTCTCCATCACTTTAAATCTCACTGTTATTTAGAACATAAGTAACTTTTGTGACTGGACATATCTGCAATGTCGCCACAATCTGCTGGGGAATGTTGTTCATAGAGTTTGTACGTACAAAGCTGTACTTGTGGGTTAGTAGCCTGTTTCTACTGTAATCATTTTCAATAATTGTGCTCAGGTCACCGGTCGGTTGTCCATAAACTTAACAGGGGGTGTTTCTGGTACAGACTAAAACATGGATCCAGTGTATTTGGAGATTCCCCTAATCTGTAAATCCCCATCACTGATTATCCCGATCACTTAAACCCATCTCATCATTTGATACAAGAACTGCATATATGGGGGGTGAATCATCTTGATTGTAACTGCCTCACCTTTGGGAACGAGTATTTCTAAATCCTCCTCTTGTTGCTCAGCTGATCTTTTGGCTCTGGGGATAAGTGAAAGTCTCTGAAACACAGCTGGAGTTTTGTTAGTGATGTGGGCATTATCTATGAGTGGACTAATGGATCCATATCTTACTTGATATTGTACTCCCCATCCAACCAGAAAGGTGCCAAGTGTAATGAGCACAATCAACAATGCTATTCTGACTCTTATCCCTAGGGGACCCCACAATTGCTTTGGCTTTGTTCTTGACATCATCTCTATTTTCTCCCTGGTTGTGTCAGTTACAGAATTTAAATAATGAGTACTATAATAACGTATACAAAAATTGGACTCTTTTTCAGATGTAAAGCAAAAAATAGGTTTTCACTTTAGTGGACAATCAAATAAAAAATAAAGACAATTCGTCTTTTGAGCTGTTTCTATCTTTATCTTATTTCTATTTATTGTTTTGTTCCAGCTCTGCCAAATCAGTCCTAACTCCCAATAATGTTCTGGAATTGGCCAGTGAAGGGTGACAATGTGTGAGGTGGTGTCAATTTGCTCCTTTTTCTTTACCTTTAAACCGGAGCGCGTGTGAAGTTCATTACAACTTCTCACTGTTCCGTACACCGGGATCAGCCCACTGTCTTTTGTGAACTTTCACCCTCACCCAATCACCTGGCCGAACAGGAGTCTCTTCTGGTGTCTTGTCTGGTATCTCTGTAGCTTTCCTAGCCTGTGTAGACAAAACTTGGATAATATTACTCAAGAGTTCTGACATATTCATTACTTTTATTCGTCTAATATCTAAAACTGGACCACTCCCTCCTTGGAGAAGGCCCAAGCTTCGGCATACCTTTTGTCGTTATGAGATCTATTATTAACTCCATGTTATTATTTATTAACTACAACGTCACTGAAATCAACATCTGTATAATCATGACACTCCCTCCTTTGAGCATAACATGCTCAATTAATATTGCAATGATTACCCTATTCTGAACAGGACATGTAAAACCCATAACGTTGCATTAAATAAATATAACTTCTCCGTGTACCCATAAGGCGTACAAAAAATATCGTATGATGTATGGTTTTCTGCTGGTATAAAACATATTCACTAAAATCTGCCATTAACACAACAAATTGTTTACTTGTTTCAATAATGGATTTTGTCATGGTATTATGCATCATTGTTGCTGCGAAAAACAATACCCCTGGTGTCGCTAATGCGTCTCAATAATTCTAGGACTAGAGGATTGGTTGATACTGCTGAACAAAGATATGATAAAATAATATTTCTCTAAACTAGAGGGAAAATACGAACTATTCTCACAGAGGGTGACATGCATGAAGGGCTGGTGGCCCTCACTCAAAATGAGATATTGCCTTACGCACTACATTATAAATCAGTAAAGTCACTCAAGAATAAATAAATAAAAACTGATTCTTGAAACTGTTGTAAAAACCCTACAACTTCTTCATCCAAGCTCTCAATCAGTGTTATGTTATTTAATCTGCAGCTCATTGCCTTAAAACAGATACTTCAGACTGATTATAACATTTTGTTTATGAGAAAAATGTAATCTGACTCCATAAATCACATAATTGTTTGACTAAAAAACTACACTTCCACTAACAATAAATGAAGTTCCCATTTAAACACCGCCCCGGTCTTCTGACGGGGTCTATCTATGTACTGGCTGGAAAATGTTGTGCCAGTCTCTGTTGATCCGTCACTGTTCTCCCGCTAACAGTCACTCTCTAGTTCTGCTGGGTTCTTGTTGACTTCTTCACTGGTTTGAGACAAGCGACCCTATCGGACACCTCCCTTTGTAGCCAGACTTCACCACAGCAGAATCAAGTTTCTGTTTTCAGGTCTCAACAGCTCCACGTCGGGTGTATCGTCGCCCCTTGAACTGCAGTCGGTGTAAACAGGAGGACTTGGTAAGGATCCTCCGTCTTGGGCGAGTACTAGGTTTCCGTCTTCATGTTTTTGGGTGGAAACCCATCGTCTTGACCTCACTAGCTGTGTGGACACAATAGTTTTCTGTGTGGGGGAACAACATCACTCGTAATCTCTATCCTTCTCATAATTACAAAAATAGTCTGCCAAATGTTCTACTATGTTTTAATCTTCTACTATTCTGTGGATGCTTTATGTGTAAATGCAATATGCTACTGCCTCCGTTGTCATCATGGAAACCTCCCCGGGGTAACTGCATGGAGGGCCGTTGTTTGGTGCAATGTTCTGCGGACACTCTCTGGATCAATGTGTCAGCTGACCATATTTGTAGCAGCCTTCATCTGTTCTTCGTCTTGATCGTGGCTCTCCTCTCCATTGTCCCTTTTGTTGATGCTGTATGGGAGTGTATGCCTGTGCTTGCGGCTGTACTTGGGTAGGAGGATATGCAGGTGTTTGCTGTTGCCGAAATTGTGTGGGAAGATATTCTGGTACTTGCAGCATCCTGTGTTGCGGACAATATCTGGCCCAATGTGAGAACTGACCACATATGGAGCATCCCTCACCTTGGAAACCTTGTCCTGTTGATCGATTACCTCCTTGGAAACGCCCTCCTCCTCTGCCACTTTGTCTTCCTCGGAAACCTCCTCCCCCTCTTTGTTGATTCTGCACCTGAATCTCTTGCACTTCCTGAGCTTGAATTGTTGGAGGTGTCTGACCTGCCTTCTCTGGTTCTATGGCCATCCCTGATGTAGCTGCCATTTGCCTTGCCGCTTTCTTGTTTTTATTAGCTTCGGTATCTTTCTCAGCTATTTGCATCTTCAAGAGTCTCAGTTGTAGTGCTTCCATTTCTGTCTTTTGTGTTTGTCTTTCTTCTGTGATTTCTTCTAATCGTATGTTCTCTTCTATCAGGTGTTTTGATTTACTGGTTAGCACTCTTACTTCATACTCCAATTCTTTGAGATGTTTGTCCGTGGAGACGCCATCCAACTGCAAGACTTCTCCTATAGAACCAACATTCGGGGAGGGAGGAGGGACTTCGGCCAGGCTTAGATACAGCTTCGGAGATTGGATAACTGGAGCCTCTTTGGTTTTTTCTAGTGCTGTCAAAATTATCGCGTTAACGGCGGTAATTAATTTGTTGAATTAATTGCGTTAAAATATTTAACGCATTTAACGCATGTGCAGAGTGGCCCGCCCTATACATCCTACCAGTGGCAGCACCAGGGTATGGCTGGGGTAGGCTACACCCATACCAAGAAATGGCTTAGCCCCACCATGAAAAATGATGTTAAAGTAAGCAAAATAAAGTCCGCCAACTCGCGCGGAGTAAATTGCACAGACAGCAGTTAGTAAGATTGATTTCAGAAGCCACTTGTCTGGAAATACCGAAGACCAGAAACGGTTTTGAAAACTTTTGTCACGTAGTGATCGTCTTCTCAATAGAACATCTTTGATAATGTCGGTGTTGTTGCAGGAAGTCCCGACGGAGAATACTTTTGCTGTAGTACAGGGGTGCACATAACTGGTACGCAGGTTATGTGCGTAATCTGAAACTTGTGTCACAAAGCGCATTTGCGTACCGGCGTACTTGTGAAGCTTTTCCAGAAGGCGGTTAGATCACCGGACGACAGAGTCGGTCTCCGTGTGCACAGACAGGGCTGCTGTTAACGTCGGTCTGTACAACGGAATAGTGCCAAAACTACGCCAACCGGCTGCGGAGGGAGACTTCCCCCCCCTTCACTGGAGAACTGCGCTAAAACAGCTGATCACAACGTTCGCACTCTGTGGTCACGAAGTACTCCACTAGCCCCCCCCTCTGTCGACTTTCCTGAAGTACTCCCCCGTTGATAGAAATCAACACGTAATGAATTAAGACCCCACGGCTTGATGATTGATAGGTGTGTGGGTTGTCTTTCATTTTGACACACAGAAAAATGTTATAATAAACATAGATACTGTATGTTAAATGGATATATTCGCCTTCTTTCATTTATCTTTCCATTCCCACAACAATATACATAAAGAAATGGCATATTTTGGACATAGTTCGAATGGTGATTAATCATGATTAATTAATTTTTAAACTGTGATTAATCTGATTAAAAATTGTAATCGTTTGACAGCCCTAGTTTTTTCTGCTATGTCTTCCCTCACTGCCAGGTCTGCTACTTGGACCACATGTATGCTGTCTGCCAATAGGCTGGCATATTCCAGATGGAGTATCAGACTTGTAACTCTTATAAATCTTTCTTCAGCTTCTCTCCATATAGTTAGCTGTTGTAGGCATTGTTCGTGCTCATTGTCGAGTACTGCTCTTCTATGGGCTTTTGTTGGTCCAGGTTGATCATCTGCTGGAACCAGTCCTCTTGTTTGCCACTGTTCCAACAGTTTCTCTATTTGGTTCCATGTCTTCTGTCTTTTAATTGGAAAGGTTAAAGCATCTGATCTGATTTTTATCCTTCCCTTGATATCTGCAGTCGAGCCTGGCTCTGCGTCTGGTCTCAACTTAGTTTCTCTTGGTGACATGTTCTCTAACTATTCGAATGATCAAAGATTGAAGCACTAGTCCTCTGACTAGTACCTTTGTATTCCTTCAAAAATATCCTATGTCATCAGAATTGTTAAATCTGGTTTATTTATTTTCAATTTATTGTTTTTTTTATTTATTTTTTATGCAAATTTTAAAATCAGAATTGTTAAAAAATTAAAATTGTACAGTGTATAGTTTTGACTTTGAAATATGAAAATTATGCAAATTTTTAAATCAGAATTATTAAAAAATTAAAATTGTACAGTGTATAGTTTTGACTTTGAAATATGAAGATTATGCATCTGGTGAAAATCTACTGTGTTCCACTTTCCGAAGTGTTTGGAATTATGTAAATGTAATAACTTGTGTTATTTTCAATACATTTGTTTGCTTTTTTTGAAAGAGTATTATGTAAAGTTTCTTATCTTATAATTAGAAACCACTTGCAATTCTATCTCGGCGATGAAGCATGTGTTTATTTATAACACTTAAAATTAAACTTCAAAATGCTATTGAGTGTTTCCTCTATGTAATAATTATGTACTACCAGCAGAGTGCGCTATTGTAATTTCCAGCTTAATCCACTAGGGATTACTGTTGCAAAACTAAAACAACACAGCACATAACCGCCAAAACACATTTGCAAACTGGAATATTTAAAAAAAACGTCAATTCACACTTGCAAGCAGAAAAGAAACTTCCAAAATCAGATCCCTACAAATACCAAACTTCTCACGGTAAAATAACCTGTCTATTTTATAGTTCCAACTCTGCAAAGAAATATGATTTGTCCTTCTCAAGATGGAGTGCCTAGCCTCATGTGAATAGGACTGAGTACTTTCAATTAGCATTTCACGAAATGGCGACTGCCATTGCTCATTGTAAACATGAGGGCAAGACAAGATGGCAACTGATTTTCCAACCTTTGACCTGAAGAACAAAGGGATTTGAAAACACCTCGTGGCTCTCACAGCGGAGTTGAAATAATGCTAGAAAATTCAACACAAAACAACACTGCAGTTTAAAATAACATTTCTATGTAATGTACAATTATAAATGGGCCTCATACCCTTACGTCATAGTCCTCAACCCATGTACGTAATGTTTTGACTTTAAGAGCCAGTATGGTTATCTCCTCTGTTTAAACACGCTATAATGGGACAAAGTAAGACGCTATCCAAACACAATCAGCAGAATATCGTCTATCTAACGCACGAATGTCGCATTTCTCGTCGTAATCCACACGCAATGTCTGTTTGAAAACAGAAAATACAACCACAAAAAGCTTCAAACTTTACAGGCCTTTTCCTCGAAAAGGACTTTTTTTAAAAGAAAGCCTCACACTGTAATTAAAACACTCACTCAACTTTGTTCTTGTCTCAAACAGTCCCCACTGTTTAATGGCCTAAAACCATTCACGTTAAATTAAAGCATAACAAGAAACATTTTTGAAATGATTGCCCTCATCACACAAAGGACTTTTAAAAAAGAAAAACAGCCTCACACTGTCTTTAACACAAACACTCACTCCAATATTCTCAGCTTCCACTGTGATTGTGTTCTTTGTCTCAAGCAGTCCCGACTGCTTAATAGCCTCAAACCATTCACGTTAACTTAAAATGTAACAAAAAACACTTATTGGAGCGATTAGCCTCTTGCCGACATGTAATAACAGACAAACGAATAGCATGCAGGGTTAAATATAAGAAAAATAAGTAATTTGAACTCACCCTGCTTGTGACAAAGCAACGCCACGTGGATTGTTATTGTTATAAATTTGGTTGTTTTAACATTAATTGCCCAGCTATTTTCAGGATCTGCTGGCCTCCGTCAGACACACACATTTAACATTGTCCTGCATAAACTATGAGGAATTCGACATAACAGGTTTCCTCTTACCAAATCTTTCGAGCTCGTTGTGTGTCTGAACGGATGCCGCGTCCCCGGCAAACAGCTGGTTCTTAGTCTCTCCCGGTCCAACGAAGATCACGTCAGCAGGGAACCAATTGTTATCTGTGTTGGTTATTCTCGCGTCCAGGAGAGAAGCTTAAAAAGGAGACTAAATGGAGTCTCTGAGATGGTGTCAAATTGGTACTTTAATTAAAAATAAAGGCGCGGTTATGTTACAAACAGAATATTGTTCGACAGAAAAGCAGCTGTGTCTCTGGCTCTCGCTAGCAGGTGAAGAAAGAGGCCGAACCCCTCAGGTCCCGCTGTTTTATATCCTCTGCTGGCTCCTCCCTGCGGGCCGGCTCTCTAACGTTTTAATGTCCGTTGTTTTGCATATCAGAGGATACAGACATTGTACATTCAATATATATCTAAACACGCCTTTTCTCTTCCTTAACTCTTTCATGACTTTTCATTTAACACATTCTAAACGCTGTAATCAATACTCCAAAAACTACAGGAAATACTTCACGGCAGTTTGGTTTCCGGTCGTTCCGGATGTTGTCACATGCTACCCACATCTGTAAACAATAACATACTCAAATAAACTGTACCTTCATTTAATATTCAACAATAATAATATCTCGACGTCTGTAGTTGTAGTGTTGAAATCAGTAGGTTTCGGTGTGCAACATCATATCATATCGCTGCTAAATTCACCTCTATAGTAAATGGTATATTAGCCTCATGCTAAATGCTAACCGGAGATGAAGGATTTTCAGAATAAAAGTTTAACAACTGGTTGTGCACAGGAACTTCTGGTTTTTCAGTATAAAACAGCTTTTAAACTGACGGTATGTTTTAAGGTACATTATGCTATCAAAACATTGATTTTAATTTCTAACATCTTACACCAAATAAATAAGTAATAGATACAAACAGAGAGATTACATACCTTTCCGGTGACGGAGGTTCATAATCAGAGTCATTCCTGTCTCCTTTATGCTTGACGAGATCACTATCTTCCGACGGAGAGTCCTGAAATACGATGTCGAATGCCTCCTCTACGGACAAAAAAGTCTTCTTTCTGGCTGCCATTGTTACAATGAAGACAAAGAAAACAAATCCTGCTGATCGATCTGCCGTTCTCTGCTCTCCTGTCGCCGCGGGACATGCTATGCTATGCTATGCATAGTATGCGTAAAAAGAGTGGGGTGTGCGTAAACCAGCTATACTGCCTTTATTTACACTTACGCAAGATCCTATCTCTGGAACCCATTGGTCGATTTGGGTGATTGACACCTTTTTTGAATCGTTAGAGCCAATCAAATCGAGTGGCGGTTTAAAAATACGTAAATACGTTACGTCTGCGGAGGGGGAGCTATGCGTAAACTGCATCTCCCGCAGCTGAAGCCACGGACTGTTAATCGTTGGACCTACTCTTCTGCCGTGAATGAAAGGATTGATTATCAGTAATCATTTTAAAGTGACAAGAGACATTGGATTAACCTTGAGCAGCGTTTTTATTCCTTTGAACACAACTTTTGATCACAAAACGGCTAAGGTAAGACCTAATTATTCTCATGGATTTGAAAACTCATATTGTTTACTTGCTATGTTCTGGCTGCTAGCTCGGTTAATGTTGTGCCTGTAGTGATGGGGTGTATACCCATGGAATCTGTGGAATCTCAGCTTTCAGAAAATGTGTTGTTTGTGCAGAAAGTATGAATTATAAATGATCGTTTTTGTGAGTTATGAGCAGAAATAGCATTTGCCCGTTGTTGCCATGGGCTCATTTAGAGGCTTCTTGTGAGACTTATTTTTCGAAAAATCGTATCGTCAGTTAGCCAAGTTTCCTCCGGTCAGATGGGTATGGAATATTAATAGTTTCATGAATGACACTTCAGATATAGCACTGTTGCTACATATATAGCATTTTCGGAGCCGAGCTCGGGTCCGTGGGGCTTAAGAGGTTAACATCCCAGGCTTATCTCAAACCCTCACATCAAAGGCCAACTCCAACGTGTGTGTGTGTGTGTGTGTGTGTGTGTGTGTGTGTGTGTGTGTGTGTGTGTGTGTGTGTGTGTGTGTGTGTGTGTTAATTGTTCTTAAAGGTAGGGGTAGGTCATTTTGGAGAAACCAGCTCGAGTGAGCTAGAATTAGAAAATACACAACCGGGAAAAATCTCCCACTTCCTTACAGAGCCCCTCCTCCAGCACACATGAACGCGCTCACATGACCAAAAGAGGGCACGAGATAAGTTTGTGCACAGATCTTCGGCTGTAGGCGTCTGACCCCCGCACAGATGCTGCATTCGTTTCTTGACTGGCGCTCTGGACGGATGGCGGTAAGTTGTCACAGGCTGATTAAACCCATATCGAGGCGTCTCTTGGCCATTTTTCTTTTTTGAAAGGTGACTTGGTGAGTGGAAATTACTGTCTTTTTAATTAGTCTGCATGGATTTCTATTTTCATCTAATTCCATCCCCCACTATCTGCTGGCCTCATAGCCAAAAGGAAGGGGTGGAGAAAGGGGGGGAGAGGCCTGGGCTGGGAGGGGGCGGGGGCTAGACAGTCTCACGCATAACTTCAAAGAGACACCTAGATTAACATCAAAGGCTTATAACACACCAGTGTGAAATCACACCTGCCTGTTATAACACCTCACATCAAAGGGCAAAACATCAAAGGCTAATTAGATTAGACAACTCTGAGGGGACAGGGGCCAGACAGCATAACTTCAAAGAGACTACCTTAATCAACACCTAGATTAACATCAGAGGCTTTTTTCACACCTACCTGTTATAACAACTCACATCAAAGGATTAGACTACAAAGGGGTGTGAGGGGACAGGGGCCAGACAGCATAACTTCAAAGAGACTGCCTTAATCAATACATCAAAGGATTAGACAACAAAGGCACTACACAGGTGGGCTTTTCACACCTACCTGTTATAACACCTCTCCCCTCACATCAAAGGATCTCGAACAATGGGAGGCGGGACTTAGCTCATTAACATAATTGTACCCACTCACATCAAAGGATCTCGAACAATGGGAGGCGGGACTTAGCTCATTTGCATAATCGGGGGCGTGTCACCTGTCACTTTTTATGCATACTAATGTGACGAAAGGGGTATCAGTAATACTACTCATATGGATAAGCAGTTTGAATATCTGCAAACACAGCTCAATGCATCCATTGGCTGGCGGTTAAATCACTATCATACCGACCTGCTCAAGGATCTTTGTTCTGCTCTCACCCCAATGTCTGTTACCATAACTAACCTACATGAGGAGCTTTACAAATGCAAGAAAACTATAGATACATTGTCAGAAGAAATGACGGCAGCCAAAGTTAGCACCACCTTTGGCCATGTGCGTGTTCAAACCCACCCTGTGGTTTTACAGGAAGATAAGCCCCTGCCCATTCCAAACCGCCCCAGATTACAATCCACCGTAAAGCCTGGACTGTCAGAGAACAATTTTGGGTTTCATGAGGAAGTAAAGAGCAGGTTCATGGGAAAGAGTCCTGTTAAACTTCAATTTCCATCATTTTGGAAACTGAATGATACACCTGACCCTCTCCAATATCTGGAAAGGTTTGATGATTTCCTGGCTCTAAATCCGCTCACGGATGAGGAGCTTATTGCCACCCCGCATAATGTGCTTCACGGGACTGCAAGAGATTGGTGGGATGTTGGCCGCCATAAAATTCACACTTGGAGAGAATTCCATGACCAGTTCCGTGCTGCCTTCCTGTCAGAGGACTATGAGGATGAACTGGCAGGGAGGGTGCGCAATAGAGTTCAGGGAGAGGGTGAAAGCGCCAGAGACTTTGCCTACATGTACCAGTCATTATGCAAGCGCTGGAAACCAAATATTGATGAAGAGGAGATCATAAAGTTGATTTTAAAAAACATCAACCCCCAACTGGCCAGTCAGCTGAGAAGTAGCAGAGTCACCTCTGTCGATGGACTTGTCCGCCTTGGTCAGCAACTGGAGAAGGACCGGGAGAACTAGATGCAATATGAACAAAGAAAGAATTTGCTAAGTAAAACACCTCAGCATGTTGCCTCTAAATCTGCTACTATGCCTCCTAACAGAGAAAACCCTGTCCGACCAAGCCAACCTAATCACAACCGACCCCCCCAAGTGTTCTGTTGGCGCTGTAAGGGAAGTCATGCCCCAGATTCCTGCCCGCACTGGAACTCTAACAGGGCTACTTCTCAGAAAACCCCATATCAACAACCAAAAACTCCCCATGATGGCCGTGCTACACTTGGTTTCCTAGGACCAACTACTCCTGCAAACTCTTCTTCAATACCACCAGGGGGCACTCTTCCCTGTCAGTTGATGGTTCCATTGCACATTGGTCCATGAATGGGAACTGCAATTCTTGACACCGGTTCATCTTACACCTTGGTAAATGAAAAAATATGGAAAGGAATTAAAGGACAGCAAGATGTGCTCAACCCCTGGACAAGGGGACCCTTGTACTTGGCAGATGGCGAAGCGAGACAGCCTTTAGGATGGAGCGATATGGACCTCACATTAAAGACACAAACAGTTACATTACCTTGTGTCGTCCTGCCTGCTTCCAGTCTTGCTTTCCCTGCAGTGATCGGGCTTGACTTCATTTTCTTTTCCGGCTTGCAGTTTGATGTATCAGAGAACAGTTACTGGTTTAAGTGCAATAAGAAGCGCCAGTATCAGTTCTTAAAAGAAAGTCAGAGTACAGGGTTTTCACCACAACTCGCCTTCTTCTCTGCTGTGCCTCCTGGTAGCGTGGTTGATCTACCACCATGCCCTGACTTCCTACAGGCTGAAACCCTCACTTCTCACTGAGGCGATTTCGGAAAAAAACAACTGTTACGTCGACTACAAGCAAACTCTGATGTTTGTACAGAAAAACTTGGAAACACAAATATTCTGACACACAAAATGTTCCTCACCCACAATATGACCATCAAACAGAAGGCCTATCGTGTGTCCCCATCCAAACTTCAGGTCATAAAAGAACATGTAGAAGAAATGTTAGAAAAAGACATTATTGAGCCATCTTCCTCTCCATATGCTGCTCCCGTTGTCCTGGTGCCTAAAAAACAGGGTAGCAAACCAAGGTTTTGTGTGCACTACAGAAAGATGAATACAGCTACCCACACTGACGCCTATCCCTTACCAAACATCCAGGAAATACTAGAGTCATTGGCTGGATCTGTAGTATTCACTTCCTTGGACCTCAACAGTGGCTACTGGCAAGTTCAAATGGATAAGGATAGCTGAGAAAAAACTGCCTTCATATGCCCTTTTGGCCTGTATCAGTTCAAAGTAATGCCATTTGGACTTAAGAACAACCCAGCTACTTTCCAACGGCTGATGGAGATAGTACTTCGGGACCTACAGGGAAAGACATGCTTTGTATATTTAGATGACATCATCATCTATTCTGACACCTTCGAAAAACACACATCTGATATACAATCGTGCTAGACAAACTACGTGAGGCTAATCTTACAGTCAACATGAAAAAGAGTCCGTTTTTCCGAACCTCTCTGAAGTTTCTGGGCCATGTTGTTTCCTCTGTTGGTGTTGAAGTTGACCCTGAAAAGACAAAGGCAGTACAGAACTTCCCTGTTTCCCAGAACATCAAGGAACTCCAAAGGGTTCTTGGGATGGCTGGATGGTATCATCGCTTTGTGCATGGATTCTCACAGTTAACCGAACCACTCAACGCCCTTAAACGGAAAGGAGCCAAGTTCCTCTGGACTTCTCAATGTCAGACTGCTTTTGAGGTTCTAAAAAAACATCTGGTTTCAACGCCAATCCTGGGTCATCCTGACTTTAAACTCCCCTTTATCGTCTATACTGATGCCAGTGATGTCGGTTTGGGGGTAGTCTTGGCTCAACAGACTGGTCTTGGTACAGAGCAGGTCCTGGCTTTTGCCAGCCGAACTTTAAACCAGGCAGAGCGGAACTACTCGACCACAGAGCAAGAATGCCTCGCTGTCGTATGGGCCCTAGAGAAGTGGAGGTATTACTTGGAAGGCAGACACTTTACAGTAGTGACCGATCATTCCTCACTTGTCTGGGTTTTCAAAACGCAAAAAAAACAGCACTCGACTTATTCGTTGGGCTCTCCGTCTCCAGGAGTTCTCCTTCACTGTGGAGTACCGTAAAGGAAAATACAACACAGTTCCAGATGCGCTGTCAAGAGCTCCCGTGGATGATGCCCCGACACAACCTGCCACCTGTGCTGCTGTGCTGCGCTCCAAGAGGGACACCTATAAAAACCTCCAAATTACTGATGAGGACATCTGGAAAGCCCAGCAGGAGGATTCTGTCATCCAGACTCTGTACGATGCAATCATGGAAAAAGGAGAAGTCGTTGAAAACGCAACTACCAAGTTTACTGTTTTGGAGGACAAGGTATACAGAGTGGTGCACTTACCTCACAAAAAGTTATACCAGGTGTATATTCCATCTTCACTACGCCAACAACTACTCCACCATTATCATAATGATCCTGTGTCCGGCCATTTCGGAAGATATAAAACGTATAAAAGACTACAAGCCCTTGTGTATTGGCCTAAAATGAGCATTGATGTGAGAGAGCATGTACGTTGTTGTCAGGTTTGCCAGCTCTACAAACCTCAGACCGGAAAACCTCCAGGGAAACTTCAGCAGACTGTGGTACATGGACCTTGGGAGATGTTAGGAGTTGATCTCATCGGACCCTTCCCAAGAAGCTCGAGTGGTAACCTCTATCTCATTGTCTTTGTGGACTACTACACCAGATGGGTTGAGATGTTTCCACTTCGTAAAGCAACAGCAGAGGCAGTATCCCAGATATTAACAAAGGAGATTCTGACTCGCTGGGGTGTACCGACCTTCATCCTCTCGGACTAAGGTCCCCAGTTTGTTTCAGCTGTTTTTGGAGAAACATGCAAGTGGTGGAACCTTCAGCAGAAACGGACCTCACCGTACCACCCTCAAACCAATCTGACTGAGAGAGTTAACCGGAATGTGAAAGCTATGATAGCTTCCTATGTGGAAGAAAAACACAAAGCTTGGGACAAATACTTACCAGAATTTCGCTTTGCACTGAATTCAGCGGTGCATGAGTCCACAGGAGTCACCCCTGCAGAGCTAAACCTTTGTCATCCTTTGAAAGGCCCATTGGATGTCGAGCTAAAGCCCCATCTCTGTGATCCTGACACCTCTGCATACACTACAGCTAAACAGATAGCAGAGTTTCAGAAAATGGTAAACGGCAACATGGAAAAAGCAAGGCAGAGACAAAAAATAAACTATGACAAAGGAAGAAGAGATGTGGATTTCTCAGAGAAGGATCGTGTGTGGATAAAAGCACATCCTTACTCAAGGGCTGATAAATCTTATATGGCAAAATTGGCACCTAGGTGGAAAGGTCCCTATCGTGTCATCAGGCAAGTCGGACCTTTAAACTTTGAGGTGGTCCTAGAAGAGACTGGAGAGAACATTCGTGTTGTTTGGAGAAACATGCAAGTGGTGGAACCTCTCAAATCAAACGATGCTTTCCCACTGCTGAAGAGATGGACAGAAAGCAACATCAGCGTATCCTCAAGATTTTTGAAGAGGAAAGCGATGAAGAGGATTTTGTGGGTTTTCCAGCTTAAAGTTGGAACAACAATATCGGAAATATTTAGTATTTAGTTAGATGGAGCAGGAAGGGAAAGGTGTGTGCAGCAAGAGGGATCGGCGGAGCAGGTGTGTGCAGCAAGAGGGATCGGCGGAGCAACACGCTCATCTGTTTAGAAACCAGCAGTTAGGTCGTCTAAAGTCCGTGTTACCGTTTGTCTGATCCACCGTCCACCGTCATCATACCCTTCTGTCGCTTCACGTTCCCGGATTATTGTCTACAAAACTGAAAGGAGCCGGTCATCTCCCAACCACCTTAAAAACCTTGACTGGACTTTCAAAACCGACTGGATTGCTAAAAATGACTGACATTCTCCCGTGGTGAATTGACTGTTTTTATTTATTTTGAAGAAAACCCAAAGTGGAACGTTTTGAATTTAACATTGAACTGTGGGAAGACGAATTGTTTGATTGTTTGTGGGGTATTCAAAAATACACTTGCTATTTGTGATTATGATTTTGAGTTGTGTCCTTTCTTATATTTTCTAATGTCATTCAATGTTGGGTGTTTACAGTGAGATGTATACACCTTTGTGCAGACTTACTAAAATTGACTGACTAGCCAAATCTGAAACATCAGGAGAGAGACCTGACTGGCACCCCAAAGAACCTAAATAAGTAAACTGTCACAATATGGTGTGAATATGTATACCCTGCTCACTCATTATTATTTTAGGTACAATTTATATTTTAAATGTAATGAAAAAGCCAACTCAATAGTGTGTTAAAAATAGACTGCTATATAATGTATTCTTAACCCTCCTTTATCTTCACATTTACTTTACACCCTTTATCCTTGGTGGTCATTTTGACCCCAGGAGTTTAAAGCTCAAGAAAATGATCATATTCAAAATTGTTACCAAAATGTAGGTTTCAAGTACTTTATGTTTCTTAAAACACTACCCCCACCTCCACCCACAGCATTATACATCCATAATTCTTATGTGACCATTGTAAAATATATAAATCACCATAAAATCTCACTGATTGACGTAACATTTTAAAGGATGATCTTTTTGCTGTTGTTAAAGGATCTATATTATTTCCAAGTACAATTTCTGCACTCCTCTCAAAATGAACAACCAAATGTGGGATTGTAAGTGGTTCCCACCCAACTCCTAACTGTCCCATGCATGCATCTCACCTTTAAATTCACAATCTCAAGTATATTGTCTATCAACCCTCTATTAATGGTGTTATGAAGAGCTCAATGCTGACTTCAGGTCTTAGAAATGGCTGACAGCGTATCTTGTGGGGCCTGGAGCCATTTTCATTACATTAGCAGCACTAAACTTACCCTGTTTTTCACGTGGGGAGCGGGACCAAGATAACTTTCCAATTTTGGAAAGTAATGTTTCTGCTTGTGTTTGACAGACAACAGGAGCATCTGCATGGGGTATTCAGGGTGGACAATTTGACAGAGGATTTCTTTGAAAGTACAAAATAAAAGTATTTTATAGTCTTTGCGCTATTAGTGTAACTAGTCCAGACACAACGAGTCCAAAATGATCAGTCTTCTTAAGAACTTAAAAGTATTTGTATTGCTCGTCGTCGTCACATAAGCAGCAAGACAGGCATTGTTGTTGACAGGAGAGTATCAAGAAGTACACAGTAAAGGTATTTCATAGTATTTGGGATAGTTAACTACAACTGATTCCAACTTCATCAGTCTTATGAAAAACGTATGGCCAAAAATAATTATTATCGCTCAAAGATAGCAGAAGCTTGTCATTTTTACACTGTGTAAAGGCAAATAGTATGAACCTTTATTTTGAAGAGTACAGCGCAAGCATAGGGCAAACTAGCCAATCAGAAGCAAGGAGGCACTGGAGACACACCCACCTATGTAAACGAAACATTGAGTGGTATACTTGTTTTAACAATAAGAACAGAAAAACGAAAAAACGAGCTGAATTTCCGTTTTTTCGTTTTGGGACAAAATTGAAAATAAAAAAAACGACCCGTTTCTGCTTTTTTTTTTTTTTCAATTAGAACTAAAAAACAAATAGTTAAAACGTACCTTTGTCAGATATGAACCATTTTTACCAAAACAAAACACAAGGGTAATACCAAGCCTCTGAATTAGCACTAAGCGAAAAAATGCTAACGCACTTTAGCACAGAATTCAAAATTAAGATACCCTTATTACTTATCGAAACTGATAAGCGATCCGAACTCGCGACAGGGGAAGCAAACACAGACATCACAACACGTACCTTTACGGAGCTTTTACGGGAGATCGTCTCACCGTAGCTGTCAATCTGATAAAAAGACGTGTTCAATGGCATTAAAACGAGAAAAAACGCGGCTGAATCGGTTGTTCCATAGGTTGATAATGTTTCTGTGGATTTGAAACAATTATTTAGTAGTTTATTACAATTCCATTTTTATGTAAAAATCGGAGCAAAATAGTTAGCTGCTAATGGTAGCCACCAGAGTGTATGCAGCTTCCGGTTTTGGCCACGCGTCACTCTCACTCCTTATTTGTTCATGTGTTGGTGTGTGTAGAACTTCCCCTTGATTCCATTGGCTCTAGCGGTTATAAAGAGATTTCATTCGTCAAAATCGACCAAGGGGGGCCAGAGATATGGAAAATCCACCCAAATGACGCCAAAAGTGTTTTTTTTGTGCTAAATCTCTCTAAAAAGGTCAAATGTCACTTGTTTTGCATCAATCTTGATACAGGGCAGAGTCCTGCACGGCTCTGATTTTCAAGACCCGCTCCCGCCCCGCACCCGCGACGTGCAATACCGAACCCGCTCCGCTACCCGCACATATTGCCAATTAGTTCCGCAACCCGACCCGACCCGTCGGCACAAGATCCGCAACCCGACCCGAACCCGCCTATATATGAGCAGTCAAAACGCGCAATTACTAACACACGCAGTTGCATATTTGTCTGAAAAAGCGTGGGATGTTGGTTATTTTCTCCATCTAGGATGACACCAAAAGCCTCCCAGACGTTGGATTTCGCTCTTGAGGAAGTGTTATTGAAAATGCTGTATTCTCCGCTAGAGAGTTTCACCTCAGCCATTTAGAATGTGGCGCGCATGCACAGCAGCAGATTGATGCGCTGCAGAGGTTATGATTATGCGCGGTCCCGCGGGGGAGAGGTCTGAGGATTTTAAACATTAAACTAAATTATTATTATTTTAATATATTTATTATGGTAGTTTTCACTATAAGTAAAAAATAATCTTTGGACTGACACTATAATTTACAGTTTTTTAGTATGTTCAATCTGAATTTTCTTATATTGATTCAGACTTTTCTACATCCAACTCACAGGTTCATCATTACTTTGAGAAAAAAGATTATTAATGTAACCCTTTTAGAAGGGAAGATATGGTCATTTGTTCTGGGAATGTCATTTTCGAGCCTGAGACCTGAAAAACAGGCTCAGTGCTTAACAGGTGAAAACAAACAAGGTATCTACCACGACTGTTTAAATGGGTAAACGTTTTTCAGACTATTACGTTGAAATGCTCTGTTGAAAACGCCTATAAGGGGAGGAATGGATGATATACAGTGTATATATATATATATGTATATTTACCAGGGCTGTCAAGTTAACGCGTTAATAACGAGTTAACGCAAAAAAAAATTAACGGCACTAATTATTTTAACGCAATTAACGCATGTGTAGTTTTTGTCCTCGGCCGCCCCGTAGTTTCAGAGCGCATCGAGTTTAAAATACCATCTACAAGCTGATGCTGACAGCCCCGCTGATGCTGACAGCCCCGCTCCTGCCGTCCGCTTGCGGCAGACCACACTTCCACGCTCACTGGCAAGCACCGACTGGCCATCGGGAGGACCGGGAGGGTGTGTGTGACGCGAGAGAGAGACCTTACGTGTATTGTTGTTGTTGTTAGCATCTGGTGCTAGCTAGCTGCGCTAACGGATATAAGGAGCTGTATAAATGAAACCAGAGGAACAACATTTCGCCGACAACTGCGCCGAGCACTTGACTTTATGCAGGCAGCCAGACAGTGGGACATTGTACGAAAAGTCAGCACACTCAGCACGGATAGTGCGCGCAACATGATTGCAGCGTCCAGCCAGTTCCCGTTCGAGCATATGCCTTGAGTTGAACATAGCTCCAACGATCCATCACACACACACACACACACACACACACACACACACACACACACACACACACACACACACACACACACACACACACACACACACATTAATAAAAGAGGTTCAAAACACCGGCATAAAAGTTATAACAATAATCTGATTTTAATGGTAAAAAACACAATACGAAATACAGAGTGCCCTGTAACAGAGCACTCCGGGCTCCCCGCTCTACTGCCGTGCGATACAGATATCGGGACCAGCCAGTCAGAAACAGGGGGCATTTTGCATGAATAAACAACAGTATATATAGATATATTTGGGGCGGAGTTGTGTCGGCTCTTCCGTCCCATTTTACTCCTAAGCGAATCAGAGAGTCCGTGGGGAGGAGTTGGGTCGGTTGCTCACTCCCCTAGGTGTTCTTACTGGTTGGATTCACTTCGGGTCGGGCCCAATACAGCGAATCAGAGTTCTGGGAAAAAGTGTTTTTCTTCTGAACAGAGCGTGAGAGCTTCGGAAGTCAACAAGGACAGAGTCACTTTTTATCTTGCACCTGAGTTCACTCCTTTACTTTCCCAAGGAATATTTCACACAAACTATTCTTTCCCAGACAATCAAACATTATACACAGATATATTGGTGCTTGAGATTATATTGGCCCCAGAAAGAACCTTGAAAAGAATATGTGTGTGTGCTGGTATCTGGGTCAGTGAGTGTAGGTGAGCAAAGAATATGTGTGTGTGTGCTGGTATCTGGGTCAGTGAGTGTAGGTGAGCAAAGAATATGTGTGTGTGCTGGTGGAAGGAGGTGTATGTGTGTGTAGCAGGGTATCTGGGTCATTGAGTGTAAGTGAGAAATTATATATATATAGGATTACTTAAAACAGTCCAAAATAATACATGTTTACTTCATTACAGTTCAAGATAATACCTGTTTACTTTAATACAGTTTAGAACAATACTTTAATCCCCCTTTTGATCTCACCTCAAGAGATCAACTTATACACAGCATTTGAAACATAACCACTGTCATTCTTTTCTACTGTGTCTGTCCCCCAACATTTATATAAATCCATCAGACGCTGGGATTTAGAGCACTTTAAACCTTTAGGAACAGTCCACCATAACAACTTCTTATGACAGTGGAGGGAGACCAAAATATGTTAAAAAAATTCGTCCTTGTCGGCTGAGTCATCGTGCTCGTCCTCCTCCGACGCGTAAGCCAACAAGGGCATTTGGTACGAAGGGGAAGGGGCAGCTTCTCCCTCAAAAAATGGGTTATTAAAACAAAGTTCCTCAAAAAATGGGTTATTAAAACAAAGTTCCTCAAAAAATGGGTTATTCAAACAAAGTTCCACAACGGCTATATCAACCTGTTTCAGCGGAAAGTGGAGTCCCCTGTGCCGTCTTGGCTAGCGGTGTCTTTGTCCCCCCAGCCCGCTGACGGCGGCTTCTGGGCTGCCTGTGTTGCGGCAGAAGATGGTTTTTACAACCCACCTCTGCCCAGCGTGTCGTTTTGGCGAGCTGAATTCAATATAATTAGGAGCGCCCCTGCTCTAGTTTTTCGTGCTGGTGGGATTCTTCGGTCTTCGCAGCAGGAGGAAAAAGAGAATGAACTAAATTCAAACCCAGCTTTTATACCCAAAAATCACTATGAAAGGATAAAACAGAGAAATCAATACAAAACACAAACACAGGTATTGTTTAAACAGTATTCACTTAACTACTACTATTCATAATTTCCAGAGAAACTCAAGGGGCCTCTTTTAATATCTGGAAGTTGCAACAAGACTTTCTGCCATTTCAAATGTAACACACTTCCCAAATATCAGATGATAATAATCTGCAATCCCCCTTTTGGTCTCTCTATAAAGAGACCAACTTACACAAGGCACTTGAAACATAACTACTGTCATTCCTTTCCACTGTGTCTGTCCCCAATATTGTATAAATCTATCAGAAACCGAGACCCAAAGTACTTGAAATCTTTGGGAACAGAACACCACTTTCCATGGCAGTGAAGGAACCATGAGAGGGCAACCTGAGAGCTAGAAAGCAGTCTCCTTGTGTGGTGAATCATCAGACCCCCCCCCCCCCCCCCCCCCCTCTGATAGGGAGGGGGAGATGCGGCTTTCCCTTCACTGGTGGAACTGATCAGAGAGAAGTAGACTCCTCTGCTGCCTCGACAAGTCCCCCAGCCCGCTGACAGCCGCTTCCTAGTCGTCTGCTGTAAGGATGTCCTCGAGGTCGTTGTCGTCCAGTCCACTGATGGCTGCTTCCGAGTCGACCTCCTCTGCGAGGGCCACGTCCGTCCTGATGTCGTCCACGGTCCTAGCAGGTGGTTTCCCCGCCGAACACTGGCTCCCGTGGTACGAGCTGTCCCCCTTTCCTCCTTGGCGGACGGCATGAGAGATCCGCTGGGTCACTCGGTCGGGGCCGGAGAGCCTGGGGTTGAGCCACTTGGTCCTGATGACCTTCAGCCAGATGAACTCCGCTGTGTCAGCCTCCTGGGTCCCCCTTTGGCATCACCAACCTGTGTGGAGAAATCTGATACAAATCCCTCAAGCCTACGCTCAGGGCTGCGGGGCCCTCCGCTGTTTGACCCACCACTGCGTAGGCCGCTTGGAGCCTGTTGGTGGGGTGTCTTAAAACAACAGACGTCTGTGAACAGGTTTTCTAAATTAATTGTAGACCTCCTATCTGCCAGTGCAGCTTCAGAATCTTAATACTTGGCCTATGGCAAAAAAACAAAACTCCAACATCTTTAGGTGAACCAAATAACATATTTCAATAGCTCTGAATTTTTGACAAGCATCTGTGTTTACTTTTAAATGAAATGCCTGAGATCCTATTTAAAACCTAAATATAATATGAACTGCTAATGTTTCTGGTAAAGAAACACACTAATGTTATGGATTCAAAAACAACCAAAACCATGATACTGACAAAGTGAATGATTTCCTGGTGATACTGCTTCTACCTGTCAGTGCTTAGATATTATCAAGCTGAAAAAATGAATACAGAATTCCAACAAACTGTCATCAAATGTCTTTCTATTATGAATTTAGATGAAATGTATATCCCCATAATGACCTAAACAATAAAGTCTATGGCTTTTACTTCTTTACCAGGCGGTCAACTTCCTCAGTAGTCCATTCTGGACTTACATCACTCACCGTAGCCCCTTGGCCACTGATTCTGCATCTATGTTACCTGTTATAACTCAATCAATATTAGAAACATGTCAACATTCATCAAACAGTATCTTATCCCCAGATATGGAGCAGGTCCATTCTAAAACTGTCAATCAATGGTCAGATTGAACAATCGAGTTGGGGCAGCAGGTTCCTTTCAGTCCCTAAATGAAAAATGTACATTGTGAAGTTTACACTCCCCCTTTTTACACATGAACCTCATGTGTAACCATGGATTATAAGAAAATACCAAACATTTTCCCAAATGTACATCCATAATTTCCACAGTAAACACTTCAGTGAAATGAAGTGTTTCTCTCCATCCTTCAGTCCTAAAAGAAACAGAATCTTCATGTTTTAGTTTGAATTTCACATTCTGCAAACTGCCACCTCCTGTGGGAGTAAAATATCATCAAGTGGATTAGAAACGGGTAATAATATGTTAGTCCAAAAACATGCTTGGTTAGTTATTGTTTTAGAATCATGCAGTTACACTGATCACATGCCGGCATTCATTCACACTCACACCGTCTGTCAGGTTGTAAAGTCTTGGTCTGGTCAGAGTCACCCCAGAGTCAGTCATTGACAGTGCCTTCTCAAGTTACACTGTCGGTCAGGGTCAAAGGTCAGTTGGTCTCAGTCTTTTTGGCCATGTGTGTGCTCTGCAGAGACTTTGATATTTCAGCATAGGCCAGTATCCTTTGTCTACAAAAATCTGTCATATATGGAGCACCATCATTTAATAATTCACGATTACAACTATAATTTTCCAGATATCTCTAACTTTTCATCGGAACAGCTGTTCCCCACATTCCCTGAAAAGTGTTAGCCAAAAAATGTCACTTCCTTATAGTACTACTACTGCAGTTCATTTACACCTAATTAGTATTAAAATGTCTAATAGATCTATTTCAGAAACTTGTGCACTTAACTATTATCTTGTGTCAAAACATTACTTGGATCTGTGTAGCTCTGCATTTCATAGCTCATTATACCCATTTATCTTCAATTCTGGTCTACTTAAAAACAATGTTAAATTCTTTAGCAGTGTGTGGAACCTTGGGTGTCCGAACATGCAACAATTACTCCCTCCTTTATCAAGGATTTAAAAACAGAAGTCATTTCATATTTCCATCTTAAAGCCCTCCTATGGTAATAACCATGGCACAATGGTGAAATCAATAATTTATAGATTGGAATACTATATTTGGCTTGGCACCAGCTCTCCCTTTAACCTTATCCATTCAAATAAAGGTTTGTCTTATAGAGCGGTTCCTAAAACTATCCCTTTAATGGTGTTCAACATTGTAACAACTAAGATCACTACTTTATTCACAAGTGAATACAAATCTCTTTTAGAATGATTTGTTAACATGATGAAAATATTGAAGAATATGGTTATATAATGTCATGTATCCCCCTTTATCCCTCAGTGTGTTTTAAGATGATTCTCATTTTACTTTAATAGTTTCCTCTTTACTGCTATTTTTAATTTACCAATTGATTAATTCATGGTTAATACAACTTTTTATCTTCACTTATTCATCAAGTCAATTCAAGTTCTTTAAATGTGCGCTTATAAGTGTGTTTATGTGTAAACTCACTCATTCCCGTTGATTCCCTTCTCCTCTCCTCTGGTTTATCTCAAGCCGCGATCCCTGGCCACCTCACATTCTCGACCAACTCCTCTGATTCTGACTCCTCCCCCTTTGTCCATCAGCTCGCTGTAACTCTTTGAGGCAGCCATCTGCCCAGCTACATCTGCAGCCCCCATCATGCCACGGTTCTTGCACTGCTTTGCACTTCATCTCCTCCTTCACAGTCTCTCTGCTGCTTTATGGAGGGCGGATTCTGCTCTCATGTCCCACACTTTGCTCTTGTGCCAAATCTTGTGGCTCAGCTTGGAACTTCATGCCCTGTTTGAGGGACTGATAGATCTCTGCCTGTCAGCAAGCTGTTTGGTTCTGGATGCCACAGGTGGAGATAGTTCTGGATGCAGTTCTTATTGTTGTTGTTGGTTCAGCTCTGGTTCTCTGTCTGGTCTATTGAGAAGGAGGAATCTCCTGTTGGGTTAGGCCTTTGATTGCTCAAGCGGATCGGGGTCTTAGCCGTCTGACATGCAGAGAGAGAGAGTCCAGGTCTCGGGACGCATTACCTATAGAAATTCTAGCACACTGAGGTTAAATAAATCCAACCCTTTCCACTGCGTCTCTTTCTAATCATACTATCTGTCTTAGTAGTTAAATGCCATCCAAACAACACAATTAATGTCTACTAATGATATTACAAAAACTCCCTCTAATAATCGTTTCATCCATTGTGACATATTTACCCAAACTAAGTTTTTCAACACCCACATGTTTCCAGCATCGCATATTCCACACACTATGAAAGAACCCCTCCGCATTCAAAAATCCCACTGCTATCTAGCAACAATTGTAAAGTTGCAGAGCACACTAATCAGATCACAGTAATGTAATTTGACCCAAGTGTAGGCCTATTTCATTCCTAAAAATGTTAGCAAACACCAAACTCCATCTACAACATTTATAGATAAATTGATTTAGCAAAAGGAAATCTTATGTAATTCAAAATGTGACAAAAGAACAATGATTTGTCTTACACAAGATTGTGGTCTAACAGAATGACTCTTGACCTCATGTGGCCTGAAGAACAAAAGGAGCTCTTAACATTAACACAATGGACTCTCAGAGATGAGATCTAGCCATAAGGTGGCTGACTTTAAAATGAACTGTGACAAAGAAACCACATGCGTGTGGGTACATTATAGTTTTAGAAATATAACTCAAAACAACACTACATTAAAATAATAACAATTCAAATGAGCCTTGGTGAAAAGCATGAAAAACAAAACAACTTAATCTAATCTCCTAGTTCGTGTACATCTTTACTCCAACTATTTCACCATCTAGTTGGCCAACTAGCTTAGCAGTATAGCACTGGCCTCATGTGAGTGGGGGAAGGGGAGGGGATCACTCAACACATGTGCAGATATAAACCACACTGCTTGGAGACTGAGTTCAATACAAATTAAACCATACGATTTGTAGTCTGGCTTCAATAAAAATGTAACACCTAATATCCTATCATTTGATCATAGTTCCTTGTCTCTCTCTGTCTGTCTCTCTGTCTCTCTCTCTGTCTCTCTCTTCCACATCCATCTCTCATCCTTATCTCCCTCTTTCCTCACTTCTCCATGTCTTTCTTTTCTCACTTTCCCCATGTCTTTCTTTTCTCACTTTCCCCTGTCCTTCTTTTCTCACTTTCCCCTGTCCTTCTTTTCTCACTTTCCCATCTCTTTCTTCTGTCACTTCTGTTAGATATGAAATAAAACATACGAGTCCATGTAAGCATGGCATAGATCATAATCCATTACTCGAGAAGACTCAGTATCACCTCTGTGTTTTAACATTTAACAGCTTCTCTCTGACTGACAAACTTACAAAACCTTCTGTTTACTTTCTACTCTTTCTTCACAAACTTAAAAACACAATTGTGGTGAATTGTTTGCATTTTCAGTTTCCTATCTACATTAAACAACCACCAACTCAGAGTCACTGTGGTATGATCAACACAACTCCTAAATAACATTACAATGTATATTTCTTACAGTGAGTTTGTTATTTAATGTTTAACAAATTATCCTCTTTTTATGTCTAATCTAGGTGGAATAATCCACTATCATATTTAAGTTGAATCGAACCTTAACCTCTATGTACTTCATATACTCAGTAAATCTCTTTTTACTTTCCCTCAACATTTCTGTATGTAATGAAATTCCTCTGAAATATGATTAAGTACAATTCTCAGTTAATGACAAATACCACGAAATTCACAATGCAATGCAATAGTAACAATCAGTTCTCAAAACTTCTCATAAAAACCACAATGTGACGTAACTGTATCCCTCAATGCTAAAAACAACAAATTATAGTTTCTTATTTATTTCAATATCTACCACCTCAAATCACACATTGATCCATAAATGTTCAATGTTATTCACTCCAACTTCAGATCACTCGTTGATCTTTCACTCCTTGCTTTAAATTCAACGCTCAGCAGCCATTTTCCAGACATTAACAAGCAGTCTGGCTCCGGGCTGCTGCACAGCAATTAGAGCAGAAATGTGGAGAAAGGTGGGCTTTCTTAAACCCATGGTATTCTACCATTATGACTTCGCATTTCTTTATCTGACTTAGGCCATTATATGTTCAATAATATATTCTATTTATTCAAAAGCACATAAATATATCCTCCACGCTGTCTGTTCAGCTTTTAAGATGCGATATTTCTCTCAACAGAATGGGCGTTAACCCCACAGAACAAAGGATGTCGAGATTCCGGTCATTTCAAAATGGCTTTTTGAAATTTGCGTATCTCCCCTTGGATTCCAACATATAACTCACCTCCAGCCTCTACAAGCCTTGGATTTGTTATTCAGTTTTGTCATGGATGGAAACTCGATATTCCACTTGACTTCCACCAGCAAGTACAGCCTGTGTGGACTCAATACCAATCACTTAAGCTAGGGACGTTGTGCCCTTTCAGCCGTGCGAGACTCAATACCCCACGCGCTGAAGTACAGCTGCTTCACTTTTATATTTATATAACTTGTATACTTATATAAAGATATGTATTGCACTATCTTAGCGTGAAGACTATGACACTGGGAAATATTCCTGACAACTCTAAAATTTGGAATATGGCCAAGACACAGATTTTGAGTGTAACGGGTGTCTGCGCTCACCTGATATTTATAGAGCTCTGTTTTTAGTTGTCAGAAAGTATTTTGAGGTGTCGTCCCTGGACTTCCTCGTCCGCTGGCTGCTGATGTGATTTCCTCTGAACTCCCACTCGCTGATGTCGGGATCACCACTTGTTGCGGCAGAAGATGGTTTTTACAACCCACCTCTGCCCAGCGTGTCGTTTTGGCGAGCTGCTTGAAATCATAACAGGAGGGAAAATCAGAAAACACCAGGATAATAAACAAGTGTCTCTGAGATGGTAATAAAATGTATCTGGCGTCCGTTATCTCACTTTCCTGCATAGACTTCCACACACACACTTTCCTGCATAGACTTCCACACACACACTTTCCTGCACATTCCAGAGGCCTGAGCTGTGTCCAAATAATATCCCCTTGTTCACAAAGATAATACATATTAATACTCTCATATTTCCAGCTTCTGGTTACACAGACTGCTTATTATGAATACAAAGTAATTAAACACACACATCTACTATTCAAAGTATGTAGACTTCACTGACATGTTGGAAATCTTTAAGAAGAATATCCCCTCCCCCACAGAGCAATACAACCTGTTTACTCCAAGCACCCCAGAATGTTTGAGCAAGTTTTAGTCCTCACATTTATGAAAGGATAAAACAGAGCAATCAATACAAAACACAAACACAGGTATTGTTTAAACAGTATTCACTTAACTGCTACTATTGATAATTTCCAGAGAAACTCAAGGGGCCTCTTTTAATATCTGGAAGTTGCAACAAGACTTTCTGCCATTTCAAATGTAACACACTTCCCAAATATCAGATGATAATAATCTGCACCTGCTAGAGAGATGTCTTCTGGATTCTCCTCCTCCGGCCCGCTGATGGCGGCTTCCGGGTCGATGCTGGAGAGATGTCTTCCCGATCCTCCTCCTCCGGTCCGCTGATGGCGCCTTCTGGGTCGACTCCTAGACGAGAGCCAGGTCCGTCCAAGGTCCAAGCCGGAGGATTCCCCGCCGCACAATGGCTCCAGTGGTACCAGCTGTCCCCCTTTCCTCCTAGGCGGACGGCATGAGAGGTCCGCTGGGTCACTCTGTAGAGGCCGGAGAACCTGGGGTTGAGCCACTTGGGCCTGATGACCTTCAGCCAGACGAACTCCGCTGTGTTGGCTTCGTGCTCCTCAGGTCCCCCTTTTGGCGTCAGCAACCTGTGTGGAGAAATCTGATACCAATCCCTTAAGCCTACGCTCAGGGCTCCTGGGCCCTCAGCTGTTTGACCCACCACTGCGTAGGCCGCTTGGAGCCTGTTGGTGGGGTGTCTTAAAACAACAGCCGTCTGTGAACAGGTTTTCTAAATTAATTGTAGCCCTCCTATCTGCCAGTGCAGCTTCAGAATCTTAATACTTGGACTGTGCCAACAAAATAAAACCCCAACATCTTTAGGTGAACTAAATAACATATTTCAATAGCTCTGAATTTCTGACAAGCATCTGTGTTATTCTTAAATGAAATCCTTGAGATCCTATTTAAAATCTAAATATAATATGAACTGCTAATGTTTCTGGTAAAGAAAAACACTAATGTTATGGATTCAAAAACAACCAAAATCATGATACTGACAAAGTGAATGATTTCCTGGTGATACTGCTTCTACCTGTCAGTGCTTAGATATTATCACGCTGAAAAAATGAATACAGAATTCCAACAAACTGTCATCAAATGTCTTTCTATGGATTTTACTTCTTTACCAGGCTAGTTACATGATGTTGTCTAAATTAAATTCTGTCTCATTACATTACTATGTTTTAGCTTAACTATAATATGTTCTTTCATTTCAAACCTCAGTTACTTTAATACCTGTTGAAATATTACAAAATTGTTTCATCATCACAGGTCAACTTCTTCAGTATTCCATTCTGGAATTACATCACTCACAGTAGCCCCTTGGCCACTGATTCTGCATCTTTGTTACCTGTTATAACTCAATCAATATTAGAAACATGTCAACATTCATCAAACAGTATCTTATCCCCAGATATGGAGCAGGTTAATTCTAAAACTGTCAATCAATGGTCAGATTGAAAAATGTAGATTGTGAAGTTTACACTCCCCCTTTTTACACATGAACTCATGTGTAACAAAATCCTGTATGGGAAGAAAACCTTCAGGTAATAATGGATTATAAGAAAATACCAAACATTATTCACAAATGTACATCCATCATTTTCCACAGTAAACACTCCAATGAAATGAAGTGTTTCTCTCCATCTTTCAGTCCTAAAAGAAACAGAATCTTCATGTTTTAGTTTGAGCTTCACATTCTGCAAACCGCCACCTCCTGTGGGAGTGAAATATCATCAAGTAGATTAGAAACGGGTCACAAGTGCGGTTTTCCAATTCTGTGGAATTTTAGGAAACCTCTCATTTCCCACGGAGCCCCAGAATAATGTGTTAGTCCAAAAGCATGCTTGATTAGTCATTGTTTAAAATCATGCAGTTGCACTGATCACATGCAGACATACACTCACATTCACACTGTCAGGTTGTAAAGTCAAGTTTGGTCAGGTTCACCCCAGAGTTAGTCATTGACAGTGCCTTCTCAAGTTACACTGTCGGTCAGGGTCAAAGGTCATTTGGTCTCAGTCTTTTTGGCCATGTGTCGTGCTCTGCAGAGACTTTGATATGTCAGCATAGGCCAGTATCCTTTGTCTACAAAAATCTGTCATATATGGAGCGCCATCATTTATTAATTCACGATTACAACTATACTTTTCCAGATATCTCTAACTTTTCATTGGGACAGCTGTTTCCCACATTTCCTGCAACTTGGTACAAAACTCACTTCCTTATAGTACTACTACTGCAGTTCATTAACACCTAATCTATTTTAAAATGTCTAATAGATCTAATTCAGAAACTTGTGTACTTAACTATTATCTTGAGTCAAACCATTACTAGGATCTGTGTAGCTCTGCATTTCATAGGTCATTATACTAATTTATCTTCAATTCTGGTCTACCTAAAAAACAATGTTAAACTCTTTAGCAGTGTGTGGAACCCTGGGTGTCCGAACATGCAACAATTACTCCCTAATTTATCAAGGATTTAAAAACAGAAGTCATTTCGTATGTCCCTCCGAAAGCCCTCCAATGGTAATAACTATGCCACAATGGTGAAACCAATACCTCAAATTGCAATACTATATTTTGTTTAGAACTAGCTTTCGCTTCAACATGACCTATATAAATAAATATTTGTCTGATTTATTGAGTGGTTACCAAAACTCTCCCTTTGAACTGTAGATAAATACTGTAACAACTTAAAACACTACCCAATTCTCACATGAATAAAAACTCTAAAAGAATAATTTGTAAACATGATGAAAAGATTGAAGAATCTGTTCTACTCTGTACTCCTAACTCCAAAACACCCACTGCTGAAAGTGTAGTGAATATTTCCATCATGTCTCCCCCTTTATCCCACAGTACCTTCAGTGTGTGTTAGGATTATTTTCTCCTTTTACTTTAATAGTTTCTTCTTTACTCCTATTTTTAATTTACCAATTTATTGATTAATGGGTAATACAACTTTTTATCTTTACTTATTTATCTTTTGTTCATGATAACAATGGTATAACAACCACACGTTTTACCCATAGCTAGTTTCTATGTCAAGATTATTATGTGTGACATAATAATCAGATGTCTTGTTTGCTAAACAAGAATAATAAACTTTAATCTTTTCAGTATTCCAGACCATCATTTAACCAAGCAGCCTCTTATCTAAACACTAAGCATTAAGGTTTCTACACCACCCCCTGGGAAACTCTTGCACAATTATGCTGTAAAATCATTGCATCATTCCTTCAGAGTCTGAACAATCTGAGACAAGCATGTCTCAAGATCTTGTCATAATGAGCACAGTCAGTGATGCAGCTGTAGTCAGTGGCAGGGTGCCCAAAAAGCTAGAACCGGCCCTGGTCAGTGGGCTTCAAGGAAACTCTCCCTGGCATTGGGATGAGGGAAGGAATCACTTGGCAGACACACGTTGTCCTCTGTACAGCAGAAATCCCCCCAAAACCGCAGTACCTCTTCACACCACTGTTGCCTTGACAACGAGGCACAAGCAAAATGTCAATACCTCCTCAGAGATGCGTTCTTTGCACACTTCTTTTCTTTGCAGTGAGCAACTCTTCACCAACACACTGATTCAGAGAACCCAAAAGGTGGTGCACATCTATCCAATGCTGCTGCAATCGCAGCCATTCAGCTACTGAGAAAAACTCAATTTAAATCTCTCTCCCAACGGGTTACAAAATAAAACGGCTGAGGTCAGGAATGCTGAAACATGTGAATGTTAAAAAAAAACTAATGATAGTAGTCTGCCTATTCTTTATTACTTCAGTTCTAAGTTAATAGGCAAAACAAAGACACCCTCCTTAACCACTATAGATTCATCTTTAATCTTCTTAAATTTGAAACCCAAAAGGTATTAATTCTCCACCGTGATCCATTTCTACATCAAAGTCCATAAAAACTGATGATTTATTTCAAAAACATGAAGGATGACAGTTCTCATAAAATACTATTCTCTTTACTCCAGTACTAAGTCGGATGAGCAAAACAAGGAAACTCTCCCTAACCGCTATAGATTAATCTTTTATCTACTTGGTTCTTCTATTCATTTTCAAATTGTTTATCTAAGTTGTGTTACAAGCATGGTGAGGTTGTAACAGAATACACAAATAACTGTATTCAATCCGCGCCGTATTTGAAAACTGTAATGAATTAAAATCAATGTTTAACGACGTAATATAAGTTAAATATATTGTTAAGCTAATTACTGTTTTATTGTGAAGGCATCTCTGGTGAACAGCGGCCTGTGGCTTTTATTTTGAAAGGCCGTTCCGGAAATATACTCCGTAATATGAACAGTGAGTTTAACTTCTAGAAACACGGAAAGTTACGATAACAATCATTCTATTGCATTAAATAAAGTCATGAAAGAGGCAAGGAGGGGAAAAGGCGTGTGGAAGTAAGCAATGAACTGAAAATGCCACCAATCCTCTGTTTTAACGTGATGGCGGACATTGAAAACCGAAGCGGGCATACAGCCCCCCTGTCATACATACACATTAATAGATTCCTTCTGACTGACAAGCGTTCAAAAACCCTTCTGCTTATCACTTACTACTTTTTGTTTTATTCATAACCTAAAAATACAATTGTGGTGAATAGCTTGCGTTTTCCTACTTTGAAAAACCATCAAATGAGAGTCACTATTGTATGATAAATACTACTCCCAAATAACATTTATAATATATATATATTTATTACAGTGAGTTCGTTATTTCATGTCTAACAAATTCTCCTCTGTCTATGTCTAATCTAGGTGGAATCCACTATTATATTTAATTTTTATAGACATTAATCTTTCTAGGTACGTCATATACTCAGTGAACCACTTTTTACTTTCCCTTAACGTTACTGTATGTAATATAATTTTTTCCTTGAAATATAATTAAGTACAATCCTTAGTTAATGACAAATACCATGAAATTCACAATGTAATGCAATGGTACCAATCAGTTCTCAAAGCCTCTCATAAAACCACAAAGTGACGTAACTGTATCCTACAAAAACTATGCTAAAAACAACAAATTATAGTTTCTTATTTATTTCAATATATCTACTACATCAAATCACACATTGATCTATTAATTTTCAATGTATTCACTCCAACTTCAGATCACTCGATCTTTCACTCCTTCCATGATTGACTTCGTATCTATTATCTGAATAGGTTGATATGTGTTCACTTGTATATATTAATATACTGGACAATTCTTGTCGTTACAGATTTTGGTAATCAACAGGTATCTGTTTTACCTTTGTATCATGTAGGACGCCCTGGTGTAGTTGTCAGTGGTGTCCAGGTGTCCTCCCCTGTACTGAATTCCGTCCGCTGGCTGTCGGTGGTTCTCCTAGAGATCAGCACTCATCACGTCGGAGGTCACCAGTTTGTAGGAGCAAACACAGTATTGGTGGCTTAAAGCCCACCTCCGCTCCGCGCCGTCCGTTAGATGAGCCTGGTCAGATTTAATAAAAGAAGTTCAAAACACCGGCATAAAAGTTATAACAATAATCTGATTTTAATGGTAAAAAACACAATACGAAATACAGAGTGCCCTGTAACAGAGCACTCCGGGCTCCCCGCTCTACTGCCGTGCGATACAGATATCGGGACCAGCCAGTCAGAAACAGGGGGCATTTTGCATGAATAAACAACAGTATATATAGACATATTTGGGGCGGAGTTGTGTCGGCTCTTCCGTCCCATTTTACTCTTAAGCGAATCAGAGAGTCCGTGGGGAGGAGTTGGGTCGGTTGCTCACTCCCCTAGGTGTTCTTACTGGTTGGATTCACTTCGGGTCGGGCCCAATACAGCGAATCAGAATTCTGGGAAAAAGTATTTTTCTTCTGAACAGAGCGTGAGAGCTTCGGAAGTCAACAAGGACAGAGTCACTTTTTATCTTGCACCTGAGTTCACTCCTTTACTTTCCCAAGGAATATTTCACACAAACTCTATTCTTTCCCAGACAATCAAACATTGTACACAGATATATTGGTGCATAACTTCTGAACAGAGCGTGACAGCTTCGGAAGTAAACAAGGACAGAGTCAATCTTTATCTTCCATCTGACTTCACTCTTTTACTTTCCCAAGGAATATTTCA
The DNA here is from genome assembly GCA_028583405.1 of Pogonophryne albipinna. Taxonomy (NCBI): domain Eukaryota; kingdom Metazoa; phylum Chordata; class Actinopteri; order Perciformes; family Artedidraconidae; genus Pogonophryne; species Pogonophryne albipinna. The sequence continues at coordinate 23,951,263 of CM053242.1, read as the reverse complement.
CACAAACTATTCCTTCCCAGACAATCAAACATTGTACACAGATATATTGGTGCTTGAGATTATATTGGCCCCAGAAAGAACCTTGAAAAGAATATGTGTGTGTGCTGGTGGAAGGAGGTGTATGTGTGTGTAGCAGGGTATCTGGGTCATTGTGTGTAAGTGAGAAGTTATATATATATAGGATTACTTAAAACAGTCCAAAATAATACATGTTTACTTCAATACAGTTCAAGATAATACCTGTTTACTTTAATACAGTTTAGAACAATACTTTAACACACACACACACACACACACACACACACACACACACACATACACACACACACACACACACACACACACACACACACACACACACACACACACACGCGCACACACACACACACACACACACTTTGTATTGTATTATTGTATGAGAGAGGTTCCAGATTGAATTGAGGCGAATATTTGTAATGTTCAGAGGTTGTTGTGTTTAATATTCATGAGAATATTTGTCATTGTTCCAATTATAATAAACATTTGGATAAAGCATATTTGTCCACTCATATGTTGATAAGAGTATTAAAAACTTGAAAAATATTCCTCTAAGTTACATTTAGAACAGATAAAAAATGTGCGATTAATTTGCGATTAATCGCGATTAACTATGGACAATCATGCGATTAATCGCGATTAAATATTTTAATCGACTAACAGCCCTAATATTTACACATGTTCATTTTGTACCTTTCATTTGATGGAAATACTTTATATCCTTTCTTCCCTGAATTATTTGCTCCTATAACATATCATTCATATATAGCAAACCATGATTTGATTTCTCATCAAACAGTAGTAGTTTATTATAGGTAAAAATAACTTACTCTTCTATAACAACAGTTGTAGGTACAGTTCGGTTAGTTAGCGTATAAAATATACGGCTGTACCGAGAACATTATAAGACTGATGTTCCGCTCAGAGCGAGCCGAAAAAAGCACTGTTAGACATGGGCGGAGCCTCTCTGGTGGTTGACTAATCAGAACAAAGTGGCCGAGCTGACCAATCGGAGCACACTGGGCTCACAGGGAGGGGGGGGGGGCAAGAACTGCAACGAGCTGTTTAGTGGAGAGAGTGAATACTGCTGAATACACACACTTTACAGAGATGCTGTATGCGAAACCAATGTGAGTTTGGGAAAAATGCACAGTATACATCTATTTTAGTATACCTCAACAATGGAATTATGATCAGTGGAAATGGCCATGACACCTCTCCTTTAAACTAATACGTTTGCGCTGTGGACCAACACTATAAACTGACGGGGAAGGGGGTAGCAATAAAGATAACACCATTAAACAGTTACACAACATAACATAAATAATATCTATAGCAGCGTCCCTAGCAACCACCTTGGTAACAATGAAAACGTTGTCTGGACACAATTTCCTGAAGTAATCTTCGTAATAACTAGCAAACTAAAGATCATGTACATCCACTGCACACATAATCTGAAATAACAACTCATATTTCTCGCATCAAATGACATCAAAACGCATTTTAATGGCCAAACTAACCTTAAAATAGGCATTTTACACCGAGAATAAAACGAAGGTCGGCCATGTTTTTTTTTTTCTGCAGGGAGAAATGTGAAGATCACGTGACATAGACGCCAGCCATTGGAAATGAATGATGAAAAAAAGCGTAGGGATCCTACAATTTCAGAGGCGTTTTTGTAGAAATACTACGTCCCAAGTTGTGGACCAACGTAGTTATTACATGTTTAGATGTGAGACTGGGTTGGGTTCACCTGCTCTACGTAGCCACACTCCTGGGATCTCCACACTGATGCCGGAGGTGGGTTCCTAGGCCTAGGCTGGGACCTGGCTGGAACTCTGCTGACGGTGAGGAGGCCGCTCTGCTGGCGGAGAAGTAGGTACTGCTGGGGAGCGCAGATGTGCAGACTGGGTTCACAGCAACTGGCCTCTGCTGCTGCGACTATAATGCCGACGGGACATCTACGAAGGTACTGATCTGGTCACCAGCCGCTTCCCTCATCCTGAACTGTCTGGACATCTTCCGGTAACTGGAAAGACAAAAACAAACAGCATAGGATTAATACAAGCTCAAATTTAGCATGCAATAAAATGTGTGAGATCAATTAAATGAATTTTAAATGTATGCAATTTTATATACTTACTGGTTAAAAACTGTGGTGATATCCTCATACGCAGGTTCCAGGCAGGCATAATGCAGACGATCCAGTTCAGTTTCCAGGTACTTGCAGAAAGGAGTGGCCCTGTTGACTGGCTGCTCTGTAGTGATGAACTGAACCAGCCTATCTTGGAGATCACGGGATGATGCTCCGGTAACCCTCATCTCCATAGAACATAGAACGACGAGGCTCGGGTCAGTCACACAGTCACAGCCACAGTCAGGTCGAACCGGATGACTGCGGGTTAACGGTTCGTGTCGCTACCAGTCCGCTGACATGGCGCGTCAATCAACGGTAAGTTTTGCCCATTACTTGCCCAGTATTACTTTGAATATTATTATTGTGATTGAGGATTAAATCCGCTTTGAAGACCACCGTTTTATATCGTGCAGTTTAGCGGCAAAATAACGTCAGTTAGCCAGCTAACGCTGGCTTTGTTGAGTTTATGCTAGCTAAATAAGTAGTGGTTGTAGTCTACAGCAGTAATTAATATATTATAGCCTACTGCTTTGCACTAATGGTTGATAACCGTTTATGAAGATAAAACCAATTGAACTGTACTGAAATAATGACAAGTTTTATAATTGTCTTGGGCTCCTGCTGTGTTTTTAAAGCCTTTGTAAATTATCCATGCTATTTTCTATTTATAACGAAGACTTCAGAATCTTAAAATCCCTTGACATTTGTATGCAATTGTGCTAAATTCAACTCTGGAATCAAGCAAATATTAATATGTTTGCATGACATTAGTTATTTATATTTTGCCATTACTTAATTATACGTTTAATACATTTAAGTCAAGCTAGTACTAACTAGCTACCATCACATGTGATGGTAGCTAGTTAGTACTCTTACATGTGATGCCTCCTCCAAACAGCATAATAACCAGACTGTATCATTAAAACTACAAGTACCAGTTCTAGATCCTTGACTTTAGACAAACAATTCAAAAGACAAAATGTATTTAAAGACCAATCTTTATTTGAATGTGCCTCTTAACCTGAGATATTAGTTATACAGTAATAGTATTGACAATCTAAAAAAACTGAGCAACTCAACTGTCAACTTTATATTTCTTATTGTCTAAAGCATTTATTATTTTCATTTTCCCCCTCTCATATTCAGTGTGGACGGATTGAGACAGCGTGGTGTCCAGAGAGCTGCAGAGACTTCAGGGAGAAACCTCCGTGTGATGGACGTCCTGTCTGTTGGTTTGGAGAGGACTGAGGGTCTTTCCTCAGCGAGGAGGACCAGGCCTGATGGAGGAGCTAATACCAAAGCTGATACATTACATTACATTGCATTTAGCTGATGCTTTTATCCAAAGCGACTTACAATAAGTGCGTTTGACCAACAAAATACAAACTTGAAGAAAACAGAATCATATAAGTACATCAGGTTTCATAGAGCAAAAACATTTCAAGTGCTACTCAACTGGCTTTAGATAAGCCAGTCCTTTATTAGTATATAAGTGCTTTGTTAATAGTTCTATCGCTCGAATTGGAGTCGAAAGGGATGAGTTTTCAGTCCGCGCCGGAAGGTCTGTAAGCTATCTGCTGTCCTGACTTCAATGGGGAGCTCATTCCACCATTTTGGAGCCAGGATAGCAAACCCACGTGTTTTTGCTGATGGGAACTTGGGTCCCCCTCGCAGTGCGGGTGCAGCGAGCCGTTTGGCTGAAGCAGAGCGGAGTGCACGTGCTGGGGTGTACAGTTTAACCATGTCCTGGATGTAGGAAGGGCCAGATCCATTCGCAGCATGGTACGCAAGTACCATTGTCTTGAAGTGGATTCTAGCAGTTACCGGAAGCCAGTGAAGGGAGCGGAGGAGCGGCGTGGTGTGGGAGAATTTAGGAAGGTTGAAGACCAGACGAGCAGCTGCATTCTGGATGAGCTGCAGAGGTCGGATGGCACTTGCAGGTAGACCAGCCAGGAGGGAGTTGCAGTAGTCTAGGCGTGAGATGACGAGAGCCTTGACCAGAACCTGCGTCGCTTTCTGGGTCAGCTGGGGATGTATCCCCCTGATGTTGTAAAGCGTGTATCTGCAGCAGCGGGTTGTAGCAGCTATGTTTGCAGTGAAGGACAGGTTGTTATCTAGGATCACACCCAGATTCCTTGCAGTCTGAGTCGGGGAAACAATAGAGGTGCCGATGTTGATTGTTAGGTCAAGAGTGGGACAATCTTTTCCCGGAAGGAAAAGCAGTTCAGTCTTGTCAAGGTTGAGCTTGAGGTGGTGAGCAGACATCCACTGAGAGATGTCAGCTAGACAAGCAGAGATGCGTGCGACGACCTGGGTCTCTGAGCGGGGAAAGGACAGAATTAATTAGGTGTCGTCAGCGTAGCAGTGGTATGAAAAACCATGCGGGCTAATGACAGATCCGAGCGAGTTTGTGTACAAGGAGAAGAGGAGGGGACCAAGAACAGAGCCCTGAGGGACCCCTGTAGTTAATTGACAAGGGTCGGACTCGGACCCTCTCCAAGTTACCCTGTAGGTGCGGTCTTTGAGGTATGAGGTGATGAGGGAAAGTGCACAGCCTGAAACTCCAAGTTCTTGGAGAGTGCGAAGGAGGATCTGATGATTCACCGTGTCGAATGCAGCAGACAGGTCCAGAAGGATGATAACAGAGGAGAGGGAGGCTGCTTTAGCCGTGTGCAGTTCCTCAGAGACAGCGAGGAGGGCAGTTTCTGTGGAGTGACCTGCCTTGAAACCAGACGGGTGCGGATCCAGAAGGTTGTTCTGATGGAGATAACAGGAGAGTTGTTTGAAGACAGCGCGTTCAAGTGTTTTAGACAGGAACGGGAGGAGAGAGACAGGCCTGTAGTTTATAACATCAGACGGGTTGAGAGTGGGTTTCTTTAGGAGAGGGTTTACTCTTGCCTCCTTGAGACTATTTGGAAAGTGACCAGAAGTTAGAGAAGTGTTGATGAAATGGGTGAGAAACGGTAGAATATCAGGAGCGATAGTCTGAAGGAGGTTTGAAGGGATAGGGTCCAGAGGACAGGTGGTAGGGCGGGCAGAGGTAATGAGGGTAAGAACCTCACTTGGAGAGAGAGGGGAAAAGGAGGTTAGTGTGTGGGTGAAAGGAGGGTCTGGTGACCCAGCGGTGAGTAAAGGTGAGTCAGAAAAAGAAGAGCGAATATCATCAACCTTTTTTTCAAAGTGGTTAACAATGTCGCTGGACAGAAGGGAGGAGGGGGAAGGGGCTTTGGGGGGGTCCAAGAGGGTGGAAAAAAATTGAAAATAGTTTTTTGGGATTGGAATAGGAAGATTGGATACCAACTGCACAGGCCTAGTCTGTCACTTTATTTGACTAAATGTGTTTACTTATACACTTAATAGGTTTACACCTTCTGTCCATATGTGCTTTTTATTTAAAACATTTTTGATTAACTTTTGGTTCACATTTCAATAAATTGTATTTGTATTTGCACTCCTTTTGTCCATTATTCTTACTGAAAATGTTAGATTACACATTCACATCTGACTGAAGATTGGCCCCATTTATTTGTGATGTTGCAAACTCTGCGGTACAAGGCACAGGTGATGTGAAGCTCATAAAGTGAGGCAAATAGAAATAATCAGCCGATGGAGTGTAAATGTTGAAATAGATGCATCCCATCAGCTGACTCTGTTTTTCGCCACACTTTATAAGCCTATAACCACCCCTTCTCTGAGGTGCAGGCAGCGTCACAAACAAATGATGGTCCTGATAGACTACCAAAATATTCGGTGTGCAGATCTTTGTTTTCACAATAAAAGTAGTTTCTTAGTGAATGTCCTGTACTGGTCTTAAAATCTCATAACATCAGCTTTTAATTTTCCTCTTGGATGTTCTTCTTGACTGTCAGAGAAAGAGGAGATGTTGAGTCGTGTCTTTCAGGCATGTCCTTTCCTAACAAAAATGACAGGAAACATAAAACATATTATTGCAGAACAAGTGTGTTATTTATGAAAGAGGTGTGTTTAGGGGCTGTTGATATAATTATTTTTTAATTGTAATCAGATTATGAATGAACAGTATGAAATTCATCAACATTGAAATACATTTTATTATCAAAATAATATTTAACTGTTACAAAACGTAGTGCAACTGTAGAAGCTTACTCTGTTGTCTCACTGAAAGAATAACTTTTACCACGGTTTTACAGACAATATTGAGAGATAAATAGTAGCAGTTCTCACTATGTGTTAAATATCTTTGCCTTCAATACATTAAATTAGAAAGTTGACAAAGTCATATTGCTTGTTAACATCTAAATGTAACCTTTTGCATTGAAAACACCCTCAACTTCACTGATGTGTTGGTGATCTAGTATTTAGTATTGTTTAATGGAATGTATATCAGTGTATTAAAGTCAATACTTCATTTATTTAAACCAATATCTTTCTTGATTCTTTGTACAGTATGAAAAAAGAGTATTTGTACCTGTGCTGAAGTTCACTGCTGTGAGGAGTCCAGTTCTGTCTCTCACTCTCTGGTCCAGCCTGTCTGCATCACCTGGACACCTTAAACAAACAGATATATATGTAAAGTACCATGTGTACAAACAATATAACTTATTCTCTTCTGTTGAACATGTTGGATTGTGTATTGTCCGAGTCAGGGTCCTTTTTATTTTACTGTAACTTTGGAAGTTGTGTTACCAATGCTTACTGTTTATTTGATATCAATTTGGTAATGCAATTAATAAAAACAACAAGGTTTGGGTTCGTTCTTCAGATATGACTCACGTTAACGTGTAAGCTCAATAATGAACTCCAGCTCAACCAACCATATTGTAATATCTAAGTAATCATCTTGAAATATGACATTAATAATTGTAATATGCACACATCTTATTGTGAGGTTGATTTCACATACACTACTTCGACGTTAGCTAAATAGAAAATAGCATGGATAATTTACAAAGGCTTTAAAAACACAGCAGGAGCCCAAGACAATTATAAAACTTGTCATTATTTCAGCACAGTTCAATTGGTTTTATTTTCATAAACGGTTATCAACCGTTAGTGCCAAAGCAGTAGGCTATAATATATTAATTACTGCTGTAGACTACAACCACTACTTGTTTAGCTAGCATAAACTCAACAAAGCTAGCGTTAGCTGGCTAACTGATGTTATTTTGCCGCTAAACTGCACGATATAAAACGGTGGTCTTCAAAGCGGATTTAATCCTCAATCACAATAATAATATTCAAAGTAATACTGGGCAAGTAATGGGCAAAACTTACCGTTGATTGACGCGCCATGTCAGCGGACTGGTAGCGACACGAACCGTTAACCCGCAGTCATCCGGTTCGACCTGACTGTGGCTGTGACTGTGTGACTGACCCGAGCCTCGTCGTTCTGATAGCTCCGCCCCTTCGCTCCAACCCCCCTCCCTCCCCCGACATCTACAGGTGAAAATTACTTTTGCAACACATTTATCGCAAGAAGTGTAGCAAAAGTCAAGACCGCAGATTTGTCGATTTATACTGCCACAGAGCAGATTCGTCAAGTTGTAATGACTGATTTGAGAGGTTGTAATAACCAAGTTGCAGTTGTAATGGAAAATATATTTAAAAAATATGTATTTTTCTGCAAGTGAACATTTCATCACTAAGTTCATTTTTTTTCTACAAGCTACAAAACTTTTTTTTTTCTTCTGTGACTTCAAATTTGGTTCACAGTTACGTGGATATTTTTTACAAGTGTAAATTTGGTTCACAGTTACGTGGATATTTTTTACAAGTGTACATTTGGTTCACAGTTATGTGGATATTTTATACAAGTGTAAATGTATGCACACAAGCTCAGATTTTTTTTCTGCAAGTGCTCACATCAGGTTTTACACGCTCTCGCATTTTGCACCATATCTACCTTCATAGTTAGAATGTAGCTAACATAATGTTATGAATCAGAATATAAGGAGAAGTGACCTGTGGTGTTACACATTAAACACTAGGGGTGTAACGGTACACATGTGTACCGAAGTGTACCGAATGAATATAACGTTAAACGTAAAAAATTGAGAACGTGAACAACTTTTTGGAAGTAATCTCAGGTGCTGCGGCGCAGCATTCAGAGTCATTTGCTCACATTGGGTTCCACGCGTCATAGAGCAAGCAAGTCATTTCATTGGACGAGAGGCATGCTATGAGAGCTGGTCACAGGGATGCGTTCGAATTTAGTCAGTAATTTGAGGAACTCTCAAAATGGCGAACGCAGGGAAAGTTGAGCTCGAAAATCCTCCACCATCATTGAAGTCTCCGGTTTGGTAACATTATGGTTTCGCAGTTACATACAACGATGACGGACAAAGACAGGTGGACCGAACTAAAGCTGTTTGTCGGCATTGTTCGACACACATTGGTTACGCGGCCGGCAATACAACAAACATGCACACGCATCTGAAAAGGCATCACCCGAACGTAAATATTACCGGTACCAAACGAAAAATTACTGAAGTGCAAACCCAACTCCCACTATCATTTAAGCCTCCACCACTCGTAAAAAGTTTCGACCGAGCCACAGCTATCACAAACGCCATAGGTGTTTTCATAGCAGCGGACATGCGACCATATTCCGTTGTGGAGAATATAGGGTTCAAACACATGTTGAGAGTGGTCGAGCCTCGTTACCAGGTTCCCTCTCGTCCGCACTTCAGCCAGGAAGTGATACCAGCACTTTACAATAAAGTAAAAATGACAGTTGTACACGACCTATCCAAGGCATCTTCTATTGCTCTAACGACCGATGGGTGGACATCTACAACCGAGAGTTATTTAACTGTAACGGCGCACTACATTACAGACGACTGCAACTGGAACATGCAAAGCCACGTCCTGCAAACTCGCCCCCTTTACGAACAGCACACAAGCACACATCTGGCAGAGGTACTGAAGGAGGTAGTGTCAGAATGGAAGTTGGAGAGGCCAGGTAACACAATTCCAGTCACAACAGATAACGCTAGAAACATTGTCAATGCAATCAGTGAAGCTGGACTGGGCCCCCAAATTGGATGCTTTGCTCACACAATTAATGTAGCAGCACAAAAAGCAACAGGAATCAACCAGGTGTCCAGGCTGCTAAGCAGAATCAGGAGTGTTGTGTCTTTCTTCCACCGTAGCACAACAGCTGCACATATATTGCAGTGCAAACAGGAGATGCTCAATGTGCCAAAACACAAACTCATCCATGATGTCCCCACTCGCTGGAACTCCAGTTATGACATGGTGGAGCGGTATCTTGAGCAGCAAGCTGCTGTTTACTCAGCATTGACAGAAAAGGCCCTCAAGAAAAACAAAAACATTAATACATTGAGTGACCAGGATGTGAGAATGGCAGAGGATGTAATTGAGGTCCTTAAACCCCTAAAAACGATTACAACACTGATGTGCACTGAAACAACTCCATCAGTTTCAATGATCCTGCCTCTCAAAACAATGCTGATTAAATCCATGGGACCAAATGAGAAGGACTGTCCAACTGTGAAGGAAGTCAAAGCTGCCATCAGAGGGAGCCTAAAGGACAGATACACTGACCCTGCTCTTCAGGATTTTCTTCATAAATGCACAGCTGTAGATCCAAGGTTGAAGGCCCTTTCTCATATGGATAATGCCTGCCGTGAACACATCTACAACAGTCTCATTACAGAGATTGTGGCCATTGAAGAACAGGTATACAATTAATTAATTTCCTTATGCATAAATTCAATTTTTGCTTAATTTGAAACATTTTATAGCTGTTACAATGTGAATAGTACTCTCATGTAAAATATAACATTATTTCTGTCATTTAATTCTGCAGAGGGAGGCCACAGAGACAGCAGGAGCCATGTCATCCGCAGGGAGAGCAGACCCAGAGGAATCTGGAGAATCTTCCTCCTACTCCTCCCATCCTCCTCCTCCTCCTCCTCCTCCTCCTCCTCCTCCTCCTCCTCCTCCTCCTCCTCCTCCTCCCATCAGGAAGTCAGCCATGGAAGAACTGTTTGGTGAGCTCTTCAACACTGAGGAGAGAAACAAGCCCACTTTGCAGCTGGTGAAGGGAGAGGTTACCTCATACATGGCAGCGGACAGCACTTCACTGGACTCCGACCCACTTGCATGGTGGAAGAACAATGAGGCCAAATATCCTCATGTTGCCATGTTGGCAAAGCGCTACCTGGCTGTATCTGCTACCTCTGTCCCTGGCGAGAGGGTGTTCTCCACAGCAGGAGATATTGTTAGTGCAAGCAGATCTGCCCTTTTGCCAAGCAATGTGGACAAGTTAATTTTTCTAAAAAAAAAACTGAAAATACAATGAGAAGCAATCTGCCGGCTAATGTCAATCTGCCGGCTGCATAGGTCTGAGTACTAGTACATTACGAACAGAGTACTACAGTACAGTTCAAGCACAGATTTCAGTTCATCGAAATGCTGCACCTTAATGTTTATTTTATTATATTTTGTATTTATTTGAGTTCACAGTTTAATAATAATAAAAAAATATATATATATATTTTATGTTTTGTGAGAATTTTTTCTGCTGTACCAAAAATGTACCGAACCGAACCGTGACCTAAAAACCGAGGTACGTACCGAACCGAAATGTTTGTGAACCGTTACACCCCTATTAAACACACAACGTCTAATCCTCCTTATTGATGCCATATTAATCACACGAGGGAGAAATCTAATGCCACTTCAGCAAGGAGCCAAGAGGAAGACACGCCCCTCGTCGATGCAACCAATGAGAAGAGGACTACTGAATTATATATATTAGAGTGTACGGTCTTTCCTGCTCACAGCTGTGAAAACTTTTTGTAAGATCCATTACAATGCTACTTTATTAAATATTCTTTAAACTTCCTGAGACGTCACCTTGTCTCCTCTTTTTTAACTTACTCCTGGACTTTGAACAAAAGAACATTTACATTTCAAGAATCTTCATTTCATTATAACGGAAAGGTTTTCTCACCATTTTATTACTATTTGTCTCGGTACATTTCCACCACACCACACATCCTCACTCCCAGGTCGGCCTATGTTGACGTTATGTCAAGTCCCCTGTGTCGGCTTTTTCCAACGCAAGAGGGGGGCGGCCGTGTCGGCTTTTTCCAACGCAAGGGGGGGGGGCCCTTAGCGTACATTTTCAACTTTCCGGGATGTCCATAGGCTTCTATATAGCTCCCTAAACGTATGTTGTAGACGACTTGAGATCGCGAGCGAATGCTACCCGCAGATCCATTCTCACAGCGTTTATCAAGCCACACTTATTGTTTTTACTTCTTTATTTTAATTGAATAATGTAGGACTTTTGTTGCCGTCAGTTATGGGGAGAGTAGGGGCTCAGAATACTGAAATCTGTATTTTTCATCGTGTTTTCCTTCTAATTTTGTATTCTTTTCTAAACCACACACTGTTATTTACTCAACAATAACACATAATTATCTTTGTGTTTATTTATTTGTTTGATTAATAAACACAAGTTGGAGTCCGTCAGGACCGAGGGTCGGAGCAGTTCATAGTAGCCTAGTTGTTTTAGAGAATTTTACATCCAGAAGTAAGTATTCTTTCCGCTTCTCTTGACAAACCCGTGATAGTCCTCAAGCTCTGTGATTGGATGTTTGAGTGTGCTCCGAGGGTTACGCCGAGCGTCGAACAGCACTTGAAATGGGATGGAACCACGGCAGACTGTCCAAAACTGGATTTGACCCCGTCCCCCCCTCCCCCACCCCGTCCCCAGAACTACACATGCTGGCTATTGTGTGTTTCGCAACATGTTTAAATGGCACGTCTCTGGGAATTGTAGTTTTAAAAGACGTTTTCGTATTTCCCATAATAAGAAGTTGCCAGTATTAAACTGTGTACATCCCTGGAGGTTTAGGGGATAGGAAACACTCAAATTTAAAACATATAATTAATAAATTGGTGAAAATTGCTTGTGCCCATAATGGGCAGCATAAATATATACCCACATGACAGCTAAGGTCAGAAGAGCTTTATTTAACAGCTGGTCTTATGTCTGTGACCCCTCCTCTTGTTCATTGATAAGCCTGAAACATGCACTTGTCAAGGTTCTGAGGCAAATTTTGCAAATATGGCAGTAGCCATCGATCATCTTAAGATAAGATATTACTTTATTGATCCCAAGTTGGAAACATTTGCATTACTTCAGCATGTGTAACAGTTGTACATATGCAGTGGTGTTTATTTGTAAATCATTTAGTATAATCACACAAATTCTGTGTTTTATATTTAATATTTCTGTGTTCTTCATTTATTGAATGTACAATACCTGACAAGGTCGGAGATGAAAAACTTGGGTCGCAGGTTCCTCAACAGTGCATTACAAGCCATCTATCAATATGTGTGTACCTCCACCATTAAACTGTCATATTCTGCACATTTCTTATACTATCTACATACATCTTATAAGAGTATAATACATATGTATAATATCAGTTAAAATAAGTGCTTAAACATACAGTAGTTAACATTGCAGGAAAGCAATATATTAGTACTTTGTCAGGCTTAATATTTATACCCCCAAAGTTTTTTTCTTATTCAAAATAAGACCTTAACCTAAAGTATTCTTTAATGTTTAAATAAAGCCTTATTAGTTTGTCTGTCTGTGTCTCCTATTAATATCTAATAATAAAAATAATACATTTCAATAACGTGCTTTAACCACCAGGTGTCCCTTTCTATCAGCTGTCGTCCGTTATGGTGTAAATATACCAATATACCGATTGGAACAAATATAAAAGTCAGCCGAATTAGTATTGATACTGCAAGGAGACTTATATTGTGAAGAGAAATTGAAAATGTTGTTTGATTGCTGATATATTTATGATCCACGTCACATATTCAGTTTCGGCGGTTTGTCTAGAAGTCTTCTCATCAGGGCTCTATAAATAGCGAACTACGGCAGATATGTAATATTTAATGCAGCCGAACCGTGTATTACAATGCCGTTATGTGATGACCTCCTAAGAGAAAAGCAAGCAAACTCGGAATAAAGTATTATTTTATTTTTAAAAAATGTTTTCGTATTTCACATCAACAGGAAGTCCGGTTAACTAAAATGTCCGTGCGGAACAATACCCCAACCCATAGATCCGTGGGTGAATAATGTCAATCACCACATTACACACATCCCTTCACATTTATATTTTAATTTACATTAAAGTACTTCGTGAGGCCTTCTAAAATGTTTTTAAATATAATTAGGGTTGTAGTTGAAGAGTTTGTAAATTATTGCGTTGCCTGGCAACACACTCAAACATCCAATCACAGAGCTTGAGGACTATCACAGGGTTTGTCAAGAGAAGCGGAGAGAATACTTACATCCGGGTGCAGGGGCGGCGCCAGGGGGGAGCGAGGGAGTGCTGAAGCACCCCCCAGGATTGCCAAAGCACCCCCTAAGCACCCCCAAGAAATATATATTTTTATTTTTTCGAAGATTATTATTATTATTTTTATTAAATTAAATCAGAAAAATTATTGATTACATTAATGCAAATGTGAAACAAACAAATGTTTGACCAAAGACATAAAGCCAACACAGGTGATATGATTAGGCCAATGGCCAGAACCCATTAGATTTTTGACCTACCCATAGGCGAAATTACTTTGTGACACTTGAGTGACTGCCTGTTAGCTGGAGCCCCAAATTATTTGCTAACAGCAAAGTGACAAATGGATCGTTTTTTAGTCCTTAAACGTCCATGTGTGGACACTCAATCAAAACCAACTGAAAGCGAGAGGGATTCTGCACATAATAGGCCTCGTGAGTACAAGTAGCTTACTTCTGGGTCTCTGTGTTTCATTCAAGCTCTGCTGTGTGTGTGTGGCACGAGCCATTTTGCAGAGGTGTGGACTCGAGTCACATGACTTGGACTCGAGTCACCAATTTGAGGACTTGAGACTCGACAAAATCACAAAACACTTGCGACTCGACTTGGACTTGAACACCAATGACTCGAGACTTGACTTGGACTTGAGCATTCTGACTTGAGGTGACTTGATCATTTAATTCAGAGGTCTCCAACACGCCGATCGCGAGCTGCCGCTAGAAGATTAGACTCCCGTCGGGGAGAGCAGAATCTTCAGCCGCTCCTACTCTTGCTGAGAATCCTTGCAGGCAGGGGCGGGACTTTATTTAGCTGGGCCACCATGCGGCCAATCATATACGAGGACACACTAGGATCATACCATTTTGTGAAAGAAGGGTGGGGGGCACAGCAGGTGTAGTGGTACAGCCCTTCCAGCGATTCCGCTGTAAAGCTACCCTTCCAGCGATTCCGCGGATATCTGAATCATGTTTCTACTCCTTATAATCGAAAATATATGATTAATTACGTAAAATTATGCGGACCTGGACGCGCCGGCGCTTCCACCGACTCCAGAGGGTTAAGTATTATTCTGTTGATCGATGTCATTACATTTGGTGAAAAACACATAATGACTTGTTTAAGACTCGTTTTGTCAAAGTTTAGGACTTGGACTTGACTTGAACTTGCCCAACCTGACTTGAGACTCGACTTGGACTTGAGCGCAAAGACTTGAGACTTGACTCGGACTTGAGCGCAAAGACTTGAAACTTGACTCGGACTTGCAAAACAATGACTTGGTCCCACCTCTGCCATTTTGTGTGCGTGTGCAAGCGAGCGAGAGAGAGAGCTCGCGCACCGGTGGGTATCTACCGGAGATCGTTGTGGTTAGCATCTGGTGCTAGCTAGCCAAGCTAACGGATATAAGGAGCTTTTTCAACAACAAGGTGGAGGGAGAACTCTCTCCTGTCAGACTGAGAGTCTCAGATAACCTCAGCTCAGGTGAAGTAAAGGACTCTCAATGTTTAGATAGTTAACTTTAGTCTAGTTATCTCAGTGGGTCTCAAACGGTTTGTTTTAAAAGGGGAGTGATTTGTAAAATATCTATAAAGAAATAGAAAATCTGTTTACAGTTCTGTTTCATATGTATGTTGAGAGATACAGTATATCCATAGATCTCTTCATTTTGCTCTCAAAGTGCACCAGATTGATGCTTTTAACTTCAATATTTAAAAAAAAATCTTCCCGGGGGAGCTTGCTCACCTCCACTAGAGGAGGTGAGGACCCTCCTAGAGGAGGTGATGTCCACTCCCCACTTGTAAAAATAGCACTTTACCCTGCTTACACCTATATGCCTTGAGCTGATTATCGAGCCTTCACTGTAACAGTCGCGGGTACACTGTGTGTGCGTGTGGGGAGTGTTGCAGTAGAAAATTCAACTGTAGCGCTGGTGCATTAATGGGAAACCCTTAATGTTTGAGCACCCTCTATGAAACGTCAAGCTACCCCACAGCACCCCCTAGAGAAAATCTCTGGCGCCGCCACTGTCCAGGTGTAAAATTCTCTAAAGCAACTAGGCTACTATGAGCCGCTCTGACCCTCGGTCCTGATGGACTCCAACTTGTGTTTATTAATCAAATAAATAAACACAAGGATAATTATGTGTTATTGTTGAATAAATAACAGTGTGTGGTTTAGAAACCCATTAATACAGATACAGATACAGATTTCAGTATTCTGAGCCCCTACTCTCCCCATAACTGACGGCAATAAAAGTCCTACAATTCAATTCAATTAAAGAAGTAAAAACAATAAGTGTGGCTTGATATTGAGTAAGAAAAAGGTTGATAAATGCTGTGAGAATGGATCTGCGGGTAGCATTCGCTCGCGATCTCAAGTCGTCTACAACATACGTTTAGGGAGCTATATAGAAGCCTATGGACATCCCGGAAAGTTGAAAATGTACGCTAAGGGCCCCCCCCTTGCGTTGGAAAAAGCCGACACGGCCGCCCACCTCTTGCGTTGGAAAAAGCCGACACAGGGGACTTGACATAACGTCAACATAGGCCGACCTGGGAGTGAGGATGTGTTGACCACACAGTGTCTGCCATCAAAGCTCCAGCTCTCCCTGTGTCTCTCTGAGTTTCGTCTCCACTGCTTCAATAGTTTCCATCACCCAGGGCCGCCCATGGCCAACTTGGGGCCACAAGTGACATTGTGAGATGAGCCCCCCCCCCCAACCCACAGGAGTGAAAATTTTTTTTTTGGAAACAAAGTAGGCTACTTTGCAAATATAATTCCTGTTTATTATTATTATCAACACAGTTACTTTTTTATACAGTGAGGTAAATGCTAAATGTGCATGTATGTCGTTCAGTATGCGTTTACAGGTGAATATGTCTGCATTTCCTGCCAAATACTAGCCTCAAAAAGATTCAAATATAATTAATGCAAATAAACTACTTCTACTACTAATAATAATCATAATCAATTCAATAATATAAATACTATATTATTTTTATTTTTAATAACGCGTTAACGCAAAAAAAAAATTAACGCCACTAATTATTTTAACGCGGCCACCCCGTAGTTTCAGAGCGCATCGAGTTTAAAATACCATCTACAAGCCGCTCCTGCCGCCCGCTTGCTGCAGACCACACTTCCACGCTCACCGGCAGGCCCTGACTGGCCATCGGGAGGACCGGGAGAGACCTTACGTGTATTGTTGTTGTTAGCATCTGGTGCTAGCTAGCTGCGCTAACGGATATAAGGAGCTGTTTCAATGAAAACAGAGGAGTGACATTTCGCCGACAACTGCTCCGAGCACTTGACTTTATGCAGGAAGCCAGACAGTGGGACATTGTACGAAAAGTCAGCACACTCCGCTCGGATAGTGCGCGCAACATGATCGCAGCGTCCAGGCAGCTCCCGTTCGAGCATATGCCTTGAGTTGCACATAGCTCCAACGATCCATCACACAAACACACACACACGCACACACACACACACGCACACACACACACACACTTTGTATTGTATTATTGTATGAGAGGTTCCAGGTTGAATTGAGGCGAATATTTGTAATGTTCAGAGGTTGTTGTGTTTAATATTCATGAGAATATTTGTCATTGTTCAAATGATAATAAACATTAGCATAAAGCATATTTGTCCACTCATATGTTGATAAGAGTATTAAAAACTTAAAAATATTCCTCTAAGGTACATTTAGAACAGATAAAAAATGTGCGATTAATCGCGATTAACTATGGACAATCATGCGATTAATCGCGATTAAATATTTTAATCGACTGACAGCCCTAATTATTTTATTATAATATAGTTGTAATATAGTCAAGACAAAACATGCTTATGACATGCTCAAAAACTGATATTTCTTAAATCTGTATTCAAATGTAGTTCCCTCTGTCAGCAATGTAACAACAACTACACACACATTTCTATCAGTATTTCTCTGTGTTGTGGTTGACATGATGATGACTGTTAGGAGTTAAGGGGAGAGGCTGAGCATCACCAGGGCCGGACTGGGACAATAAGTCAGCCCGGGAATTATACACCCAGCCAGGCCACTACCAGTTTTTTGTGCCATTTTGCTGGATTTATTCGTCAATATTTACATCCTTGCTGCCAATAGTGATAGCCCTCTAAATCTACTACCCAAAAATAAACATATGGACATGGGTTACTATTTAAAAAAATGTGCGAATCTATTTAGGAACCTATTCATGTGAACATATTTTAAGTGGGGGCGGACCTCAAATCCTATAGGGGGGTCCGGGGGCATGCTCCCCCGCTAAGATTTATTTTTAAATGTTGGACTTAAATGCATCAATCTGGTGCACTTTGAGGGGGAAATAAAGAGACTACACCCATATGAAACAGAACTGTATACATTTAAATAATCATAAAATCATAAGAACATGGCCATAACCAATAACATACCATATCCAATATGAAAAACATTGAAACTTGTTTATTTATTTGTTTTTGGTTCATTTATAGTTGTGAGTGTGTCTGGGCTCCTGAATCAGCCTCTCCTGTCTCCCTCCTCTCCTCCCTTCTCCTCTTTGAGGCAGCAGCAAAGACTAGTTATAGCTCTCAACAAGTTTTAAAAGTGTATCTTACCTTTTTTCACCTAGTTAACGTTTTTTTTAATAATTATTCATGCATATTTTACTAATCACTCCCCCCTCAAATGGAAATATGTGTTTACATAAATGGTGACCAAACCGTTTGAGACCCACAGAGATAACTTAGACTAAGTTAACTATCTAAACACTCAGAGTCCTTTAGTTCACCTGAGCTGTAGTTATCAGGCTCTCAGTCTGACAGGAGAGGACTCTCCTCCACCTTGTTGTTGAAAAAGCTCCTTCTATCCGTTAGCGCAGCTAGCTAGCACCAGATGCTAACAACAACAATACACGTAACTGGTGCGCGCGCTTTCTCTCTCGCTCACTCGCGCCACACACACACCAACACACACCCTCCCGAGCTTGAATGACACACAGAGACCAATCGAGGGCATTAGTGTATGATCTGTATGAAAGTGGCCATGTCGGCAGGCCACATCATGTAGTCAGTCACCCTCTGTGAGGCAGAGTCAGACCCACATTTGCGCAGCATTGCGTTCACAATACATACATAAAAAAAGAATCCTCTGGCCAGCAGGCCACTTAACAGGCCAGCCAGGCCATCGGGAAACCTCCCGGTCCTCCTGATGGCCAGTCCGGGCCTGAGCATCACCATGAAATGTGCAAATTGACATAAAAATGAATAAAAGGGGAAAAAATGCTCCATGTTTTTTAGGCTGTAAACTTTAACTGTTATTTAAGCCAACTAGACAGACAGTTTATCACTCTTCCTCCTGTACATTAGCAGATACAAGGCATAACATACTTAAATAAAGAATGCTGGAAATAACTGCATCTCCATTAGCCTATATGCTATGCCGAGACTGCCTTCTTCATGTCGTAAATTGCAGCTGATGTTTTAATATGGCAATTGGCAATTTGACTTATACAACATTCACAAGTTGTACATTTGACTCATACAATAACCCACCTTCGAGTGACGCTCTAGTTTCTTCATGTTTTGTTTTTTTTCCCTCTTGCTTGTACCGGACTGAAACTGTCTTTTCACCGACATCTCTTCACCTGCACTAGTGGCCGTATCAAAGCCGTGATTGGTCAGATGTCGATTCATTGCAAAGGTGTCGGGTTACAGATGTGCTCCCCTTGTCACCTCTCACTCTCACTCTCGCGGGGGGTGAGCGGAGAACTGAGCGGAGAACTGCGCACAGCAGCTGAGGCCCTCTGGGCGGGGCCCCCTGCGCAAGACGGGGCCCCATGCAGCCTGCGTGATTGGCCTGTAGGGAGGGGCGGCCCTGGTCTTTTTCTTTACAACTTTAATTTAAACAACATAAAGGTGAAAATAAATTAATAATCAGTTAAATAAATAATACACATCAATGAAAAGATAAGTGAGAATATGCAACCCAAGTCTTTATTATTGTGGATTGGTTTTACATAAATTATAACTTTATCACAAACAATGTTTTACACCTCGATTGTTACATTTGAACTAGCAGAGATTATTTGCAAAAATTCATCGGTTATGTTGTCTTCATTGCTGTTAAAACCCCCAAAATGTCCCGGTTCAATTTGGTCCAAGCAGAGTGAGAGCATATCCATCAGAGATTTGGTTAATGTTAGCACTGCAGCAGTCTTAGGCCCGCCCCAAAAGCTCATTGGTTGAGACGCGTGTTGACGCCCCTCCTAACCAATACTGATCAACACCCCGCCCCTCCTGTGACCCATGGTTGTCTGTATGTGTATTCAGAGCCAGTGAGCAACGGACTTTCAAAATAATAATATTAATCAAAGATGTTTTTAATGTGCAATAAAACGATTGTCGGAGTTAATTAATTAATTAATTAATGCCTTAACATGATAATAACGCGTTTACTTGCCCAGCCCTAGTACATATATGTATATTCTTTTTATTTATTTATATTCTTTGGGACGGTGAGAAAAATCATATCTCCCTGTCTGTATCACACACACACAGAGGAATTGACAATGAAGTTGACTTTGAAATTCAGTTGCCACCATTACACAGTGTTTTAACCCGATTACTCAAATGTTCGTCCAGTTATTACAATTGTGCCAGCTTTTAGCAAGTAATGTCATTGTATCAGAAATTACAAGAGTGATTAGATCTCTTGAACCATCCAAAGCAAAGGATATTTGAATGGAAGTAGTTATACACTCAAGATCTCAATGCAATTCTAACTAATCCTAAAACCAAAATTGTTGATCTCTTTTTCCAATACTATAAAAATGTCCTTCCTACAGAGTCATTCGTTGCTGAAAAACTGGTAGCAGAGCAAATCATTTGCCATTTGAATAGGAGGTTATTTTCTTTGCACCCAATGCAATTTTGCTGTTTTCGCACAGAAATACTCAAAAAAAGTTAATAAACAAACATCTCAGCCGAGCCTGTAACAAAAAATCCTATTTCCTCCTTCTGAAAATGTAATCCCTTCCTTTTGATTTAGTGTCTTGAGAATTTCCACAGCCAAAGTAAGGAAGTAGAAAGAGGCTGTTATATGTCCTCTTTTAATTCTTCTTCTCCAGGGCCCTGCATAAGGCTTCACGGATTCTCTCCTTGCTGTTTGATATGTTATAAGCAGTCAGCTCCACCAGAGCCTCATAATCCTCTTTTGAGTAGGTCATGTTCTTGGTTATATAAGGAGATCCGGTGCTCCTCACATCCACCTCCCCAGCTTTTAATTCTTCCTCCGTCTCACGCTTCACACCTGTAAAGTCATATGATGATCATACAGTTAGTCTAATCATGATTCATACAGCCCGATAAAATACATCATCCTAATCATTCAATAATTTAATTTAATTAATTAATTTACTGCCTTGAGTGCTCCGATCACCGCTGAACCACTGTTGCCCTCATTTACCACATCTTCTCTAGCTCCTCTTTGAGCCCTTGGTATTTCCTAAGCTCCACGTGTTCCTTCTTCTTGATGGTGCTGTCGCTTGGGATCGCTGCATCTATCACCACTGCCTTCTTTTGCTGTTTGTCCACCATCACGATGTCCGATTGATTAGCCATCACCATTCTATTAGTCCGGATCTGGAAGTTCCACAGGATCATGGATTCGTCCTTCTCAGCCACCTTTGGAGGTGACAGACATTTTGACCTTGGGACTTCCTGCCCAATCCCTGCACAGATGTTTGTGTATGCTACGAACCATTGGTCCCCATCCCCATGTTGCTCCAGGGGTTGCTCAACCACATGCTCCACCACCTCCTCCAGGGGTTGCTCCTCCACATCCCCATGTTGCTCCACCACAGCACAGAGACTGCCCTCATCAAAATAACCAATGACCTCCTTATAGCCACCGATTCAGGCCTCATTAGCATCCTCATCCTCCTGGACATCTCCGCAGCATTTGACACAGTCTCCCACACCATCCTACTCAACCGCCTATCCCTCTACCTTGGCCTCTCTGGTACAGCCCTCTCCTGGTTCAATTCCTACCTCTCCAATAGGCAACAGTTTGTGACAATTAGAAAATCCAGCTCTCCCCCAGCCCCTGTCAACCAAGGCGTGCCGCAAGGTTCGGTGCTTGGCCCACTTCTATTTAACATCTACATGCTCCCCCTCGGTGAAATCATCCGCCAACATGGTCTCAACTTCCTCTCCTATGCCGTTGACACCCAACTCTACATCAGCACCAATCCATCATCCCAGCTACCTCCCCTGTCACTAGTCAACTGCCTCCGCGACATCAAAACCTTGATGTCAACAAACCTACTCAAACTTAACAATAACAAAACAGAGCTCAGGGTTGTGGCCCCCAAAACACTGCTCCGGAAAGTTGGAGATCTGCTCCTCACCGTCGATGGCTGCTCCATCCACCCTTCCCCTGAGGTTTGCAGCCTGGGTGTCAATCTGGACTCTAGCCTCACCTTCAACTCCCACATCAGGTCTACTGTCAAAACCGCTTTCTTTTACCTACGAAACATCTCCAGATTCCGGCCCTCTCTCCCCGACCCCGTTGCAGAAACATTGATACATGCCTTCATCTCCTCTGGCCTGGACTACTGCAATGGAGTTCTGTTCGGGGTCACCAGCAAAGCCCTGAACAGGCTCCAGTACGTCCAGGACTCTGCAGCGAGGCTCCTCACCCGCACTAAGCCCTGGCAACACATCACCCCCACCCTCATCCACCTTCACTGGCTCCCGGTCAAGTCACGCATCCAGTACAAACTCCTCCTGCTAACCTACAAATCTCTCCACTCCCTAGCCCCTCCATACATCTCTGACCTCCTTCAGCCCTACACCCCCTCTCGTCAGCTGCGGTCCTCTGACACAGGGCTGCTCTCCATCAAGTGCTCCAAACTGAAATCCTTTGGCGACAGAGCCTTCAGTGCCGCAGCGCCCACCCTCTGGAATTATCACCCCTCTGCTATTAGGAATGCTGACTCTCTGGACACTTTTAAGAAAAAACTCAAACACCGTCGGTTCACTCAGGCCTTCGGCCCCAGCTAAAATGCAGTACCCAGCAACCTGTTTTTCAACCTGTGTGTCTGTGTGATTATTATTACTTAGTTATCTCCCATTGTAAAGCGTCCTTGGGTTTCTTGAAAGGTGCTATACAAATCTAAATTATTATTATTATTAGGGGCTACTTGTGTGGTAGCATTCCAGTGGTTCCATGTTCTCTGCCCTGGACCAGTCTTGTTCCAGTAGCCCATTTGGCATCGGGTTGCCCTGGTTCCATAACAAGGACCTTATTGACCCGGGCGACATCCGGGATGACCCTCATGTGCATTAAGGACTAATAAGAATAAGATGTCATAAGAAGCATTGGGGTTAAAATGCAGACCATGAACCACAACAACCAGGGATCTGGTCATTCCTCTCTCACATCATTTCCTGTCAAAAAGGTGTGTCACCTTTTAAATCCATTCTGCAATGCTTTTTGTGTTATTTCATTATGAGCATTGCAGGTACCCTGTCTGCCACTATCAGCCACACATTCGACTTGAATAGCTTAAAGAGAATTTTCCTTCAGTTTTTTGCAATTGATTCAAGACATAAAGCATAAGTTAAAATACATAATAAAGTAAACATCAACATTGCTGTTGTGAAATGCATCAACTTAAATGAGCATACCAGGTTGTTTGAAGTCTTTAAATGTGACATTGACGAGTGGGAAATGGACCACTATCGGGGCCTTGGGATTTTCCTGGTCCTCGATGATGTAGACCTCCTCCTGAGGCTCCTTGTCCAGACTGGCATAATCAGCATTTGGAAAGGGGATGTTGTGGTTTTCACAGTAAGCAGCTGTCGTCTGTAGGACCTGATAGATTAAACATGATTATAAATTGATGATTTTTATATTGATGGATTTCATTCAAGAAACATTCTGTTTCTCCTCCTGCAGTACCTTGAAGATATTATCTTCATCCCATGAGTAATTCAGACATATGATGACATCCACGTCTCTCTCTGGCCGTAGTATAGGCACACAGCCAATGTTGATGTCCAAACCAGAATCAACCAGGCGCAGGGTGGAGTCACTGGGTGTCAGTTGGTTTGGGAAGGCATCTGGATGTGTGTCTGGACAGAACACAGAGAAGGATATAATAACAAATAAATTCCAGCCAGATGTAAGACGTGGTTGTTGACTAGGAAACCAAAAGATAAAGGTCTCCTATCATGCAAAATGCACTTGATGTCTTTTATACATGAATATGTGTCCCCGGTGTGTCAAAGAACTCACAAAGTGTTAGAAAACAAAACCCTCTCTCTTTTCCCAATCTCTAAAAACGGGGGAACAACGGAGCTGATCCAGATTTACGTCCGATATGACGTAATATCGGCCCTATCAGAAACTTTGCTATCAGAAACAATGCACAATCTCTTTTGGACGTAATATGGTCTTTGTTTACATTAGCAAGCATCGCTAACCGTCTGAGCTAACCTGTACTGGAGAGAGCATGTGTAAAAAAGCAGGAAATAAAAAAAGGAACTCACCTTGTGGTAAACCCGCAAGAGAAAAAGCATTTGAGCTCCATACTGTTTCAGAAATAATCCTTGAAGTGCTTTGGAACATGATAGGGCATTTAATCACGGCAGAATTTAGCTGAGAATGGGCCTGACAACATTCCTGGTCGTGTGCTAAAGGACTGCGCAGCTGAGCTCACAGATGTCCTCACAGATATCTTCAACATCTCCCTGAGCCAGGTTGTTGTTCCCTCGTGCTTCAAGGTAACCACCATCACACCTGTGGCGAAGAAGTCACCTTCCTGCTTCAATGACTACCGCCCTGTAGCGCTGACTTCAACCATCATGAAGTGCTTTGAGCAGCTAGTCATGAAGCAAATAAAATCACGGTGTGGTTCGGAAGCTGCACAGCATTGAACCGCAAGACCCTGCAGCGCGCCGTGAACACAGCCGAGAGGATAACCGGTGCCTCACTCCCATAGTGAACACTGCTGAGAGGATCATCGGTGCCTCACTCCCATCACTCCTGGACCTCTACAACACCCGCAGAGCACTCAGCATTGCTGGTGACCCCACACATCCCTCCACCTCCCTCTTCACCCTCCTGCCTTCAGGGAGGAGGTTCCGCAGCCTGAGGTCGAGCACCACCCGACTAAAGAATAGTTTTTTCCACCAGGCTGTCAGAAGGCTGAACTCTCTCAGGCTCACTATAGTTAAACGTTTTCTACTTTCCAAATGTGAGTAATATTTTTCTAAAAGTGTAGCCAACATATTTCAGAACCTACCTTTCCAGGCTAGAAAGTTGCTGTGTGTATTGTAGTCCCAGTGCAGGAAGAGACCACACATGAAATTGTACATTTCAGCGATGACTGGACGGAATGAGAAGAACCCATGCAGATTCCTGATCATATCTTTGATGGGATTTAGTGTGTGCACAGTTGATGGTGTAGCTCCATTGTCTGTTAAAAGAACATAACATCTCAGTAATATATACATTTCATTTGGTATGATTTAGGGTAAAACATGAGTCTTTGTTGGACATAACAACAAAGACAACATAACAACAAAGAATTTTTTTTTTTAAATAGGCCAATCAACAGTTTTTATTCACTGCTATTTATAAAGATTTAAGTGTGTGTTTAGGTTTACACGAGAATCTTAGAAAGACTAGCCTATTTCTTCACTGTACAATGACTTAAAGATCTCATATTGTACTATTTTTAGGCATATATTATAGGTCTCAGATATATAAAAAACATGTCTAAGTGTTTTGCTCAAAATACCGAACAGATCACCCATTCTGGTAAAGAGGAAAAGAGAGAGGGTTTTATTTTCTGACACTTTGTGAGTGTCCTTACGCACACATATTTTTTTAATGTATAAAAGACATCAAAAAGTGCATTTTTGCATAATAGGTGACCTTTAATATGTATTGGTGCACTATGAAACAAAATAGCTGTAGCTATGTCACCTTCATCTGGTTCGTCCGAGGTGTTGCTAGATTTACTAGTCCCAGTAAAATGCAACACAAGTTTGCAAAGGCTGACAGAAAAGACACTGCTCCATATCCCTGGAAAGGAAAATAAAACGGAGGATTGGAATAATTTAAAACAAGTAATACATTGGTATTGTAGTACTGCACAGAAAAAACTGAAACGTTGACTTTAATTAAATGTATTATGGCAACAACTTTCACGTAACCGTATTAGGTAAGTTGAATAATAATAATATTTGTATTTAAACATAATATTATTGCTTTGAACTAACCTAATATGGTCAAGTGAACTTTGTTGACATAATACATTTAATTGAAGTCAACATTTCAGTTTTTACTGTGTGTGCATTGCAACAGGAACAGTGGTTTACCCATTAGATAAGGAATGCGGACTTCTGGGATTTTTTTGATGATACGACCCAGGAAGAATTGACTCCCGAAGTCCTCACTTCGGACAAACGCCCCATACTTCGGGATGCCTACCTCGTAGGGAGTGAACTCACACCACTCTGTCAACAAGATGTGGTATATTAATAGCAGACAAAA
Source organism: Pogonophryne albipinna (assembly GCA_028583405.1). NCBI lineage: Eukaryota > Metazoa > Chordata > Actinopteri > Perciformes > Artedidraconidae > Pogonophryne > Pogonophryne albipinna. The sequence goes on along the minus strand of CM053242.1, from coordinate 23,925,183 downwards.
TCAATAATCTCTTCAAAATTCTCATTTTGTGTTTATACTGTTCAATGAGGGGTGTGCATGTGCCTGTCATTTGTCATCAGCCATGGTCAGTTTTTTAGCTGTTACAGTTATTCAAATACTAATGAAAAATATCTGGGAAATGTACCAGATGCATGTTCACAACCGCTTATTCCATCCTTGATGTTGACCGCGGTGTATATGGGTAAAGGGTTCTGGCCTTCATTCACTGCTCTCTGCTGCTCTGACAGGGTACTGTCGATTTTCTGCAATTCCAATCACATGTCATTACTAGATAGCACCTCACGTTGGAATCAATCTCCCAGACCGGGCCACAAGTATAAAAGTGGTCCCATACTCCCCTTAATTCCAATGCCCTTTTTCAGGTCTCCTCTTATTTCAATTTGATCTCAACTACACACCTGTAAAGTTTAATGACTGTATTTTGCATTATTGCTATTGTGGTTTTCCACATCAAGCCAGACAGATAACACCTGGCAACAAACTCAAAACTTCCCCAATGGTAGTTCCTGCTACAGTAAGAGTCTTTAGAAGCTAGAAGAATGATTTGCCATGCACACACACACACACACACACACACACACACACACACACACACACACACACACACACACACACACACACACACACACACACACACACACACACACACACACACACACACACACACACACACACACACACACACACACACACACACACACACACACACACACGTGAAGTAAAAGCAATACAAGTGTGACAGACACGGCTGTTAAAGGTATTTAACATTACTTAACACAAGTGAAAATTAGGATGCAAAATGTAATCTAAGTTTTAAGCTTTAAAATTCATATATAACTTAAGGTAATAACAGGATAAGTTCAGCTTCTCACCTTCCCAAAGACAAGATGCTCAAGCAGCAGTCCCACATTGTCAACGAGTGACACGGGGTGACCCTCTTGCTCTTTCTTAGCGGTTTCCTCGCTGTAATACTGCAGTTTCTCAGGAGAGAATCCACTCAGGACACTCTTGGTAATCTGCTCTTTTGATGCTGAGATGATACTGTCTATGTCCTCGTGTGACCAGTTATCTTCCTGATACAGAGTAGACATGGCCCTGCTCAGATGGAAGATAATAGTGTTTAAAGGGTTTCAATAATTTAAAAGCAATTCATATAACCAGGCAAACTATATAACCATATAACCACCAAAAACAGTTCATGGCCAGAGTGGAAAGGTGTTGTTGAAGCAGTAGCACCGACATTGCTAAGTGGCTAAAACGCGACCACACACTTATATTTATAAATATATACAAATGTTGGGCAACACTAACCTGGCGTTTGTATGACATATTATTCACAACTTACCCTATAACATGCCATATATTTACAACCTGTTTGCTATTATTGTCAAAGCAACTAGGATATACTCATTCACAGTATTTATGGGGAATATTAATGTCATACGTCTGTCTGATAAATGTTGCGAGACACAACGTTTTATATATCTTATGACCATACTTCCATCAAACACTCGAAAAATATTCTACATTTTATATAGTTATTTGGTTTCAAATCGTGTTACAGACTGGCTTCGTTTGGCTATGCTAACATCATCCATGTAATACGAGTACACTTCACTTTATTTATGGAGCTACGTTGACAACCATTGTCACCTAAAGGAAAAAACATGTATGGGGATATATGCATCAAGGGATATTATTTGTGTGTCGGTAAGACAGTACATTGGTACTTTAAAGCGTCCGCTGTCGTTAGCATCGCTAAACCCTGGTGAACAAGCAGTAAACCACTCCAGTTGGTAATTGCCACTGCACAATATTGGCATACTATTATCACGTCACGAACAGTTTAAAGTTGGAGAATTGTTGCATATTAGGCATTTAAAATATTCCATACATTCTCAACATCTCAGCTCTCAGTGACAGTCCAATATGCCTAATATGTTGGAGTTCCCATTTTATCCTGAATAGAAGGCCTACCTGTCTCTCTTGATGCATTTAAAATATTTTATAGAAATAAAGCAAATGCACCAACGTACCAATTAAATGACCAAATGAAGTCTTTGTGGCCCTCTGTTGAAGTCTTCTTCCTTTCTAAGCATTGGTTCAATCCCGTAAATAACCAGTTCATGCCCTTAACTCACAGCCCCACTGCCCTGTTTCCTGGTATTCAATTATATATTTTCTGTTTGCCACATCCCAAAATGTAGGACATTGCCTTTATTTGCCTGTCTTAGTAAATGAGAAGATTGATATTAGCATATTTTCACCTGAATGTAAAACTACACTTGTTCACTCACCATGTGGATCCAGAAACACCAGTGATATAACGACAGCATCCAGGACTCCTGTATCTTTCAGACCTTTCAGACTACCCAGCATGCCCGTCATTGCTCTGGACCCCCCTCCGGAAGCCACCACTGCTATGGTTGGTACCTGAACAGAGAATAAAAAGAGTGAGGCTGTATTTGGTGCTTTAAACCACATGCCAACTTCAGCATGCTAATATGCTCAAAATGGCAATATCAACATGCTCATATTAGGTAGCTAATGTAATTAAAGTCATTACATTATATCCTTTGTGTAACATTATTTACTGTACTTAATTGCATCCATATGATACTGCCATGTGTGAATATCTCATGACATGATCTGACTTGACTTCTGGCACACTTTCAATGTATCGTGTTTTATTCATTAGTGTTAAGCAGTGAAAGAAAGCCCAGATGGATCTGACACTTTTAAAGCCAGATATGTAGCTAAAGGTCAAGTAGAGGGAATTGATTACAAGGAAACTTTTTCACCGTCAGCAAATATGACTTCTGTACGTACATTGATGCAGGTGACTATACAGGATGATCTTATCCTACACCAAATGGATGTGAAGACAGCTTACCTCCATGCCAACCCAGTCTCACAGCCTTTCGTGTTATAGTCACAACATTTAATCTATTGATTCGTGTTCACCAACATGATTTTCTCGTGTCACACAGAACGATTTTAAAAGCAATGTATTTCTATTGGTAGTGTGTTTCGTGCCTGCAGCACGTCTTTTTGTCCGGTTGGGTCTTGGAAGACCGGAAGCTGTGTGGTTCATAAAAACATTTTCTTACTCAATATCAAGCCACGATTATTGTTTTTATTTTAAATTCTATAATGTTGGAATTTTTTTGCCGTCCGTGAGGAAAATAAATGGGGCTCAGAATACTGAAATCTGTATTTTTTGTTATTCTTTTCTAAATAACACACTGTTATTTACTCAACAATAACACACAATTATCCTTGTTTAAATTTATTTGTTTAATTCTATAATCTTGGGCTTTTTTTCAATCCACCAGGAACTGAATTTCCAAATAAAGTCACGTTGGGATATGGTGTTTATACGATATTAAATCCAAAAACATTTAAAAAAAGAAAATAATACTTTATTCCTGTCAAGATCTGTCTGTGTTGGGTTTTGTCTTGTCTTTTTCTGTCTTTGGTTGCCTGTTTTGTTTTGAAAAGTGTTCACCTCCTGTTTTGCCTGTTGCCTTCTGTCTGTTTTCCCTCCCTGATTACCCGATTGTGTTCACCTGGTGTCCCTGTGTTTTCTCCTCCCTCCTCACCTGTGTCTTGTTTGTATGATTAGTGTTGTGTGTATTTAAGTTCTGGTTTTTCTGTCTGTCTTTGTCGGTTCGTCTTGTGATATTGCTTGTTCCTTCAGATCCAACGGCTGACGAGTGGTAGAGAACGGAGAAGTGGTGTACAGAGTACGTTTTTAAGCGGTTGTGAGTTTTTTTTCACGGAGCCTACATATTCGTTGTGTTGGTGAAACGGTTGTGGGTTTTTTTACACCCCCCCCCCAGGGGGTTCTTCCCCTGAGCTGGGTTTTTGTTGTGATGACAGATTCAATGGCAACTGAGCCAGGAATGGACAAGACCACGGCAACGAGGATCATGGACAACGAGAAAGAGGGGGGCAGAACGGACGGAAAGGAGGATACCAACGAAGGACAAAACAAGAAAACGGGAGAGGAGGAAACAAGAAAGGAGAAGGGGACTGTGAGGTACAGTGTAGAACTAACTGTGGAGGTAACTGTGGATGGAGGAGACGCAGTAACAATGATGGACTTACTAAAAGAAATTAAAAAAAAGTGTGGGGTTGTGGACGGGTGCAGAGTGAGAGGGGAGCGGCTATATGAAGTCACCATGCGGACCTGTCTGGGGAAAAGGAAAATAATGGAGGGACTGAGGGTGAACGGGGTCATGGTGCATGCACAGGACCTCTTGAACAAAGATATGACTGTCTCGTTCCTAAATCTGCCAGTATATGTACCAGATAGGATGATATTTAAGAGACTGGAAGAGTGGGGGGTCGAGCCTATCTCGGCAATCAAAAAAAGAGTGTGGCCGGGCACAGAAATCTTAGACGGCACCAGATTCCTGAGAGTTAGATTCAATGACAAGGTTAACTCCCTCCCCTATTCCACAAAGTTAGAAACAGTGAGGGGGGTGGAGTACTTCAGAGTACTGCATAATCGCCAGGTTCCTGTCTGCCGGCTGTGCATCCAGCCTGGTCACTTCTTTAGGGAGTGCCCGGAGTTTAAATGCCACAAGTGTGGCCAGGCAGGACATTATGCCAGGGAGTGCAATTTCAGGGCGGAGAGAGAGGAGAAAGAGGAGGAAGAAAAGGAGGACAAGGAGGAAGACGATGAGCAAGATGGGGAGGAGGAAGACGAGAAGGAGGACGACGACGAGGAGGAAGAGGAAGGGGCGGAAGGAGCGAAGAAAAGACCCTTTGAGGAGGTCAGCGATGAGGATGATGGCCTGAGTGGGGGAGGAGCGGCGGGAGACGAGGATGGAGCTAAGAAAAGTGCAAGGCAGAGCGGCGGAGGCGCCGAAGGGAGCGGCGGCGGAGGAAAGAAGTGCTGGAGTCCTGCAGTGGTGGAGGACATCTCAGAGGCATCAGAGATGGATGAGGGACTGCTGGAGGAGGGCCCTGTGGGCGCCATGACTTTCGGGAACCCTAAGGATGAGCAGAGGGACAGCGGCACGAAGAGAAGCGGGCGTGGGGGTGTGAAGAAGACCTCAGCGGAGAACGTCGGGCGGAGTGATAAACGCAAAGCGGACAAGGAGAGGGAGATGGAGAAAAGAAGAGCGAGCTCAACAGAGGGGGAGCTCGGGGTAGAAAACAGCTTAAGGTAACAATGTTAAGGACGCTTATTATAACAGCATTCCTTTTGATGGCAACCATCTCCTCCTTTAATGGCAATAGGATGGACGAAGATGAGGAAGAGGAGGAGCAGAGACAGAGAGAGGAGGAGCTTATGAAAGTGAAGATTTTGAGGCATAAAAAGGACGAAGTTGAGTTAGCGGGGAGTAAGAGGAATGATGACGTGGTGGTGAGGGTGGTGGAAGAGGAGGTGGAAGATAGTGAAGGACATTCGAGCGATGAGGGGAATATGAGTGATGTTTGGAATGGTGAGAGGGAGGAGAGTGGGAATGAGGAACAGGAGGTGCAGAGACAGAAGGAAAAGGACCTTCTATTTGAGAGGGAGATGAGGGGGGAAAAAGAAGGAAAAGAGAAAGCAGCCACGAGAGCGAGGAGGGAGGAGCTCAAGGGTTGGAAGCGCATCTCAGTTGACTTAGGGAAGGTAAATGATAAAGGTGTCTGGGTGGAGTGCAAGGAGAACGTGCATCACCTCAGGGTTAGGCAAAGGGCGTTTGGGGGGGGGGGGAGGGGGAAACAGTGGCGATATGGAGGGACATGTGGGAAAAGAGGAAAGTAAAGGCGATAGCTGTCACTCGGGTAGATGTGGATGAAGGGAGTTGGGGATGGTGAATTGAAAACAATATGATGTGTTAAACTGTTAAAATGTTGGGAATGATGTTGAGATTAATGATATGGGAAAATAGAAAGGAATGGGCGCTTACTGAGACTGTGAAAGATGGGGAATATGGGATATAGAGTAATTGATGGTTGTGATGTGTGACAAAAGTGTGTGATGGTTTGAACATGTTTCTGCTATATTTGAGAATGCTTCATGAAAGCTGAGATTTTGTTGAAATTGATTTGTTTGAAAGCCTTGGGGTCCTTTCTTTTTGGGGATCAGTAAGGTGGACTATTATGTTTTAAAATGTAACTTTGTTTATATTTTTCTATTTAAAAAAAAAAGAAAAAAAAAGAAATGACTTGTTCCTTCAGATCCAACGGCTGACGAGTGGTAGAGAACGGAGAAGTGGTGTACAGAGTATGTTGTTAAGCGTTTGTGAGTTTTTTTTTCACGGAGCCTACATATTCGTTGTTTTGGTGAACGGTTGTGGTTTTTTTTACGCCCCCCCCTGGGGGTTCTTCCCCTGAGCTGGGTTTTTGTGTTGATGACAGATTCAATGGCAACTGAGCCAGGAATGGACAAGACCACGGCAACGAGGATCATGGACAACGAGAAAGAGGGGGGCAAAATGGACGGAAAGGAGGATACCAACGAAGAACAAGGACAAAACAAGAAAACGGGAGAGGAGGAAACAAGAAAGGAGAAGGGGACTGTGAGGTACAGTATAGAACTAACTGTGGAGGTAACTGTGGATGGAGGAGACGCAGTAACAATGATGGACTTACTAAAAGAAATACAAAAAAAGTGTGGGGTTGTGGACGGGTGCAGAGTGAGAGGGGAGCGGCTATATGAAGTCACCATGCGGACCTGTCTGGGGAAAAGGAAAATAATGGAGGGACTGAGGGTGAACGGGGTCATGGTGCATGCACAGGACCTCTTGAACAAAGATATGACTGTCTCGTTCCTAAATCTGCCGGTATATGTACCAGATAGGATGATATTTAAGAGACTGAAAGAGTGGGGGGTCGAGCCTATCTCGGCAATCAAAAAAAGAGTGTGGCCGGGCACAGAAATCTCAGACGGCACCAGATTCCTGAGAGTTAGATTCAATGACAAGGTTAGCTCCCTCCCCTATTCCACAAAGTTGGAAACAGTGAGGGGGGTGGAGTACTTCAGAGTACTGCACAATCGCCAGGTTCCTGTCTGCCGGCTGTGCATCCAGCCTGGTCACTTCTTTAGGGAGTGCCCGGAGTTTAAATGCCACAAGTGTGGCCAGGCAGGACATTATGCCAGGGAGTGCAATTTCAGGGCGGAGAGAGAGGAGAAAGAGGAGGAAGAAAAGGAGGACAAGGAGGAAGACGATGAGCAAGATGGGGAGGAGGAAGACGAGAAGGACGAAGAGGAAGGGGCGGAAGGAGCGAAGAAAAGACCCTTTGAGGAAGTCAGCGATGAGGATGGTGGCCTGAGTGGGGGAGGAGCGGCGGGAGACGAGGATGGAGCTAAGAAAAGTGCAAGGCAGAGCGGCGGAGGCGCCGAAGGGAGCGGCGGCGGAGGCGCCGAAGGGAGCGGCGGCGGAGGAAAGAAGTGCCGGAGTCCTGCAGTGGTGGAGGACATCTCAGAGGCATCAGAGATGGATGAGGGAGTGCTGGACCCTGTGGGCGCCATGATTTTCGGGAACCCTAAGGATGAGCAGAGGGACAGCGGCACGAAGAGAAGCGGGCGTGGGGGTGTGAAGAAGACCTCAGCGGAGAACGTCGGGCGGAGTGATAAACGCAAAGCGGACAAGGAGAGGGAGATGGAGAAAAGAAGAGCGAGCTCAACAGAGGGGGAGCTCGGGGTAGAAAACAGCTTAATATAACAATGTTAAGGACGCTTATTATAACAGCATTCCTTTTGATGGCAACCATCTCCTCCTTTAATGGCAATGGCCTCAGAAATAGGATTAGAAGAGAACGGGCGATAATTCTATGTGGGGCAAGTATAATATGTCTGCAGGAAACACATTGGGATGGGGGGTGTGTGGAGGAGGAAAAAAAGGAGTGGATGGGTGAAGTGTTTACAAATAATGGGAGTGCACATGCTAGGGGGGTGGCGATACTCATCAACTCAGGGGAGGTAAGGAATGCAAGGAAGGTTGAGGATGATGGTGAAGGGAGAATGATGAAAGGGAGTGAGAAGGAAGAAGAAGCTGCTGAAGATATGGGAACTGGGGGGGGGAAATGAAGTAGAGGTTGAGATGGAGGAGGCTGAGGGGGGGGGGAGGAGGTGGTGAAGTAAGGGAGAGCGGAAGACAAGAGGGGGGAAGGGGGAAAAGATAAGGAGGTTGAGTCAGAGGAGGGGGGGATAGGATGGACGAAGATGAGGAAGAGGAGGAGCAGAGACAGAGAGAGGAGGAGCTTATGAAAGTGAAGATTTTGAGGCATAAAAAGGACGAAGTTGAGTTAGCGGGGAGTAAGAGGAATGATGACGTGGTGGTGAGGGTGGTGGAAGAGGAGGTGGAAGATAGTGAAGGACATTCGAGCGATGAGGGGAATATGAGTGATGTTTGGAATAGTGAGAGGGAGGAGAGTGGGAATGAGGAACAGGAGGTGCAGAGACAGAAGGAAAAGGACCTTCTATTTGAGAGGGAGATGAGGGGGAAAAAAGAAGGAAAAGAGAAAGCAGCCACAAGAGCGAGGAGGGAGGAGCTCAAGGGTTGGAAGCGCATCTCAGTTAACTTAGGGAAGGTAAATGATAAAGGTGTCTGGGTGGAGTGCAAGGAGAACGTGCATCACCTCAGGGTTAGGCAAAGGGCGTTTGGGGGGAGGGAGGGGGAAACAGTGGCGATATGGAGGGACATGTGGGAAAAGAGAAAAGTAAAGGCGATAGCTGTCACTCGGGTAGACGTGGATGAAGGGAATTGGGGATGGTGAATTGAAAACAATATGATGTGTTAAACTGTTAAAATGTTGGGAATGATGTTGAGATTAATGATATGGGAAAAGAGAAAGGAATGGGCGATTACTGAGACTGTGAAAGATGTGGAAGATGGGATATAGAGTAATTGATGGTTGTGATGTGTGACAAAAGTGTGTGATGGTTTGAACATGTTTCTGCTATATTTGAGAATGCTTCATGAAAGCTGAGATTTTGTTGAAATTGATTTGTTTGAAAGCCTTGGGGTCCTTTCTTTTTGGGGATCAGTAAGGTGGACTATTATGTTTTAAAATGTAACTTTGTTTATATTTTTCTATTAATAAAAAAAAAAAGTTATGACTTGGTCTGCGATCCAACGGCTGACGAGTGGTAGAGAACGGAGAAGTGGTGTACAGAGTACGTTTTTAAGCGTTTGTGAGGTTTTCTTCACGGAGCCTACATATTCGTTGTTTTGGTGAACGGTTGTGGGTTTTTTTTTACGCCCCCCCTGGGGGTTCTTCCCCTGAGCTGGGTTTTTGTTTTGATGACAGATTCAATGGCAACTGAGCCAGGAATGGACAAGACCACGGCAACGAGGATCATGGACAACGAGAAAGAGGGGGGCAAAACGGACGGAAAGGAGGATACCAACGAAGGACAAAACAAGAAAACGGGAGAGGAGGAAACAAGAAAGGAGAAGGGGAGTGAGAGGTACAGTGTAGAACTAACTGTGGAGGTAACTGTGGATGGAGGAGACGCAGTAACAATGATGGACTTACTAAAAGGAATACAAAAAAAGTGTGGGGTTGTGGACGGGTGCAGAGTGAGAGGGGAGCGGCTATATGAAGTCACCATGCGGACCTGTCTGGGGAAAAGGAAAATAATGGAGGGACTGAGGGTGAACGAGGTCATGGTGCATGCACAGGACCTCTTGAACAAAGATATGACTGTCTCGTTCCTAAATCTGCCGGTATATGTACCAGATAGGATGATATTTAAGAGACTGAAAGAGTGGGGGGGTCGAGCCTATCTCGGCAATCAAAAAAAAGAGTGTGGCCGGGCACAGAAATCTCAGACGGCACCAGATTCCTGAGAGTTAGATTCAATGACAAGGTTAGCTCCCTCCCCTATTCCACAAAGTTAGAAACAGTGAGGGGGGCGGAGTACTTCAGAGTACTGCACAATCGCCAGGTTCCTGTCTGCCGGCTGTGCATCCAGCCCGGTCACTTCTTTAGGGAGTGCCCGGAGTTTAAATGCCACAAGTGTGGCCAGGCAGGACATTATGCCAGGGAGTGCAATTCCAGGGCAGAGAGAGGGGAGAAAGAGGAGGAAGAGAAGGAGGAGAAGGAGGAAGACGATGAGCAAGATGAGGAGGAGGAAGACGAGAAGGAGAACGACGACGAGGAGGAAGAGGAAGGGGCGGAAAGGAGCGAAGAAAGGCCCTTTGAGGAGGTCAGCGATGAGGATGGTGGCCTGAGTGGGGGAGGAGCGGCGGGAGACGAGGATGGAGCTAAGAAAAGTGCAAGGCAGAGCGGCGGAGGCGCCGAAGGGAGCGGCGGCGGAGGAAAGAAGTGTCGGAGTCCTGGAGTGGTGGAGGACATCTCGGAGGCATCAGAGATGGATGAGGGAGTGCTGGAGGAGGACCCTGTGGGTGCCATGATTTTCGGGAACCCTAAGGATGAGCAGAGGGACAGCGGCACGAAGAGAAGCGGGCGTGGGGGTGTGAAGAAGACCTCAGCGGAGAACGTCGGGCGAAGTGATAAACGCAAAGCGGACAAGGAGAGGGAGATGGAGAAAAGAAGAGCGAGCTCAACAGAGGGGGAGCTCGGGAAAGAAAACAGCTTAAGGTAACAATGTTAAGGACGCTTATTATAACAGCATTCCTTTTGATGGCAACCATCTCCTCCTTTAATGGCAATGGCCTCAGAAATAGGATTAGAATAGAACGGGCGATAATTCTATGTGGGGCAAGTATAATATGTCTGCAGGAAACACATTGGGATGGGGGGTGTGTGGAGGAGGTAAAAAAGGAGTGGATGGGTGAAGTGTTTACAAATAATGGGAGTGTACATGATAGGGGGGTGGCGATACTCATCAACTCAGGGGAGGTAAGGAATGCAAGGAAGGTTGAGGATGATGGTGAAGGGAGAATGATTGGAGTAGAGTATGAATACATGGGGGAAAAGTTCAAATTGATAAATGTATATGCACCTAATAGGCAAAAGGCGAGAAGGATTTTCTTTGAGGGGTTGGGGGGCAAATGTGGGGGGAACTGCATGATTGTTGGGGACTTCAATGTATGGTGTGGGAGGTTGGATGCGACAGCGAGTGCTCGCTTTGGGAGAGACTCCTCTAGAGGGGCGCTCAAAAGCATAATGAAAGCGAACGGGTTGATTGATGTGTGGAGAGAAAGGAATGTGGATGCGAGGAAATTCTTCAGGAGACAAGTGGAGGAGGGCAAGCTCACACAGAGTAGGATTGACTTCGCTCTGTGCTCAGAAGCTGTAGCTGGAAAGATTGGGAGCATCGAATACAGGGCCACTGCGCTGAGCGATCATATGGTTCTTAGTCTCAGGATGGGACTGAGAATTAATGAGAGGTGTGGAGGTGTGTGGTGCCTGAATGCCAAACTGCTGAATGATGAGGTGTACAAGGAGAGGGTGAGAGAGTGTATAAGGGAGGGAGGTGCAAGGAGGAGTAATATATTAACTGGGTGGGAGGAACTCAAAGATGAGATCAAACAAATAAGCATAAAACACAGTAAGGAAAAAAATATGCTTGTCAGAAGAAGGGAGGAAAGGGTGAAGAGAGAGTTCGTTAAAGAGGCGGAGAAAATAGATAGAGAGACGGGGAGGGATTTAGGAGAATATACGAGGCTCAAGGATGAGCTGGAGGGTATAGAGAAGGACAAATGCAGGGGGGCGACGGTAAGGAGCAGGGCCAAATATGCGCTGGAGGGGGAAAAGTGCACTAGCTTTTTTCTAGGGCTGGAAAAAAGTAAGCAGGAAAGGAATTATTTAAAACAGGTTGAGGGAAAGGATGGTAGGAAAATAAGAGATTTAGTAGGGATAGCAGAGAGAGAGGAGTTTTACGGGGAGTTGTTTAGGGCAGAAGAGACCGATAGGGAGAGTGTAGAGACGGCGATAGACACAATGGACAAGGCTTTAAATGAGAGTGAAAGAGAGATGTGTGAGGGAGAGATTGGCACAGGAGAAATAGATCTAGCAATAGTAGGGTTGGGTAGAAATAAGAGTCCGGGGTTAGATGGTTAACAGCAGAATTTTATATTACATTTAGGGAACTGCTAATACCGGTGTTGCACAGGGTGTTCAAACACATTGAGGAGGAGGATGACCTTGCCGGCCAGCATGGCAACGGGGGTTATAAGCATGATCTTCAAAAAAGGGGATAGGGACAGATTAGAGAACTATAGGCCGTTGAGCATGCTCAACAATGACTACAAAATTCTGACCAGGGTACTGGGGAATAGAATCAAGAGGGTTATCAAAACAGTGGTGGGTGGGACTCAGGCGTATAGTGTACCGGGGAGGGATATAAGTGATACGACTAGCAGTATCAGAGACGTCATAAAACACATGAAGGGGGGGAAGGGGGGCATAGTAATGAGCCTTGATTTGAACAAAGCGTTTGATCGGGTCAATCACGAGTATTTATATAGAGTGTTAGAGAAAGCGGGATTTGGAGTGAAGATGGTGGGACTGGATCAAAAGATTATACAGTCGGGCGGTTAAGCTGTGTCAAGATAAATGGGATCATAACCAACGTGTTTAGGTTAGGGAGGTCGGTCAGGCAGGGATGTCCTCTCTCCTCCATGCTGTATGCCTTGTCAGCTGAACCATTAGCCACAATGCTAATTCAGAACCAAAACATTAGGGGGGTGGAGATACCGGGGGGACAGGTCAGTCTCCTGTACCAGTATGCAGATGATACCACGGTTACGGTCAGTGATGGGGATAGTGTGAGGGAAGTGTTAGAAGTAGTAGAGCAGTATGGCAGGGCGTCAGGGGTCAAAGATAAACACGGACAAATCAGAAGTAATGTATATAGGTGAGGATGAAGGGGATAGGACAGGAATAGAGCTCAGGGAAAGGAAAGATTATTTTAAGGTGCTGGGTGTCAATTTGGGTATAAAGGAAATGGAGGGGAGGGATATGCAATATGAGGGAATCATTAACAGCATAAAGAGGACGCTCAGGTTTTGGAAGCTGAGATGTTTGAAGTTAAGAGGAAAGGTAGTTGTTATAAATGGGCTCATAGGGAGCAAACTAGTCTATATCATGACTGTCATGGAAATGCCGGAGAGGGTTCGTAAGGAAATCGACACGGCAATAAATGAGTTTTTGTGGGGTGGGAGGGGCGTTAGAATTGCGAGAGAGGTAATGGAGAATGAGCATAAGGATGGAGGGATGAAGCTGATCAACTTGGAAAGGAAAAAGAAGGCATTAAGGGTCAAAATGATACTTAAATATATCACCGACAAAGAGGATAAAAAAGATCATGCTTGGAAAGTATTTTTAAAAGAAGCAATCAATAAGTGTGGAGGCTGTGGTGACAGCGCTTTATTCATGTCTTTAAAAAAGAAATGCTTAGCAGTGTTTCGGAGTACCACAGAGAGGCTCTATTGGCATGGGGGGAGTTTTTAAAAGGGGTGAAGCATGAGTGTGTGAATGTTGAACAAGTGTGGAATCAGCCTGTATTCCTGAACCATATGATCGCTGTGGAGAAGTGCCCTGTATTCGATCTCCAAATGTGGGGGGCGGGTTTCAGACACATCAGGGATTTGGTTTATGAGTATGTACCGGGGTTTATGGGGCACAGGTGATAGTGGATGAGGTGAGGGGTAGAGGGGGAGAATGCCTTTGAAAACAGCGGAAGGGATCATGAACAGGGTGAAAAGGGAATGCCTGGTGGGTGGAAGGATTGAGAGCGAAGCTGTAAGAGGTGGCGAGAGTGTGGCAGGAATGTACGTGGGGGAGGGAGAGGTGTGTGTGAAAATAGAAAGATAAAAACTAAGACAGTTTTACAAAATACTGAGGGGAAATAAATAAGAAGGCCTGCTTCTGAGCGTGTGTGGGAAAAGGTTCTTGAGAAGTTTGATGTGCGGAAGATATGGGGAAATTTAAGGGTGAAGTGGAATAGCATTGAGTGTGAACATTTCGAAACGTGTATGCATGAATTTTTTGAATGTAGCAAGCTGGGAGTGTACTTGAAAGACTGAAGGAGCTAATTGATAAATGTTGGGGCGGGAGGATAATAAAAGCGATGGTATGGAAGGAGTTGTGGCTGTTTGGGGTGCATGAGAGAATGAAAGGGCTCAATGTGAATCTTGGTCTGCAGTGAGTGTTCTGTTCAGTCTTTGTAAATAGTTTAGCCTTGAAATAAAGGAGTTAATTTTGACACTTTAATCTGCATTTGGGTCCTGCTTCCTACACACACCGTAACAATTCCGAGTGTACTTGCTTTTCTCTTTGAAAGTGATAACGGCATTGTAATACACGGTTCGGCTGCATTCAATATTACACATCTGCCGTAGTTATTTATTTATAGAGCCCTGATGAGAAGACTTCTGGACAAACTGGAAGAACTGCCGCCGAAACTGAATATGTGACGTGGATCATAAATATATCAGCAACCACCAAGTGGTTAAAGCACATTATTGCATTTTTGTGTTGAATAGGTTATATTTGATGAAAAAAATATACAAAATAGGGGGAAAGTAGAAGGTTAATGATAGAAATATAGAATATAAAAAAGTCAAGAAGATACTGTAAGTGATCTCTACAATGAAACAGTTTAGTGCAGGACGTACAAAGATATTAATAGGAGGAGGTGCAAAAGTGTTTTTAGTTGACAGTGAGGGGAATACTTTCGGTTTTACTATGAAAACTTCGAGACCGGATATACTGTTTTCACCCGAAGCTGTTGCCTGGCAATGCAATTTTGTTGATAGATTATTTTGAAACTCAGTTCCTGACAGACGGCAAAAAACCCAGAGATTATAGAATAAAAAAAAAAAAAACATTGTGTGTTATTGTTGAGTAAATAACAGTGTGTTGTTTAGAAAATAATAACAAATTAGAAGTAAAAAAAGATTTAAAAAATACATATTTAATTATTCTGAGGCTCTGAGCCCCATTTCTTTTCCTCACAGACAGCAAAAAAAGTCTGACATTATTGAATTAAAAATAAAAACAATAATCGTGGCTTGATATTGAGTAAGAACATGTTTTTATGAACCACACAGCTTCCGGCATTCAAAGACCCGACCGGACAAAAAGACGTGTTGCAGGCACGAAACATACTACCAATTAGGGATGTAACGATACCAAAAACTCACGGTACGATAATATCGCGATAACAAGTCCACGGTACGGTATTTATCGCGAAATTGAATTATAAAGGAAAAAAAAAAAAAAAAGAATTTCAATACCATTTTTTTTTACTCGGAAAATGTTTCTTTATTAAATAATAAATCTGATTTGTACAGCATTTTAGTAGGATAGCAGTATTGTCAAAAACAAAGTGACAGTAACAGACTGGAACAAGAAAACCAGTGTTTTTGTACCTATCGTACTACCAAACAAAGTAGGCATTTTCTTTGTGCCACTGCATCTCACAAATAAACAAGGACATTTAATAATCAGACCCTGCAATAAAATAAATCAAGTTTCACTTTAGTTTTTCAAGTAACTCAACTCAAACTC
Organism: Pogonophryne albipinna; assembly: GCA_028583405.1. Lineage (NCBI taxonomy): Eukaryota > Metazoa > Chordata > Actinopteri > Perciformes > Artedidraconidae > Pogonophryne > Pogonophryne albipinna. The sequence continues at coordinate 23,909,733 of CM053242.1, read as the reverse complement.
ACGAGTCACTCACTCGGCATCATCGGACAGGTTTTTAGGAATATGAGCATGTCCACATTTCCAGGTATTTATAAGCTGGGATGTTTGGGCATTTACAATATCCCCTGCTCTGGAAAAAACTCTCTCGCTTGGTCCTGATGTTGCTGGGACAGCAGTGGTCCCGTTAACCGAATTTTTTTTTTTAACAATGACGGAAAAATCTGAAAGCAGTCTGTCATGTTGACAGATTAGAACAAACTCGGAACAGCGCCAACGTTTCCCCGCAGCGAGGCTCTGGTGTTATGCCGTGTTATGCATGCCCTCCAAAAGGAAATGATATAGTTTCCAAACCGTACTTTGCCGTACAGATCAACACATGTCTGGGAGGTTTTGCTTTACGCTGTGCACGCTCCCGCGAGGTGCATCATGCACACACGGCATAACACCGCCCCCCCCCCCCGTTGACAGTTCACGAGCGTGCTCTCTCGTGAACAGTACATGCTATGTTATAAAGCCGTGGAGGGCGGGAGTTTATAAACCAAAGAGTAACCGCCCTTACGGGACGCTGTAATAAGTAAAGCGAACGCACCCGCAAGGACACCTGGCCTCCTATTGGTTGAGGGATTTTGACAGGATTGTTGCACCAAAGTTTCGAGCGCGCACAGAATAAATCTGAGAGCAGAACAAATCTGTAAGCAGCAATATATCTGAGTGCAAGCGTACAGTTTGAGCAGAAGCAGAGCAAAGTGCAAGCAGGCACTATTTGAGTGCAAGGACAGGGTTTGAGGGAAATAAATACATAAAGTATGCTCTCAAATTTAAATACCACGCTCTTGAATAAAGATAGGGAATAACCCCCATATAAATACGATGTCCTTTTGTGTTCTGTTGTTTTATGTTCATGTTGTAACCTACTTGTTGCCATGTTGGACAGGTCTCTCTTGAAAAAGAGATCGATGATCTCAATGGGACCACCTGGTTAAATAAAGGTTTAAAAAAAAAAAAAGTGTTTTAAATTTTATTTTTTTTAAAAACTTTTTTTTTTTATCGCGGTAGATTTTGTCAGTCTCACGACGGTATCGGGACGTTTATTTACCGCGATACCGCGATATTCGGTATATCGTTACATCCCTACTACCAATAGAAATACATTGCTTTTAAAATCGTTCTGTGTGACACGAAAAAAAGGGGAAAATCGTGTTGGTGAACACGAATCAATAGATAAAAATCGTGACTATAACACGAAATGCCGTGAGACTGGGTTGTCCATGCACCAATAGACTTGTGAGTTATATATGGAACAGCCCGAAGGTTTTGAGGCCAAATCAAAAACAGGGGAACACTTAGTGTGCAAACTCAACAAGTCTTTGTATGGTTTTATAATACATAAATAAAACCCCACTTTGAACTAGTGTTAATTTCGTCAGCTATTTTTTTATTTAGTTTTAGTCTTAGTCCTGTGTTAAATTTCCTTTTTAGTTTTAGTCATATTTAGTCACCTTCATCCTGTTTTTATTTAGTCAAGTTTTAGTAGACTAAAACAGTAAACATTTTAGTCAAGATTTAGTCGACTAAAAGTCTGAGCATTTTAGTCTTATTTTAGTCAAAGAAAACTAATTATTTTAGTCTACTTTTTGTCAATGAAAACTGTTGAGTCTTTTTTAGTCATCAGATTATATAGAACATTTCAGTCAAACTAGCCAAAACCAATAATTTGTCATTTTAGTATATATAATCAAAAAAGATTATATCTTGTCCTTATTTGATGAAAAACACAGGTTGAATGATTAAGAAGCTTTGCAGAGAGTATCTGGTCAGGTTTGTGGTGTTTTCTGTGTTATGGCCACATTGCTTCCCTTCTGATAAAACAATGCATTCGCTTTTTTTCTCCGCCTCATTGTAGCGAAAATGGGCCCAAATATCACATCGTTTCTTTCTCCCAAGCAGTGGTGGCTTTAGACTTTTTCGTTGTCAGTCATTTTGACGGACAGGATTGTAACATTTCCGTCATAATCCATTATTACCATCGAGTGCACAATTTATCAATCACTCGCGCTGGCGGGGGGGTATTCGGTTAACGCGAGTGCGACCACTGCTCCCAAGCCCTGTTGTTGCCATTTTATTTTCTGTTAAATAAGGTTAGTTAGACCATGAGTTAGACCCGAGTCTTCCTGACAGATCATATTGTGCCGCTGCCCGGTGTAATTCAAATCTACCGCCGCGCGCAGCACAGACACACACAGCTGCTGCCCTGCCGCAGCACCGGAAATGGAAATGCTGGGAGAAAAACTGACTATCAGAGATGTAACGTTATCTTTGATAATATTTCGTCTCCTCATTTTTCGTCAACGAAAGTAAAGAGAGATTTTGGCATAGTTTTTTTATTTAGTAAACTAAATTTTCGTCTCGTCACTTTTCGTCAACGATATTGCATGATGATTTTGTTAGTTATTGTTTACTGCCGTCGGTGCCGTCTCGTCATTGTCTCGTTTTCGTCATGGAAAAAAAGGTCGTTGACTAACATATTTCGTCATAGTTTTAGTCAACGAAATTAACACTACTTTGAACAAGTGGTCCTTTTCCAGCCCCACCTGTTCCTCATCGCTCCAATAAAATGGTAGGCCAAGCTTAAAATGGTTAAATATATCGTTCTATAGCAGGGGTCTCCAACCTTTTTTAGGATGAGTGCTACTTTCAAAAAGTAAAACAAGTCGTGAGCAACTTTTACTTCTCTTTTTTTTGTTTTTTTGCAGTGTATATATTTAGCACATTTTAACATTATTATATGCTGACCTTTAACCTTTGTGTGCTGTTCGGGTCTGTGGGACCCGTTTTCAGTGTTTGCTCAAATAAAATGTATGCAATCGAATTATTTTAACCTGCATTATTTGGGCGTGCCCCACACTTTGAGAAACGCTGGTTTAAAGCAATCCGGGCGAAACTGGAACAAGTTACTGCATGATCATCTTACAGAGAATGGGTTTGTGCAAACATGATGCTGATCATTGAGTCTACACTCTACAGCAAAGAGTCATTCTGTTGATATGGGTAGATGACCTACTTATAGCGGCCAATAACAACGGCTCACTCAGTGATGTCAAAGAGATGTTGAAGAGGAAGTTTAAAATGAAAGATTTGGGTGAACTTAAACACTTCCTAGGTATCGACTTTACACAGAGTGAGGGGGAGATCAACATGAGCCAAAGACACATAGCAGAGTAGAGTTTGGCATGTCAGAGTGCAAACCAAGGTCAACTCCATGCGAGCAAAAGTTACATTTTGACACTGAGGGTGAAGTTATCGATTCAACAGGATACAGAGAGATAGTAGGTAGCTTGATATACATTATGACATGTACTATACCTGATCTGAGCTGGATTGTGAGTAAACTATCACAACACTTAGCAGAACCAAAACAACTGTTGAGGTATCTAAAGGGTACTATAGACCAAGAGCTATATTACAAGAAAAGTGAGGAAACCCTAAAGCTTGAGGGATACAGTGATGCTGATTGGGCAGCCGATCAAAATGATAGGAGAAGCACAACTGGATATTGTTTCAGCTTAACTGAAAATGGTCCAGTTATATCCTGGAAAAGCAGGAAGCAGCCAACAGTGGCGCTATCGACCTGTGAAGCCGAGTACATGGCATTAGCGGCTACTACTCAAGAGAGCATGTACCTTGTACAGTTATTAAAAGGGGTAGACCGTAACAGCCCACATGTACCAGTGAAGATACATGAGGACAACCAGGGAGCAATAGCTCTATCCAAAAACCCTGTATCCAGACAGAGAAGCAAGCATGTACCATTTTGAACGATCTGCACATGCTGAGGGGAAGATATCTATTACATATTGTCCTACTGCAGATATGGTAGCTGATGTCCTAACCAAGCCGTTGACAAAGGCTACATTTGAAAAGTTCAAAGGGTAATTGTTTGGAGAGTAATGTGAATTGCAGGTGTACAAATTGAACACTGCTAGAGAAGTTTTTTTGTTTTTGTTTATTGGATTCTGTGTACCACTGTAGAGAGTTATCAACATGTCTTTGAGTGGGAGTGTTAAAGGTGGGGTAGGTAAGTTTGAGAAACCGGCTCGAGATACACTTTTTGTTATATTCCATGCAATGCTCTTAACATCCCGATAGCAATGAATATCTTAAGTGCTTTGACAACAAATCCATTAAAAAAATTCATCTGTGGAAGCCGTAGTACTGTAGAAAGCACGACCAATCATCTGAGCCGGCCCGGCTAAAGTAACTGGATGGCCTACCTGCCTGTCAGCCTTCCATCTGTGCACAAACTTATCTCGTGCCCTCATTGGTCATGTGCGCGTTCGTGTGTGTTGGAGGAGGGGCTTCTAGCGCACTCGAGCTGGTTTCTCCAAAATTACCTACGCCACCTTTAAGCATATTTGAATAAGAACAAAGTCATGTTTCCGTTCATGTGTATATGACATCATCAGAGCGTGCCTGAGTGTGAAAGAAACGTGGTGATGCTAATGTGCATGCCAGAAATAAACGGTCAGTTCTCCAGGCCAAACTCAGTGAAATGTGGTCGTGTGTTTTTTCTGTCCATTACAACTAGTTAAGATGATGCTTACAAACTACTTTGGTTGACTGCAAACGTGGGGACTTCTGCTGAATATAATGTCTCACGCAACAATTAGCAAAATTGTAAGCAAATTGACTTTGGGTAGGAGACAACACAAAGGCATAAGTAACGATGTGAGAGAGTTGCACTCTACAGTACCTTGTTAGGTTGAGGTAAAGAGCCAAGGCCTAAAAAGTTCTGCAAAGCCTGTGCCACCACATCTTTCCTCTTCTTCAGAAACTCTTTCTCTTGAGATGGAATGTCAAAGTCCAGACGAACTCCAAAAGTTTCCTCCGTGCTGTGGATTTACAAGGTAAAGTGTGTGTAACAAAACATGAAGCTGAAGTATTGTTTCACTGAGGTCTTGTGGTTGAGAATGCGTTGCACCCCGAGCACTCACTGCATCCATGTTGGCCAAGGTCAGCTGTCCATATGCCTTTGGTCTGGGGCTGCTTTTATTGTTTTGTTGCAGCCCCTTAGCTCCAAAATGGGACATTTTACTGCTAACATTTACATTTTAGACAATAGTGTTCTAAAGATTTTCAAAAGTTTTGATGTGTCCCTTTCCTGTTTCAACATGACAATAAAACTGTGCAGAATGTGAGGTTCATAAACAAATAGTTTTCCAGTTTGTTGTTGAGAAATTTGACAGGCCTGCTACTTACTACCCCTATCCGTTAAGACTTATGATTGGGTCTAAAGAAAAGACTATTCACATTTATCATCATTGAGTGCACGTCAATACACAGGATTACAGTAAAGAGGCTAAATGCCCATGGTTTTGGAATTAGGAGCTCAACATATTTGGGTGTCAACATACTTTTGGTTATACTTTATGCTGAAAGTAAAAAGTCCCTTACCCGTCATGTGTGTGTAAGTCCAATTTGATCTCGTCCTGTGAATAGAAAATGTGACATTAATATAAAAAGAAATACAAATTAAACTATCGAGCAATATTATGTTCAGGTTATTTTACTGTTATCTTAAACACCAGGGTAACTTGGCCAATGGCAGGTCAGTCAGAGGGTGTGAAGCGATCCACATACTGCAATAGCTTTATGGGGATTATTACATTCAAATTAAATCACATAAATGATTTGAAAGACATCTTTGCAGTACATTTAAACAGTTCTCTATCTCAGTTTAAATTGTAAATGGTTTATGTTTGTTGCTACATAATTAGCATTTGTTACATATCAGCTCACCTTTTAACTTCAGCTATAGTGAAAATTCTTACCTGACCAATAACAAGGGACACTTTGCCTTTATGGTTAGGCTGTAGTGGCTGGAGATGTATAGACGTTTCCATTGGATATACAGTGGCCTCAGAGTGCTGACACACAGAGAAAAAAGTCTTTGAGTTAGGCATGAGCTTGTGGCAGTTGTTGTGGAAGAAAGCTATTAATTATTAAAAGAAGAACATGTGGAAAGTGTTTTTTCACTTATTTCCTTACTTAATTCCCTCCTCCCTCTCTAGTTTGTTAATCTCTTCTGCATCCCTTTGGAAACATTTCTCTGATGTCGTTAGAGGACAAACATATTCTGTAAAAATGTGAAATATTAATATTATTTTCCACTTTTACTGAGTCTGACTGGATTGAACCGAACAGTCTGGAATATGTTAATGGTTATGAAACTACATTGATTTTAATGCAGTGTCACATTTCCTAAAAAGTGCCTCTTGTATTGACAATACTAAATACCAGGATAACAATTATTTATATTTGTTCACACTGTGATGTTTAATAATTAGAAACAAATTAGATTTTGATGGGGGGGGTTGTTGTGCAATATTATATTAATAAATCTCACCTGGTATTATATAGTCCATATGTAAACTTCAATGTTTTAATTTAGTTATAAAAGTCTTTAACCTTATTTTGCTGGCACAACTCCACAAATATACACTTTCAATGGACTTCATAAAGGAGCAGAGGATAACATTCCAAAAATAAAAATAAGAACACACAACCTCACAAAGATGTATGCAATGTAAGTAGAGTAGAAAAGGAACACCTTACACTAATGTCTAACATTTAAAACGTATTGACATTTAAATGACAATTCAAACTTACTGCGACTCCAAGTTCTGTCTCCAAGTCTCTGTTGATGTAGAAACGTTTGCAGGTTTCCTATCCATTAAATGTGTGATTCTCCGGATAGGCACCCCTTAGTTTCAGGACCTTGTTCCTAAAAGCTGATACATTATAGACATAACAGTTCTCATTATAGTAGAGTCATTAGTCAGTAAACTTAAAAAAGGCTGAACAGCTACACTAAGGCTGTATTGCTCACTTTCACTCACACTGGATTTATAGATGGATACAAGTTCAAATTATTGGCAAGTACTGTAACATTCTGATTTGTTTTGAAATACTACATTCTCCTGTTTGCTGCTGCTGCCTCCATGGCTCCAGTCGAACAGTCTTGTTGCTCAGGGAGGTTCCTAACAGAGTGAAATGACCCGGAAGAACCTGGCAGCCATGATAAGAGCTGTTTGAAGATGATAGAAAAGGAGCTTAATTCTTCCTTTGTTAACTCTTTTAGCAA
>CM053242.1:23742928-23901613 GCA_028583405.1 Pogonophryne albipinna | reverse complement strand
CATTTAAAAAAGAAAATAATACTTTATTCCTGTCAAGATCTGTCTGTGTTGGTTTTGTCTTGTCTTTTTCTGTCTTTGGTTTCCTGTTTTGTTTTGAAAAGTGTTCACCTCCTGTTTTGCCTGTTGCCTTCTGTCTGTTTTCCCTCCCTGATTACCGATTGTGTTCACCTGGTGTCCCTGTGTTTTCTCCTCCCTCCTCACCTGTGTCTTGTTTGTATGATTAGTGTTGTGTGTATTTAAGTTCTGGTTTTTCTGTCTGTCTTTGTCGGTTCGTCTTGTGATATTGCTTGTTCCTTCAGATCCAACGGCTGACGAGTGGTAGAGAACGGAGAAGTGGTGTACAGAGTACGGTTTTAAGCGGTTGTGAGTTTTTTTTTCACGGAGCCTACATATTCGTTGTGTTGGTGAAACGGTTGTGGGTTTTTTTACACCCCCCCCCAGGGGGTTCTTCCCCTGAGCTGGGTTTTTGTTGTGATGACAGATTCAATGGCAACTGAGCCAGGAATGGACAAGACCACGGCAACGAGGATCATGGACAACGAGAAAGAGGGGGGCAGAACGGACGGAAAGGAGGATACCAACGAAGGACAAAACAAGAAAACGGGAGAGGAGGAAACAAGAAAGGAGAAGGGGACTGTGAGGTACAGTGTAGAACTAACTGTGGAGGTAACTGTGGATGGAGGAGACGCAGTAACAATGATGGACTTACTAAAAGAAATTAAAAAAAAGTGTGGGGTTGTGGACGGGTGCAGAGTGAGAGGGGAGCGGCTATATGAAGTCACCATGCGGACCTGTCTGGGGAAAAGGAAAATAATGGAGGGACTGAGGGTGAACGGGGTCATGCATGCACAGGACCTCTTGAACAAAGATATGACTGTCTCGTTCCTAAATCTGCCAGTATATGTACCAGATAGGATGATATTTAAGAGACTGGAAGAGTGGGGGGTCGAGCCTATCTCGGCAATCAAAAAAAGAGTGTGGCCGGGCACAGAAATCTTAGACGGCACCAGATTCCTGAGAGTTAGATTCAATGACAAGGTTAACTCCCTCCCCTATTCCACAAAGTTAGAAACAGTGAGGGGGGTGGAGTACTTCAGAGTACTGCATAATCGCCAGGTTCCTGTCTGCCGGCTGTGCATCCAGCCTGGTCACTTCTTTAGGGAGTGCCCGGAGTTTAAATGCCACAAGTGTGGCCAGGCAGGACATTATGCCAGGGAGTGCAATTTCAGGGCGGAGAGAGAGGAGAAAGAGGAGGAAGAAAAGGAGGACAAGGAGGAAGACGATGAGCAAGATGGGGAGGAGGAAGACGAGAAGGAGGACGACGACGAGGAGGAAGAGGAAGGGGCGGAAGGAGCGAAGAAAAGACCCTTTGAGGAGGTCAGCGATGAGGATGATGGCCTGAGTGGGGGAGGAGCGGCGGGAGACGAGGATGGAGCTAAGAAAAGTGCAAGGCAGAGCGGCGGAGGCGCCGAAGGGAGCGGCGGCGGAGGAAAGAAGTGCTGGAGTCCTGCAGTGGTGGAGGACATCTCAGAGGCATCAGAGATGGATGAGGGACTGCTGGAGGAGGGCCCTGTGGGCGCCATGACTTTCGGGAACCCTAAGGATGAGCAGAGGGACAGCGGCACGAAGAGAAGCGGGCGTGGGGGTGTGAAGAAGACCTCAGCGGAGAACGTCGGGCGGAGTGATAAACGCAAAGCGGAAGGAGAGGGAGATGGAGAAAAGAAGAGCGAGCTCAACAGAGGGGGAGCTCGGGGTAGAAAACAGCTTAAGGTAACAATGTTAAGGACGCTTATTATAACAGCATTCCTTTTGATGGCAACCATCTCCTCCTTTAATGGCAATAGGATGGACGAAGATGAGGAAGAGGAGGAGCAGAGACAGAGAGAGGAGGAGCTTATGAAAGTGAAGATTTTGAGGCATAAAAAGGACGAAGTTGAGTTAGCGGGGAGTAAGAGGAATGATGACGTGGTGGTGAGGGTGGTGGAAGAGGAGGTGGAAGATAGTGAAGGACATTCGAGCGATGAGGGGAATATGAGTGATGTTTGGAATGGTGAGAGGGAGGAGAGTGGGAATGAGGAACAGGAGGTGCAGAGACAGAAGGAAAAGGACCTTCTATTTGAGAGGGAGATGAGGGGGGAAAAAGAAGGAAAAGAGAAAGCAGCCACGAGAGCGAGGAGGGAGGAGCTCAAGGGTTGGAAGCGCATCTCAGTTGACTTAGGGAAGGTAAATGATAAAGGTGTCTGGGTGGAGTGCAAGGAGAACGTGCATCACCTCAGGGTTAGGCAAAGGGCGTTTGGGGGGGGGGGGGGGGGAAACAGTGGCGATATGGAGGGACATGTGGGAAAAGAGGAAAGTAAAGGCGATAGCTGTCACTCGGGTAGATGTGGATGAAGGGAGTTGGGGATGGTGAATTGAAAACAATATGATGTGTTAAAGTGTTAAAATGTTGGGAATGATGTTGAGATTAATGATATGGGAAAATAGAAAGGAATGGGCGCTTACTGAGACTGTGAAAGATGGGGAATATGGGATATAGAGTAATTGATGGTTGTGATGTGTGACAAAAGTGTGTGATGGTTTGAACATGTTTCTGCTATATTTGAGAATGCTTCATGAAAGCTGAGATTTTGTTGAAATTGATTTGTTTGAAAGCCTTGGGGTCCTTTCTTTTTGGGGATCAGTAAGGTGGACTATTATGTTTTAAAATGTAACTTTGTTTATATTTTTCTATTAAAAAAAAAAAAAAAAAAAGAATGACTTGTTCCTTCAGATCCAACGGCTGACGAGTGGTAGAGAACGGAGAAGTGGTGTACAGAGTACGTTTTTAAGCGTTTGTGAGGTTTTTTTCACGGAGCCTACATATTCGTTGTTTTGGTGAACGGTTGTGGTTTTTTTTACGCCCCCCCCTGGGGGTTCTTCCCCTGAGCTGGGTTTTTGTGTTGATGACAGATTCAATGGCAACTGAGCCAGGAATGGACAAGACCACGGCAACGAGGATCATGGACAACGAGAAAGAGGGGGGCAAAACGGACGGAAAGGAGGATACCAACGAAGAACAAGGACAAAACAAGAAAACGGGAGAGGAGGAAACAAGAAAGGAGAAGGGGACTGTGAGGTACAGTGTAGAACTAACTGTGGATGGAGGAGACGCAGTAACAATGATGGACTTACTAAAAATACAAAAAAAGTGTGGGGTTGTGGACGGGTGCAGAGTGAGAGGGGAGAGGCTATATGAAGTCACCATGCGGACCTGTCTGGGGAAAAGGAAAATAATGGAGGGACTGAGGGTGAACGGGGTCATGGTGCATGCACAGGACCTCTTGAACAAAGATATGACTGTCTCGTTCCTAAATCTGCCGGTATATGTACCAGATAGGATGATATTTAAGAGACTGAAAGAGTGGGGGGTCGAGCCTATCTCGGCAATCAAAAAAAGAGTGTGGCCGGGCACAGAAATCTCAGACGGCACCAGATTCCTGAGAGTTAGATTCAATGACAAGGTTAGCTCCCTCCCCTATTCCACAAAGTTGGAAACAGTGAGGGGGGTGGAGTACTTCAGAGTACTGCACAATCGCCAGGTTCCTGTCTGCCGGCTGTGCATCCAGCCTGGTCACTTCTTTAGGGAGTGCCCGGAGTTTAAATGCCACAAGTGTGGCCAGGCAGGACATTATGCCAGGGAGTGCAATTTCAGGGCGGAGAGAGAGGAGAAAGAGGAGGAAGAAAGGAGGACAAGGAGGAAGACGATGAGCAAGATGGGAGGAGGAAGACGAGAAGGACGAAGAGGAAGGGGCGGAAGGAGCGAAGAAAAGACCCTTTGAGGAAGTCAGCGATGAGGATGGTGGCCTGAGTGGGGAGGAGCGGCGGGAGACGAGGATGGAGCTAAGAAAAGTGCAAGGCAGAGCGGCGGAGGCGCCGAAGGGAGCGGCGGCGGAGGCGCCGAAGGGAGCGGCGGCGGAGGAAAGAAGTGCCGGAGTCCTGCAGTGGTGGAGGACATCTCAGAGGCATCAGAGATGGATGAGGGAGTGCTGGACCCTGTGGGCGCCATGATTTTCGGGAACCCTAAGGATGAGCAGAGGGACAGCGGCACGAAGAGAAGCGGGCGTGGGGGTGTGAAGAAGACCTCAGCGGAGAACGTCGGGCGGAGTGATAAACGCAAAGCGGACAAGGAGAGGGAGATGGAGAAAAGAAGAGCGAGCTCAACAGAGGGGGAGCTCGGGGTAGAAAACAGCTTAATATAACAATGTTAAGGACGCTTATTATAACAGCATTCCTTTTGATGGCAACCATCTCCTCCTTTAATGGCAATGGCCTCAGAAATAGGATTAGAAGAGAACGGGCGATAATTCTATGTGGGGCAAGTATAATATGTCTGCAGGAAACACATTGGGATGGGGGTGTGTGGAGGAGGAAAAAAGGAGTGGATGGGTGAAGTGTTTACAAATAATGGGAGTGCACATGCTAGGGGGGTGGCGATACTCATCAACTCAGGGGAGGTAAGGAATGCAAGGAAGGTTGAGGATGATGGTGAAGGGAGAATGATGAAAGGGAGTGAGAAGGAAGAAGAAGCTGCTGAAGATATGGGAACTGGGGGGGGAAATGAAGTAGAGGTTGAGATGGAGGAGGCTGAGGGGGGGGGGAGGAGGTGGTGAAGTAAGGGAGAGCGGAAGACAAGAGGGGGGAAGGGGGAAAAGATAAGGAGGTTGAGTCAGAGGAGGGGGGGATAGGATGGACGAAGATGAGGAAGAGGAGGAGCAGAGACAGAGAGAGGAGGAGCTTATGAAAGTGAAGATTTTGAGGCATAAAAAGGACGAAGTTGAGTTAGCGGGGAGTAAGAGGAATGATGACGTGGTGGTGAGGGTGGTGGAAGAGGAGGTGGAAGATAGTGAAGGACATTCGAGCGATGAGGGGAATATGAGTGATGTTTGGAATAGTGAGAGGGAGGAGAGTGGGAATGAGGAACAGGAGGTGCAGAGACAGAAGGAAAAGGACCTTCTATTTGAGAGGGAGATGAGGGGGAAAAAGAAGGAAAAGAGAAAGCAGCCACAAGAGCGAGGAGGGAGGAGCTCAAGGGTTGGAAGCGCATCTCAGTTAACTTAGGGAAGGTAAATGATAAAGGTGTCTGGGTGGAGTGCAAGGAGAACGTGCATCACCTCAGGGTTAGGCAAAGGGCGTTTGGGGGGAGGGAGGGGGAAACAGTGGCGATATGGAGGGACATGTGGGAAAAGAGAAAAGTAAAGGCGATAGCTGTCACTCGGGTAGACGTGGATGAAGGGAATTGGGGATGGTGAATTGAAAACAATATGATGTGTTAAACTGTTAAAATGTTGGGAATGATGTTGAGATTAATGATATGGGAAAAGAAAGGAATGGGCGATTACTGAGACTGTGAAAGATGTGGAAGATGGGATATAGAGTAATTGATGGTTGTGATGTGTGACAAAAGTGTGTGATGGTTTGAACATGTTTCTGCTATATTTGAGAATGCTTCATGAAAGCTGAGATTTTGTTGAAATTGATTTGTTTGAAAGCCTTGGGGTCCTTTCTTTTTGGGGATCAGTAAGGTGGACTATTATGTTTTAAAATGTAACTTTGTTTATATTTTTTATTAATAAAAAAAAAAAAGTATGACTTGGTCTGCGATCCAACGGCTGACGAGTGGTAGAGAACGGAGAAGTGGTGTACAGAGTACGTTTACGTTTGTGAGGTTTTTTTTCACGGAGCCTACATATTCGTTGTTTTGGTGAACGGTTGTGGGTTTTTTTTACGCCCCCCCTGGGGGTTCTTCCCCTGAGCTGGGTTTTTGTTTTGATGACAGATTCAATGGCAACTGAGCCAGGAATGGACAAGACCACGGCAACGAGGATCATGGACAACGAGAAAGAGGGGGGCAAAACGGACGGAAAGGAGGATACCAACGAAGGACAAAACAAGAAAACGGGAGAGGAGGAAACAAGAAAGGAGAAGGGGACTGTGAGGTACAGTGTAGAACTAACTGTGGAGGTAACTGTGGATGGAGGAGACGCAGTAACAATGATGGACTTACTAAAAGGATACAAAAAAAGTGTGGGGTTGTGGACGGGTGCAGAGTGAGAGGGGAGCGGCTATATGAAGTCACCATGCGGACCTGTCTGGGGAAAAGGAAAATAATGGAGGGACTGAGGGTGAACGGGTCATGGTGCATGCACAGGACCTCTTGAACAAAGATATGACTGTCTCGTTCCTAAATCTGCCGGTATATGTACCAGATAGGATGATATTTAAGAGACTGAAAGAGTGGGGGGTCGAGCCTATCTCGGCAATCAAAAAAAGAGTGTGGCCGGGCACAGAAATCTCAGACGGCACCAGATTCCTGAGAGTTAGATTCAATGACAAGGTTAGCTCCCTCCCCTATTCCACAAAGTTAGAAACAGTGAGGGGGCGGAGTACTTCAGAGTACTGCACAATCGCCAGGTTCCTGTCTGCCGGCTGTGCATCCAGCCTGGTCACTTCTTTAGGGAGTGCCCGGAGTTTAAATGCCACAAGTGTGGCCAGGCAGGACATTATGCCAGGGAGTGCAATTCAGGGCAGAGAGAGGAGAAAGAGGAGGAAGAGAAGGAGGAAGGAGGAAGACGATGAGCAAGATGAGGAGGAGGAAGACGAGAAGGAGAACGACGACGAGGAGGAAGAGGAAGGGGCGGAAGGAGCGAAGAAAAGACCCTTTGAGGAGGTCAGCGATGAGGATGGTGGCCTGAGTGGGGGAGGAGCGGCGGGAGACGAGGATGGAGCTAAGAAAAGTGCAAGGCAGAGCGGCGGAGGCGCCGAAGGGAGCGGCGGCGGAGGAAAGAAGTGTCGGAGTCCTGGAGTGGTGGAGGACATCTCGGAGGCATCAGAGATGGATGAGGGAGTGCTGGAGGAGGACCCTGTGGGCGCCATGATTTTCGGGAACCCTAAGGATGAGCAGAGGGACAGCGGCACGAAGAGAAGCGGGCGTGGGGGTGTGAAGAAGACCTCAGCGGAGAACGTCGGGCGGAGTGATAAACGCAAAGCGGACAAGGAGAGGGAGATGGAGAAAAGAAGAGCGAGCTCAACAGAGGGGGAGCTCGGGAAAGAAAACAGCTTAAGGTAACAATGTTAAGGACGCTTATTATAACAGCATTCCTTTTGATGGCAACCATCTCCTCCTTTAATGGCAATGGCCTCAGAAATAGGATTAGAAGAACGGGCGATAATTCTATGTGGGGCAAGTATAATATGTCTGCAGGAAACACATTGGGATGGGGGGTGTGTGGAGGAGGTAAAAAAGGAGTGGATGGGTGAAGTGTTTACAAATAATGGGAGTGTACATGCTAGGGGGGTGGCGATACTCATCAACTCAGGGGAGGTAAGGAATGCAAGGAAGGTTGAGGATGATGGTGAAGGGAGAATGATTGGAGTAGAGTATGAATACATGGGGGAAAAGTTCAAATTGATAAATGTATATGCACCTAATAGGCAAAAGGAGAGAAGGATTTTCTTTGAGGGGTTGGGGGGCAAATGTGGGGGGAACTGCATGATTGTTGGGGACTTCAATGTATGGTGTGGGAGGTTGGATGCGACAGCGAGTGCTCGCTTTGGGAGAGACTCCTCTAGAGGGGCGCTCAAAAGCATAATGAAAGCGAACGGGTTGATTGATGTGTGGAGAGAAAGGAATGTGGATGCGAGGGAATTCTCTAGGAGACAAGTGGAGGAGGGCAAGCTCACACAGAGTAGGATTGACTTCGCTCTGTGCTCAGAAGCTGTAGCTGGAAAGATTGGGAGCATCGAATACAGGGCCACTGCGCTGAGCGATCATATGGTTCTTAGTCTCAGGATGGGACTGAGAATTAATGAGAGGTGTGGAGGTGTGTGGTGCCTGAATGCCAAACTGCTGAATGATGAGGTGTACAAGGAGAGGGTGAGAGAGTGTATAAGGGAGGGAGGTGCAAGGAGGAGTAATATATTAACTGGGTGGGAGGAACTCAAAGATGAGATCAAACAAATAAGCATAAAACACAGTAAGGAAAAAAATATGCTTGTCAGAAGAAGGGAGGAAAGGGTGAAGAGAGAGTTCGTTAAAGAGGCGGAGAAAATAGATAGAGAGACGGGGAGGGATTTAGGAGAATATACGAGGCTCAAAGATGAGCTGGAGGGTATAGAGAAGGACAAATGCAGGGGGGCGACGGTAAGGAGCAGGGCCAAATATGCGCTGGAGGGGGAAAAGTGCACAAGCTTTTTTCTAGGGCTGGAAAAAAGTAAGCAGGAAAGGAATTATTTAAAACAGGTTGAGGGAAAGGATGGTAGGAAAATAAGAGATTTAGTAGGGATAGCAGAGAGAGTAGAGGAGTTTTACGGGGAGTTGTTTAGGGCAGAAGAGACCGATAGGGAGAGTGTAGAGACGGCGATAGACACAATGGACAAGACTTTAAATGAGAGTGAAAGAGAGATGTGTGAGGGAGAGATTGGCACAGGAGAAATAGATCTAGCAATAGTAGGGTTGGGTAGAAATAAGAGTCCGGGGTTAGATGGGTTAACAGCAGAATTTTATATTACATTTAGGGAACTGCTAATACCGGTGTTGCACAGGGTGTTCAAACACATTGAGGAGGAGGAGGATGACTTGCCGGCCAGCATGGCAACGGGGGTTATAAGCATGATCTTCAAAAAAGGGGATAGGGACAGATTAGAGAACTATAGGCCGTTGAGCATGCTTAACAATGACTACAAAATTCTGGCCAGGGTACTGGGGAATAGAATCAAGAGGGTTATCAAAACAGTGGTGGGTGGGACTCAGGCGTATAGTGTACCGGGGAGGGATATAAGTGATACGACAAGCAGTATCAGAGACGTCATAAAAACACATGAAGGGGGGGAAGGGGGGCATAGTAATGAGCCTTGATTTGAACAAAGCGTTTGATCGTGTCAATCACGAGTATTTATATAGAGTGTTAGAGAAAGCGGGATTTGGAGTGAAGATGGTGGGCTGGATCAAAAGATTATACAGTCGGGCGGTTAGCTGTGTCAAGATAAATGGGATCATAACCAACGTGTTTAGGTTAGGGAGGTCGGTCAGGCAGGGATGTCCTCTCTCCTCCATGCTGTATGCCTTGTCAGCTGAACCATTAGCCACAATGCTAATTCAGAACCAAAACATTAGGGGGGTGGAGATACCGGGGGGACAGGTCAGTCTCCTGTACCAGTATGCAGATGATACCACGGTTACGGTCAGTGATGGGGATAGTGTGAGGGAAGTGTTAGAAGTAGTAGAGCAGTATGGCAGGGCGTCAGGGGCAAAAATAAACACGGACAAATCAGAAGTAATGTATATAGGTGAGGATGAAGTGGATAGGACAGGAATAGAGCTCAGGGAAAGGAAAGATTATTTTAAGGTGCTGGGTGTCAATTTGGGTATAAAGGAAATGGAGGGGAGGGATATGCAATATGAGGGAATCATTAACAGCATAAAGAGGACGCTCAGGTTTTGGAAGCTGAGATGTTTGAAGCTAAGAGGAAAGGTAGTTGTTATAAATGGGCTCATAGGGAGCAAATTAGTCTATATCATGACTGTCATGGAAATGCCGGAGAGGGTTCGTAAGGAAATCGACACGGCAATAAATGAGTTTTTGTGGGGTGGGAGGGGCGTTAGAATTGCGAGAGAGGTAATGGAGAATGAGCATAAGGATGGAGGGATGAAGCTGATCAACTTGGAAAGGAAAAAGAAGGCATTAAGGGTCAAAATGATACTTAAATATATCAACGACAAAGAGGATAAAAAAGATCATGCTTGGAAAGTATTTTTAAAAGAAGAAATCAATAAGTGTGGAGGCTGTGGTGACAGCGCTTTATTCATGTCTTTAAAAAAAGAAATGCTTAGCAGTGTTTCGGAGTACCACAGAGAGGCTCTATTGGCATGGGGGGAGTTTTTAAAAGGGGTGAAGCATGAGTGTGTGAATGTTGAACAAGTGTGGAATCAGCCTGTATTCCTGAACCATATGATCGCTGTGGAGAAGTGCCCTGTATTCGATCTCCAAATGTGGGGGGCGGGTTTCAGACACATCAGGGATTTGCTTTATGAGTATGTACCGGGGTTTATGGGGGCACAGGTGATAGTGGATGAGGTGAGGGGTAGAGGGGGGAGAATGCCTTTGAAAACAGCGGAAGGGATCATGAACAGGGTGAAAAAGGGAATGCCTGGTGGGTGGAAGGAAATGATTGAGAGCGAAGCTGTAAGAGGTGGAGAGAGTGTGAGGCAGGAATGTACGTGGGGGAGGGAGAGGTGTGTTTGCAAATAGAAAAGATAAAAACTAAGACGGTTTACAAAATACTGAGGGGAAATAAAATAAGAAGGCCTGCTTCTGAGCGTGTGTGGGAAAAGGTTCTTGAGAAGTTTGATGTGCGGAAGATATGGGGAAATTTAAGGGTGAAGTGGAATAGCATTGAGTGTGAACAATTCAATTTTTTTTTTTGCGTCACAATAGGGTGTACAACAACTTGATCATAAGCCAGTTTGATGTCACAGTGAAGAGGGAATGTGATGTGTGTAAGACAAAGGTTGAAACGTGTATGCATGAATTTTTTTAATGTAGCAAGCTGGGAGTGTACTTTGAAAGACTGAAGGAGCTAATTGATAAATGTTGGGGCGGGAGGATAATAAAAGCGATGGTATGGAAGGAGTTGTGGCTGTTTGGGGTGCATGAGAGAATGAAAGGGCTCAATGTGAATCTTGGTCTGCAGTGAGTGTTCTGTTCAGTCTTTGTAAATAGTTTAGCCTTGAAATAAAGGAGTTAATTTTGACACTTTAATCTGCATTTGGGTCCTGCTTCCTACACACACCGTAACAATTCCGAGTGTACTTGCTTTTCTCTTTGAAAGTGATAACGGCATTGTAATACACGGTTCGGCTGCATTCAATATTACACATCTGCCGTAGTTATTTATTTATAGAGCCCTGATGAGAAGACTTCTGGACAAACTGGAAGAACTGCCGCCGAAACTGAATATGTGACGTGGATCATAAATATATCAGCAACCACCAAGTGGTTAAAGCACATTATTGCATTTTTGTGTTGAATAGGTTATATTTGATGAAAAAAATATACAAAATAGGGGGAAAGTAGAAGGTTAATGATAGAAATATAGAATATAAAAAAGTCAAGAAGATACTGTAAGTGATCTCTACAATGAAACAGTTTAGTGCAGGACGTACAAAGATATTAATAGGAGGAGGTGCAAAAGTGTTTTTAGTTGACAGTGAGGGGAATACTTTCGGTTTTACTATGAAAACTTCGAGACCGGATATACTGTTTTCACCCGAAGCTGTTGCCTGGCAATGCAATTTTGTTGATAGATTATTTTGAAACTCAGTTCCTGACAGACGGCAAAAAACCCAGAGATTATAGAATAAAAAAAAAAAAAACATTGTGTGTTATTGTTGAGTAAATAACAGTGTGTTGTTTAGAAAATAATAACAAATTAGAAGTAAAAAAAGATTTAAAAAATACATATTTAATTATTCTGAGGCTCTGAGCCCCATTTCTTTTCCTCACAGACAGCAAAAAAAGTCTGACATTATTGAATTAAAAATAAAAACAATAATCGTGGCTTGATATTGAGTAAGAACATGTTTTTATGAACCACACAGCTTCCGGCATTCAAAGACCCGACCGGACAAAAAGACGTGTTGCAGGCACGAAACATACTACCAATTAGGGATGTAACGATACCAAAAACTCACGGTACGATAATATCGCGATAACAAGTCCACGGTACGGTATTTATCGCGAAATTGAATTATAAAGGAAAAAAAAAAAAAAAAAGAATTTCAATACCATTTTTTTTTACTCGGAAAATGTTTCTTTATTAAATAATAAATCTGATTTGTACAGCATTTTAGTAGGATAGCAGTATTGTCAAAAACAAAGTGACAGTAACAGACTGGAACAAGAAAACCAGTGTTTTTGTACCTATCGTACTACCAAACAAAGTAGGCATTTTCTTTGTGCCACTGCATCTCACAAATAAACAAGGACATTTAATAATCAGACCCTGCAATAAAATAAATCAAGTTTCACTTTAGTTTTTCAAGTAACTCAACTCAAACTCACGAGTCACTCACTCGGCATCATCGGACAGGTTTTTAGGAATATGAGCATGTCCACATTTCCAGGTATTTATAAGCTGGGATGTTTGGGCATTTACAATATCCCCTGCTCTGGAAAAAACTCTCTCGCTTGGTCCTGATGTTGCTGGGACAGCAGTGGTCCCGTTAACCGAATTTTTTTTTTTAACAATGACGGAAAAATCTGAAAGCAGTCTGTCATGTTGACAGATTAGAACAAACTCGGAACAGCGCCAACGTTTCCCCGCAGCGAGGCTCTGGTGTTATGCCGTGTTATGCATGCCCTCCAAAAGGAAATGATATAGTTTCCAAACCGTACTTTGCCGTACAGATCAACACATGTCTGGGAGGTTTTGCTTTACGCTGTGCACGCTCCCGCGAGGTGCATCATGCACACACGGCATAACACCGCCCCCCCCCCCCCGTTGACAGTTCACGAGCGTGCTCTCTCGTGAACAGTACATGCTATGTTATAAAGCCGTGGAGGGCGGGAGTTTATAAACCAAAGAGTAACCGCCCTTACGGGACGCTGTAATAAGTAAAGCGAACGCACCCGCAAGGACACCTGGCCTCCTATTGGTTGAGGGATTTTGACAGGATTGTTGCACCAAAGTTTCGAGCGCGCACAGAATAAATCTGAGAGCAGAACAAATCTGTAAGCAGCAATATATCTGAGTGCAAGCGTACAGTTTGAGCAGAAGCAGAGCAAAGTGCAAGCAGGCACTATTTGAGTGCAAGGACAGGGTTTGAGGGAAATAAATACATAAAGTATGCTCTCAAATTTAAATACCACGCTCTTGAATAAAGATAGGGAATAACCCCCATATAAATACGATGTCCTTTTGTGTTCTGTTGTTTTATGTTCATGTTGTAACCTACTTGTTGCCATGTTGGACAGGTCTCTCTTGAAAAAGAGATCGATGATCTCAATGGGACCACCTGGTTAAATAAAGGTTTAAAAAAAAAAAAAGTGTTTTAAATTTTTTTTTTATTTTTTTTAAAAACTTTTTTTTTTTATCGCGGTAGATTTTGTCAGTCTCACGACGGTATCGGGACGTTTATTTACCGCGATACCGCGATATTCGGTATATCGTTACATCCCTACTACCAATAGAAATACATTGCTTTTAAAATCGTTCTGTGTGACACGAAAAAAAGGGGAAAATCGTGTTGGTGAACACGAATCAATAGATAAAAAATCGTGACTATAACACGAAATGCCGTGAGACTGGGTTGTCCATGCACCAATAGACTTGTGAGTTATATATGGAACAGCCCGAAGGTTTTGAGGCCAAATCAAAAACAGGGGAACACTTAGTGTGCAAACTCAACAAGTCTTTGTATGGTTTTATAATACATAAATAAAACCCCACTTTGAACTAGTGTTAATTTCGTCAGCTATTTTTTTATTTAGTTTTAGTCTTAGTCCTGTGTTAAATTTCCTTTTTAGTTTTAGTCATATTTAGTCACCTTCATCCTGTTTTTATTTAGTCAAGTTTTAGTAGACTAAAACAGTAAACATTTTAGTCAAGATTTAGTCGACTAAAAGTCTGAGCATTTTAGTCTTATTTTAGTCAAAGAAAACTAATTATTTTAGTCTACTTTTTGTCAATGAAAACTGTTGAGTCTTTTTTAGTCATCAGATTATATAGAACATTTCAGTCAAACTAGCCAAAACCAATAATTTGTCATTTTAGTATATATAATCAAAAAAGATTATATCTTGTCCTTATTTGATGAAAAACACAGGTTGAATGATTAAGAAGCTTTGCAGAGAGTATCTGGTCAGGTTTGTGGTGTTTTCTGTGTTATGGCCACATTGCTTCCCTTCTGATAAAACAATGCATTCGCTTTTTTTCTCCGCCTCATTGTAGCGAAAATGGGCCCAAATATCACATTGTTTCTTTCTCCCAAGCAGTGGTGGCTTTAGACTTTTTCGTTGTCAGTCATTTTGACGGACAGGATTGTAACATTTCCGTCATAATCCATTATTACCATCGAGTGCACAATTTATCAATCACTCGCGCTGGCGGGGGGGTATTCGGTTAACGCGAGTGCGACCACTGCTCCCAAGCCCTGTTGTTGCCATTTTATTTTCTGTTAAATAAGGTTAGTTAGACCATGAGTTAGACCCGAGTCTTCCTGACAGATCATATTGTGCCGCTGCCCGGTGTAATTCAAATCTACCGCCGCGCGCAGCACAGACACACACAGCTGCTGCCCTGCCGCAGCACCGGAAATGGAAATGCTGGGAGAAAAACTGACTATCAGAGATGTAACGTTATCTTTGATAATATTTCGTCTCCTCATTTTTCGTCAACGAAAGTAAAGAGAGATTTTGGCATAGTTTTTATTTAGTAAACTAAATTTTCGTCTCGTCACTTTTCGTCAACGATATTGCATGATGATTTTGTTAGTTATTGTTTACTGCCGTCGGTGCCGTCTCGTCATTGTCTCGTTTTCGTCATGGAAAAAAAGGTCGTTGACTAACATATTTCGTCATAGTTTTAGTCAACGAAATTAACACTACTTTGAACAAGTGGTCCTTTTCCAGCCCCACCTGTTCCTCATCGCTCCAATAAAATGGTAGGCCAAGCTTAAAATGGTTAAATATATCGTTCTATAGCAGGGGTCTCCAACCTTTTTTAGGATGAGTGCTACTTTCAAAAAGTAAAACAAGTCGTGAGCAACTTTTACTTCTCTTTTTTTTGTTTTTTTGCAGTGTATATATTTAGCACATTTTAACATTATTATATGCTGACCTTTAACCTTTGTGTGCTGTTCGGGTCTGTGGGACCCGTTTTCAGTGTTTGCTCAAATAAAATGTATGCAATCGAATTATTTTAACCTGCATTATTTGGGCGTGCCCCACACTTTGAGAAACGCTGGTTTAAAGCAATCCGGGCGAAACTGGAACAAGTTACTGCATGATCATCTTACAGAGAATGGGTTTGTGCAAACATGATGCTGATCATTGAGTCTACACTCTACAGCAAAGAGTCATTCTGTTGATATGGGTAGATGACCTACTTATAGCGGCCAATAACAACGGCTCACTCAGTGATGTCAAAGAGATGTTGAAGAGGAAGTTTAAAATGAAAGATTTGGGTGAACTTAAACACTTCCTAGGTATCGACTTTACACAGAGTGAGGGGGAGATCAACATGAGCCAAAAGAGAGGTTTGGCATGTCAGAGTGCAAACCAAGGTCAACTCCATGCGAGCAAAAGTTACATTTTGACACTGAGGGTGAAGTTATCGATTCAACAGGATACAGAGAGATAGTAGGTAGCTTGATATACATTATGACATGTACTATACCTGATCTGAGCTGGATTGTGAGTAAACTATCACAACACTTAGCAGAACCAAAACAACTGTTGAGGTATCTAAAGGGTACTATAGACCAAGAGCTATATTACAAGAAAAGTGAGGAAACCCTAAAGCTTGAGGGATACAGTGATGCTGATTGGGCAGCCGATCAAAATGATAGGAGAAGCACAACTGGATATTGTTTCAGCTTAACTGAAAATGGTCCAGTTATATCCTGGAAAAGCAGGAAGCAGCCAACAGTGGCGCTATCGACCTGTGAAGCCGAGTACATGGCATTAGCGGCTACTACTCAAGAGAGCATGTACCTTGTACAGTTATTAAAAGGGGTAGACCGTAACAGCCCACATGTACCAGTGAAGATACATGAGGACAACCAGGGAGCAATAGCTCTATCCAAAAACCCTGTATCCAGACAGAGAAGCAAGCATGTACCATTTTGAACAATCTGCACATGCTGAGGGGAAGATATCTATTACATATTGTCCTACTGCAGAAATGGTAGCTGATGTCCTAACCAAGCCGTTGACAAAGGCTACATTTGAAAAGTTTGAAGGGTATTTGTTTGGAGAGTAATGTGAATTGCAGGTGTACAAATTGAACACTGCTAGAGAAGTTTTTTTGTTTTTGTTTATTGGATTCTGTGTACCACTGTAGAGAGTTATCAACATGTCTTTGAGTGGGAGTGTTAAAGGTGGGGTAGGTAAGTTTGAGAAACCGGCTCGAGATACACTTTTTGTTATATTCCATGCAATGCTCTTAACATCCCGATAGCAATGAATATCTTAAGTGCTTTGACAACAAATCCATTAAAAAAATTCATCTGTGGAAGCCGTAGTACTGTAGAAAGCACGACCAATCATCTGAGCCGGCCCGGCTAAAGTAACTGGATGGCCTACCTGCCTGTCAGCCTTCCATCTGTGCACAAACTTATCTCGTGCCCTCATTGGTCATGTGCGCGTTCGTGTGTGTTGGAGGAGGGGCTTCTAGCGCACTCGAGCTGGTTTCTCCAAAATTACCTACGCCACCTTTAAGCATATTTGAATAAGAACAAAGTCATGTTTCCGTTCATGTGTATATGACATCATCAGAGCGTGCCTGAGTGTGAAAGAAACGTGGTGATGCTAATGTGCATGCGCAGAAATAAACGGTCAGTTCTCCAGGCCAAACTCAGTGAAATGTGGTCGTGTGTTTTTTCTGTCCATTACAACTAGTTAAGATGATGCTTACAAACTACTTTGGTTGACTGCAAACGTGGGGACTTCTGCTGAATATAATGTCTCACGCAACAATTAGCAAAATTGTAAGCAAATTGACTTTGGGTAGGAGACAACACAAAGGCATAAGTAACGATGTGAGAGAGTTGCACTCTACAGTACCTTGTTAGGTTGAGGTAAAGAGCCAAGGCCTAAAAAGTTCTGCAAAGCCTGTGCCACCACATCTTTCCTCTTCTTCAGAAACTCTTTCTCTTGAGATGGAATGTCAAAGTCCAGACGAACTCCAAAAGTTTCCTCCGTGCTGTGGATTTACAAGGTAAAGTGTGTGTAACAAAACATGAAGCTGAAGTATTGTTTCACTGAGGTCTTGTGGTTGAGAATGCGTTGCACCCCGAGCACTCACTGCATCCATGTTGGCCAAGGTCAGCTGTCCATATGCCTTTGGTCTGGGGCTGCTTTTATTGTTTTGTTGCAGCCCCTTAGCTCCAAAATGGGACATTTTACTGCTAACATTTACATTTTAGACAATAGTGTTCTAAAGATTTTCAAAAGTTTTGATGTGTCCCTTTCCTGTTTCAACATGACAATAAAACTGTGCAGAATGTGAGGTTCATAAACAAATAGTTTTCCAGTTTGTTGTTGAGAAATTTGACAGGCCTGCTACTTACTACCCCTATCCGTTAAGACTTATGATTGGGTCTAAAGAAAAGACTATTCACATTTATCATCATTGAGTGCACGTCAATACACAGGATTACAGTAAAGAGGCTAAATGCCCATGGTTTTGGAATTAGGAGCTCAACATATTTGGGTGTCAACATACTTTTGGTTATACTTTATGCTGAAAGTAAAATGTCCCTTACCCGTCATGTGTGTGTAAGTCCAATTTGATCTCGTCCTGTGAATAGAAAATGTGACATTAATATAAAAAGAAATACAAATTAAACTATCGAGCAATATTATGTTCAGGTTATTTTACTGTTATCTTAAACACCAGGGTAACTTGGCCAATGGCAGGTCAGTCAGAGGGTGTGAAGCGATCCACATACTGCAATAGCTTTATGGGGATTATTACATTCAAATTAAATCACATAAATGATTTGAAAGACATCTTTGCAGTACATTTAAACAGTTCTCTATCTCAGTTTAAATTGTAAATGGTTTATGTTTGTTGCTACATAATTAGCATTTGTTACATATCAGCTCACCTTTTAACTTCAGCTATAGTGAAAATTCTTACCTGACCAATAACAAGGGACACTTTGCCTTTATGGTTAGGCTGTAGTGGCTGGAGATGTATAGACGTTTCCATTGGATATACAGTGGCCTCAGAGTGCTGACACACAGAGAAAAAAGTCTTTGAGTTAGGCATGAGCTTGTGGCAGTTGTTGTGGAAGAAAGCTATTAATTATTAAAAGAAGAACATGTGGAAAGTGTTTTTTCACTTATTTCCTTACTTAATTCCCTCCTCCCTCTCTAGTTTGTTAATCTCTTCTGCATCCCTTTGGAAACATTTCTCTGATGTCGTTAGAGGACAAACATATTCTGTAAAAATGTGAAATATTAATATTATTTTCCACTTTTACTGAGTCTGACTGGATTGAACCGAACAGTCTGGAATATGTTAATGGTTATGAAACTACATTGATTTTAATGCAGTGTCACATTTCCTAAAAAGTGCCTCTTGTATTGACAATACTAAATACCAGGATAACAATTATTTATATTTGTTCACACTGTGATGTTTAATAATTAGAAACAAATTAGATTTTGATGGGGGGGGTTGTTGTGCAATATTATATTAATAAATCTCACCTGGTATTATATAGTCCATATGTAAACTTCAATGTTTTAATTTAGTTATAAAAGTCTTTAACCTTATTTTGCTGGCACAACTCCACAAATATACACTTTCAATGGACTTCATAAAGGAGCAGAGGATAACATTCCAAAAATAAAAATAAGAACACACAACCTCACAAAGATGTATGCAATGTAAGTAGAGTAGAAAAGGAACACCTTACACTAATGTCTAACATTTAAAACGTATTGACATTTAAATGACAATTCAAACTTACTGCGACTCCAAGTTCTGTCTCCAAGTCTCTGTTGATGTAGAAACGTTTGCAGGTTTCCTTTCCATTAAATGTGTGATTCTCCGGATAGGCACCCCTTAGTTTCAGGACCTTGTTCCTAAAAGCTGATACATTATAGACATAACAGTTCTCATTATAGTAGAGTCATTAGTCAGTAAACTTAAAAAAGGCTGAACAGCTACACTAAGGCTGTATTGCTCACTTTCACTCACACTGGATTTATAGATGGATACAAGTTCAAATTATTGGCAAGTACTGTAACATTCTGATTTGTTTTGAAATACTACATTCTCCTGTTTGCTGCTGCTGCCTCCATGGCTCCAGTCGAACAGTCTTGTTGCTCAGGGAGGTTCCTAACAGAGTGAAATGACCCGGAAGAACCTGGCAGCCATGATAAGAGCTGTTTGAAGATGATAGAAAAGGAGCTTAATTCTTCCTTTGTTAACTCTTTTAGCAAAGTATACACTAGTCCAGGGGTCAGCTCATTTATTATCAATTACCTTTGCCTCCTCTGCCACCAAATATAGTTTATTTGTTAACACAGCTTATAAAGCTTTATATGGTGTTATACTATACAAAAAGTAAAAGAATAAAGTAAAATATGTTGAAAATCTATTGATATTTTTACTTGTTACAACCAAGCGGCAAACTCTGGGGAACAGCCGGGACGCCAATACGGAAGTGCCACACACTGCAGTTCATACATGGGCCGCTAGGGACTGGCTGCAGAAAGGAGCAATTTCCATAGACCCCCATGTTAAAATGCCCAACTTTACAGAAGAAAAAAACCTGTTTCTACCCATGGATGCAATAAATATTATTATCGATATAGTTGGATTCTACCTTCATGATTATGAATCTGTGAGTGAATTGTTTTCTAACACGACCCTTTTATTTATATTAGGTCTTAAAGTTTTTGCATAAATTAGGGCGTGGTCACTTTGATGGACACGTACATGCCTCACTGTCAGCTAACAGCAACTTGTCCACTCTGCTAGGCTACAAGCATAGAGGCTACAACGTCAGTTAGTCATAGTACTGTACTTGACCCTTTAGCTTTAGCCATGTTCGTGGTGATTGTGCCTTTTAGGGAATATTGTTACAAATACCAGACAATTAAAATGTCGTGCTGTGCGCTTGAATGTACTAACAGAACTTCCAAGAAGTCTACAATGATAATATTATACATGTTAACCCCGTTCGCAGGTGTTTGTGTGCTTGGTAGCTTAGCTTGTTACTTATTAGCCAGCTAAGGACGTAACCCTTTATGCATACATATACATTTTAGTTTATGATTCAGCCTTGGGTAAGACTTTTATAGTCTATGGCTATGACGCCCATAATACTAAACGGGAGCAAATGTTAATAGGGGACCAAATTATCCCAGTGGTGGCCGCCGGAGCTAACGGACCCGCAGGGGGCTAGCTCCAGCCGGCGTCCCGGAGCTAGCCCACTGCGGCTCCGTTAGGTCCGGGCGATGGAGTCCGTCGTTATAACTGGAGATCAAGGAATGCAGCGAAACGCAGACTTGGTTCGCCTGCTGTAGTATTAGCTAAATAAATTATGTTCAACAAGGCTTATTAAGCTGAACATCGCCACAATTGTTCTGCTATGTATCGGTACTTATTTTCTTAACGTGTGAATGACAAGCATTAAGAATAACAAAATATAGCTAATTCTCTTGCAGATTGTCTCATTTGATTATGAATGTAACGTTTATATAGGGGAACTACACTGTTAGCAGTACTTGGTATGCATGTATTTCATGTTAGCTTAGCTTCTTAGCCTGAGCTAGCTCTGTTTACTTCCAGTTCGGAGTAGGGTTGCCAACCGTCCCATATTAGCCGGGACGCCCCGTATTTGAGCCAAAAGGGGCGTGTCCCGTACGGGACTTTGTTTGTCCCGGACTCCCGTGTAAAGGGAAAAATCAAAAAATATTTTTCTGTTTGCGCGCAATTCAGTCTGTCTGGCTGCGTGCCTGTGTGTTTGTGTGCTGTATGCGAAGGGCGCTAGGACCGCTCAGTTGACAGGGCAGGCACAATGCTCGCACGTGTGTGTGTGTGTGTGTGTGTGTGTGTGTGTGTGTGTGTGTGTGAGAGAGATTTTCTCCGGTGGGCCGCGGGCGCGGCATCATTGTTTGTGTGGCATGTCAGCCTGTTCAGTCGTGTGGGAAAATGAGCGCTGCCGGTGGAGGAGGTGATAATGAAAGAGGAGAAGAGAGAGAGGATGTGGTTCTGGGCCCTGGCCCTGGCCCTTCTGAAAAGAAAAGACTTGTGTCTTACAACAAACAGTGGGAAGAAAAACACAGTTGGGTAAAGCCCGTGAGTGGAGGTCTGTCTCGGGTCTTCTGCACCTTGTGTCGGAGGGAGTTTTCAATAGGTCACGGTGGAGAAAACGACCTGAAACAGCATGCTGGCACAGAAATGCACAAGCGAGCAACACAAAATAAAGGTGCATCAAATATAACTAAATTCTTCGGCAGTTCAACTGCAGAACAAGACAAAGTTGCTGCATGTGAGGTAACATCAGTGTATCACACAGCTAAGCATGGTTTGAGTTACAACAGCATGGACTGCAGTAATAAGCTGGCAAGTGCCATGTTTAGTGATTCGAACACTGCAAAGAAAATGCAATGTGGAAGAACAAAGGCTGAGATGATAACAGCCAATGTGCTTGGCCCCAAAACTGTTCTAAAAGAGCTGTGTCCTCCTCCCACAGAGGTCGCAGCAGGTGAGGAGGTGGAGTAACTAAAAAAGTAACTAAATCCGCCAGAAACCCGAAAATCTTTGCGCGCGCGGGGGACACATGCATGTGTCCCGTTTCTCCATTTCTGGAAGTTGGCAACCCTAGTTCGGAGGCAGCAGGTCCCGCCTCGGCTCCCCCTCTTTGCCCTTATTTGGAGCAGGCGGGATTAGACTCTGACGTTGCTGTCAAGTCGTTAGTGGCCGACTCCGCCTATTAAGGGCTTCTCGGCAACTCTGCAGAATCCTATGGGTGACGTCACGGACACTACGTCCATTTATATATACAGTCTATGGTTACAACAGAGGGAGCAGCTGATGCTGTCTGCTTTTTCTGGAAATGTCTTTCGAAATTAAATGTTTTTTGGCTGCTAATTTCTCACAATATATGCATGCATGAAAGCCAGCATTCTTGGCAGTAAAAGAGTCCACACGCAGAATTTGATTCTCTATTTAATTTGTGACTTATAATAAAAACAAAAGATTATCCTTTTCAATAAACAATGTGCAACCAAAAACTAAAATAGCTGTTCATTTTTGCCAAGTTATTTTTGGTCAAAGCTACAGGGAGCCACTGCAGAGGGGTTGAAGGGCCGCGGGTTAGCCCCCCCCCCTGCAGTAGACCATCCTTTACCAGAGCATGGTAGGTGATGCTCTTTGTGGCTTCAACAGAAGCAAAGAATTGTGACAAACGCAGATCCTGTAAACCAGGGGTGGGGAACCTCCAGCCTACGGGCCGTATACGGTCCGCGAGACCATTTGTTATGGCCCTCGAGGTAATTTATAAACACAGGCAAAAAAACAAAACCATCAACTGCAATACAAAAAATTAAAGAAATCTAGACCGCAATATAATTAAACAAGCGACTGCCTGTTTTTCCTGGCCAATGTCAGGTTCCTTGAACACAAAACGACCGTAACGTGTCATCACGTGGTATATATCATGTCACGTCCAGGGGTGTAGTGCTGCGGAAACGCACCGGAACGCCGCTCCGGCAAAAATTGCAGTACACATAAGGAGCTGTACACATGCTGCGTTTTTTGCGTGGCTGTGTCTTTAGTTGTAAGCCCAGTGGCAATCTGTTCATATGTCATATGATCATACAATAACGCCATTGAAAAGAATATGCTACATTACAGTACAATTACTTCTGGGTCTCTGTGTGTCATTCAAGCTCGGCTCTGTTTGTGTGGCACGAGCGAGAGAGAGAGAGCGCGCCGGTACCGGGGGGATTGTTGTTGTTAGCATCTGGTTAGCTAGCTATGCTAACGAATATAAGGAGCTGTTTCGACAACCAGGTGGAGGAGAGTTCTCTCCTGACAGACTGAGAGGCTCTGATAACCTCAGCTCAGTGAGGTAAAGGCCACCTTTATATGATCATTATAGTTACAAAATAAGAGAATAAATGAAAAACAGTTATAAAATACTATATGACAGTAAAAAAAGTTGTTATTAATAAACAAGAATACAGTTTAAAAGGAGAGTGATTTGTAAAATATCCATAAAGAAAAATAAATCTGTTTACCGTTCTGTTTCAAATCAAATCAGGTTTTATTTATATAGCACATTTTAAAAACGATTTTTGGTCAAGCTAAAGTGCAACATGCAAATAATAAATAACACATTACTACAGTCGCGAACAGAAGACAATAAATTACAACATCAAATATAAAAATCAAACGCAGGGAAATGTCATGGGTCGTGCTCCGCTCTGACTAGAAGGCTAGGGAGAAGAAGTGAGTTTTTAGTGTTGATTTGAAAACCCCTAGGGCAGGGATCACCAACTACATTTGTCCAAGGGCCAACATTTATCCAATAGACACTTTCGCGGGCCCGCGATTTTTATATAGCCCAGAATTTTGAAGTTGTTGACGCTAACGAAGGATCACTTTCGAGGCTTCTGTCCCGCAGCTCCTGCCTCTCTGTTGGACTCTGTCGCAGCGGGGCTACTGCTGCGAAGCGCATAAAGCAGACTCTTCACAACGAAGGATCACTTCTTCTTCAGGGCAGGGAAGGCTACGCAGTACGCAGTCTACTGTCCCGCAGCTGCTTCCTCTCTGTTGGACTCCGGTACTGCACATTACTCACGAGACGTTGTAAAAATAAATGAGTGGGGGGCGAACGCACTAACGCCACAGTTACCCCCGTCGTGCGGGCCGGATGTGGCCCGCCGGCCGCCAGTTGATGGTCACTGCCCTAGGGTCTGGGCCGACCTCACATGGAAGGGCAGAGTGTTCCAGAGCCTAGGGCCAGCTGCTGCGAAGGCTCGGTGCCCTCGGGTTTTGAGCCTGGTCTTGGGCACTATCAGCAGCAGCTGGTCAGCAGACCTTAAAGCTCTGGCTGGGGTGTAGCGATGGAGGAGTTCAGCTATATAGGCAGGAGCCAGCCCATTTAGGGCTTTAAAAACAAATAAAAGGAGTTTAAAATAAATTCGGAACCTAATTGGAAGCCAGTGCAATGAAGCCACAGTTTCATATGGGTGAGAGATGTATCCATAGATCACTTATTTTTGCTCTCAAAATGCACCAACTCGTGTTCACATGGATAGGATACTAAATACATTTGCACACATGTCTGTCCATATATTTCTGTTGTGATTTTCTGATTCTGTCTCTCATAGTTGAGGTATACCTAGGATGAAAATTACAGGCCTCTCTCATCTTTTTAAGTGGGAGAACTTGCACAATTGGTGGCTGACTAAATACTTTTTTGCCCCACTGTATGTGTGATTAAAACGTAGCAGCCTGCGGTCACTCTTTAGCTGTTCTAATGAAGGCAAACACAGTGTAGGCGGTGCGTAAAAGGCACAGCTCTTTGCGCGCTGGTGCTGCAAAGGCTGCTGGGTTACACGTCCCGCTGCCTCCTGGAGTTCCCGCAGGCTGCTACATTTTAACCACACAGCCCTGGCCGAAATGTCCTTAAAATTAAGTCTGAGTTTGAAATATATCTCAAATAATGTATGCACTGTCATTTCCCCAGGTAAACATAACATGCTGCAATTAAATGGTTGTCTCCTGCATGCTCACCTTCCAACATGGTGCACCGGTAACTTTCTCAAAATAAAAAAGTCGGGATAACGGGTTAGTTCCTTTACTTTCTCGTTATCCCGACTTTTTTTTTCCCTCTCTTTTTTTGTTCATGTCCCTTTAGGGGCTCCGTAGGGATTCTATAATTATATCTCTCACATTAATGCTAATGAATGCTAATGTGATAATATTGATTAGAGCAGTTTAAATGGTAATGTTGGCCATCCATAAGATAATTTTCCCTTTCGCTATCCCTATGAATTTGATGACAATACATTTCTTCGATCAGTGAAGGTCATCTGAATCCGTCTTCCAATTGATGAAAAAACATTTTGCAAACAGGACAGTTACAGTGATAAATTCAATCTGAAGGATAGAACATTATTGTAGCCTACTTACAGTCATGCCTTTGTAGATTTTGAACGTCAACATCCAGTGAAGAGAAAGGACCCGCCTGAAAGACACAAAGAGATTATTAGTGCGAATGCTGTTTACAGCATTCCACTATAGTTCTTCTGTTTCTTTATCCTTCCGCTTCTTCTTCTTATCATTATTATTATTTCACCCAATATTTTGCCGTCGAATAACTTCAGCCTACTTTCAGCTACAGAAACCATTCAAATATCAAACTATTCAGCCTTTTCAGCACATGATGGGAAATCTTCAACTTCTTCAAAATATTTTATACTTTTTGAAATATTCAGCTTTTTAAACTCTTTTTTTTAACATGGAACTCAATGGGAGGAACCTTCAAATCCTCTTTTAGCTACACTGTTTGCAAAATGCTACTCTTTTCACATACTCTCAGCATTCCAACTTTAAAATGATCACAAGACATAAAGCTATTAAACTTGTATTCAGATTCTTGATATCTTTTACAGTTTTTGAGATTTTTAACTTAGTTTGGAGCTTGGTAAAGAGGCCTTCTTCAGATTTTAACATTAGTGTGTATTGCGCAGCTCGTTAAGGCTGAGAGTGCGTGATGTCACAGCTAGAGTGGAGGAGAGCTTGAAATTCGCCTTAACATTTGTTTTTAAAACTGCCATAATTCCCAAACCCTACACTTCTGGGACATAATTGTATGTTTGAATTGAAAGAAAACCTCTCTTAGGTTGAAGAATAAAAACATTCTAAGCAAAGAACTTTAAGAAAATGCCTCTAGAGGGCATGAAGTGGCAACAACTTTCAACATGTCTCCATTAAGGCCCATTGTAAATTCAGCCTCATTTTTCATCACAGCACCAGCTGCACACCTTTAGTAAATCTGCCAAAAATGCC
Source organism: Pogonophryne albipinna (assembly GCA_028583405.1). Taxonomy (NCBI): domain Eukaryota; kingdom Metazoa; phylum Chordata; class Actinopteri; order Perciformes; family Artedidraconidae; genus Pogonophryne; species Pogonophryne albipinna. Next base: position 23,875,813 of record CM053242.1, on the reverse strand, counting down.
ACATTATTGAGCCGAAAGTACCCAAAAAGCAGTTCTATTTCGTATATGGCTTCGCCCTCTAAGGCTATCGCTATTGGGTAATCCCCCTGCGCACCCGCACAGCACTGAAACACTTGTAGTCCACGCCCACCCGCTAGGTGGGCCCCACCCTCGGGCTCCCTTCCAGTATAAATAGGAAGGATCTGCTCCCTCTTTTCTTCAGCACACCGTTACTGAAGCACAAGAGACACTTCAATTGCAGAGTAACATGAGTAACAATTGTGTGAGAGATTGTCCCTCATGTGGCTCTGGGTTCATAATGAGTTATGACCAGCACACAGTATGCAAATCCTGCCTGGGGTCAGAGCACGCCTACGCGGCTCTAAACCAGCAGGTAGCATGCACACACTGTGCCCGTCTCCCCTCGGGCGCCAGGAAGCAGAGAGCGGACGCTCTCGCTGCTGCGGCCGAGGAGGACGATTGGCCCGTCCAGGCTTACGAGCCCGCGGATGGGGGCCAAGTGTCCCTGGGGCCGAGTGCCGGGCAGGAGTCTGACAACTCCTGCCCCGCCTCCCTCCACGGTTCACAGTTCGGTTCTCCCCTCCCTCCTCTGCCCCGGACGGGGGAGACAGAGTCGGAGCAGGGTGCCAGCTTTGCGGCCGAACATGCTTTCCCCTTCTCCGTCACCACAGCGCTACCGGCGATAGGTGGCATCCTAGGGGAACTGCCGGAGATCATACGCAAGGCGGCCGCCTGCAGAGATATCCCCGTTCCCCTAGCTCAGGAGAGGTGTGCTCCGGACAACATGACCGGAGTTTTTTCGCGGGTGCAGACGGTCAGGAGTGACCTGATCTGGCCACGCTTCCCGGCCATCAGGAGGTTCCAGGAGGGGGCGGCGGCGGCGAACCCGAGGACCCTGAAGGCTCCGGTGGCCACATTTGTTCACAGATGCTGGTTTCCTAGCCGCCCTTTCTCTGGAGCCGAGCCTGACAGCGTTTTTTGGGGTAAGACAGGCCAACATAATCGCCGGACTGAGACTCCCCCGCTCCTGGTCTGCTCCACGAGAGCCTCAGAGGAAGCAGAGCCGGTTCTGATCGGTTCGCTGCAGAAGCCTGCCGGTTTTAACTTATCGGTTAATAAACTGCAGAGCTCGCGGTATTCCTCTGTCCGAGATACGCCTCGGGGGAATGAGACCCATCCTTGATCTGTCAGTATTCCAGGCTGAGCGCCCCCAGCGGCAGCGCCCGCAGCGCCACGGCGTCAGGGCTAGCTGCAGAAGCCTGCTGGTTTTAACCTGTTGGTTAATAAACTGCAGAGCTCGCTAATTAAGCCGGCCACCACTAATCTGTTGATTAGGTAGACAGCAGGGCTCGCTGCAGAAGCCTGCCGGTTTTAACCTCGGTTAATAACCTGCAGAGCTCGCGGCATTCCTCTGTCCGAGATACGCCTCCTACACACGGTCATAATAAACCCATGAGCGCCGTTATAACGCCTTGTGTGGACAGCACTGCACACACCTCCATTCATCCCCTAAGCGTGTACACGCCTCATGATGAGAGCCGAAGTGAAACGCAGCGTGTGGAGGTTCCCTGGCGTGGCTCGTCGCCATGACGACCACAGAACATCTCGAGCATGTGCGCCCGCTCTCAGAGTGTTTCTCAGAGTGGCAGCGCGTTTGTCTGATGGACAGATGGATGAGCAGGCTGATCAGCAGAGGATACGCCCTGCTGTTTGCCTCTCCCCCCCCCCCCCCACAGTTCAATGGGATACAGGAAACACTCCTGTCATCCCAGGAACAGTGTCTTGCGCTCCAATCCGAGCTGCTGGAACTCCTGTTGAAAGAGGATATTTCCAGGGTTCCTCAAAGGGAGGAAAATCAGGGGTTTTCAGTCCCGTTATTTTTCTAATTCCGAAAAAGAATGGGGGAATGAGACATCCTCGATCTGTCAGTATTCCACATGCTGACGATCAAACAGGTGTTGGAATCTGTTCACCAGGATGACTGAAACACAGGAAATTCCTGCGTTTCTCATTTCAGGGAATATCAGACCAGACAATCGTCTGCGTTTCGGATATTCCCTGGCTCCTCGCATTTTTGTGTAGAGAAGGCTGGAGCCACTACACAGAGGAGGGACAGCACTGCACACACCACTCATCCCCTGGGCGTGTACGCGCCTCATGATGAGAGACGGAGTGAAATGAAACATGTGGAGACTCCCTCGCAGCCCTTTCGCCTCACGGGCAGCGGCGGCGGGGGCGATGTTGTGGCTCGTCACCATGACGACCATTACGGCACATCACAGAGAAGCCTCTCCCCCCAGCAGTTCCATGGGATACAAGAAACACTCCTGTCATCCCAGGAACAGTGTCTTGCGCTCCATTCCTCTCTGACACACCCTGTACTGAGTGTCCTGTCAGAGTGAGTGACGTCAGGGATCCAGCTGTGCGCTCTCCTGCCTGTCTGCACGCAGAGAGCTGCTGTTCCCCCTCTTTTTGTCACTGGGAAAAGTGTGACCTTCGTCTTTTTCACAGCGGCAGGTATGTATTGTTCCCAGCCTTCGTCCCCTCATGGAGAATATTCATGTTATGCTATATTCCAGGGACGGTGATGCGCCATTCGCATGGCGCAATAGGCATGGCGCAATAGGCATGGGTTATTATCTGAGCAGGTGTGTCTGTGCTTCTAGTACCGGGCGGACCCAGTGGGGCGCAGACTACATCATGCTTCGCCCTTAACCCAATAGCGATAGCCTTAGAGGGCGAAGCCATATACGAAATAGAACTGAAGTTACCTACTGTAACTCCAGCTTCTATGAGTATTGGCATAGCCCTCTAAGTGCTGGGCCCCACTGGCTCCACGAATAGCTGAAGAAAAGTTGTTTGGTGTGGGAGAAGATTGTTGGGCCTCCTTCCTATTTATACCGGAAGGGAGACCGAGGGTGGGGCCCACCTTGCGGGTGGGCGTGGACTACAAGTGTTTCAGTGCTGCACGGGTGCGCAGGGGGATTACCCAATAGCGATAGCCTTAGAGGGCTACGCCAATACTCATGGAAGCTGGAGTTACAGTAGGTAACTTCAGACTCAGATGCTCCTCAGGGTCCTGAAATGCTTCACGCGTTGACATTGTACCGATAGCAGCTACCGTTTTTTAACTATAGTTAGAAATATAAGAGGTTTATTTCTCATTCAGAACAAAGGAAAGGCTCTCCTTTCACTGCATATCTCCATGGAAACCTTTGATCTCTGGGCTCACACTCAGGTGTTTGATAACGTCTTCACCTCAAACACAAACACACAGACTGGACTTTAACAGACTGTCTCAGCCTATTATTTTCTGTCTGATGGAGACTTCATACTGACTTCAACATGTTCCACATATTTTATACATTATTGGTGACATATGGTTTTAGTTCAAAAGTTTGCAGTTAAAATATTCTGCTGCTTTTCAAAATGTTTTTACTTTCTTTTCTCTTCTTAATACACATTCATTCACGACTACTGACATTTAATATCCAACTCCTTCAGCCTACTTTCAGCTACAGAAACCATTCAACTATTACATTATTCAGTTTTTTCAGGACATTGAGGCTATACATTTAGTTGTGTATACCTTTTTTAAACCTTTTCTTTTAAATATTAAGCTTCTTCACTATTTAGTGTGAATGCTGTTATACTGCCTGCTGCAGTTGACTTATGCTGCAGATGTGTACAATGATATTTTCCAACTGGAAAATCAATTTCCTGCTGGAAAACATGAAGGTGAAATGTCAAACTAGCAGAGTTGAAAAAAAGTGAAGAAGCTTAATATTCAAAATAAAAAGTATAAAAGGTATAAAAACTAAATGCTTACACCTTGTTGTCTTTAATAGCTAAATATATGTTGGAATGGTTTCTGTAGCTCAAAGTATGCTATGGTGGATAATATGTATATTATTCTGTATTCTGCACTTAACTGCTTTTAGCAATTCCATTTGGAAGCTAAACTGCATTGCTGTCTCTGTACCAGGACTCTGAATCGAATCAAAACGATAGTTATGCATGTAACTACGGTTCTATGAATTCTGGATGACCGCCAGAGGCTGTGCTTAACACTGGATGTTATCCAGCTCGTGCATGCGCAGGTCGAGTATTTAATATCAACAAAGTCATATGTGACCTGGTGTGACGTAGGACAGCCCCGCCTATATCAGCCCACGTCACCATCAGAAATGTATCAAGGGAATCTTCTCGCCAAGATTCCGAGTGACAGAGAACTCTGGCGGTCATCCAGAATTCATAGAACCGTAATTACTTGCGTAACTATCGTTCTACTTCATTTCTAATCACCGCCAGAGGCAGTGCTTAACACTGGATGACTATTACCAACATAGTCACGAGGAATCCAGTACCCACCTTACCGGGAGCGGCCTGAGGGTTCCTGAAAGACAGTTACAAATCTCACTTAGATGTACCCCTCGTAGTGCTGCCCAGGAGGTTGACACATTCCTGGTGGAGTGGCCACTAACATTAAGAGGCAAAGGCAGACCTCTTGATCTGTATGCCTCTTCAATCACCTCAACAATCCACCTAGAAAGCCTCTGTTTGGACAGTGCATGCTCTGCCCTCACTCGGCAGAGCAGCTCTGCCGAAGCAGCTTCCACGTTCTGCAAGCCTAAGGAGTCATAGGCTGCTAGCTCTATGATCTGATTTAAGTGGGCCAAAGGCAGCCTCTTTGGTAGAAAATATGGGTTAGGCCAAAGGGCCACCCCTGTGCAAAGTGAGTACCAGCGTATGCACGTTTCACTCATTGACAAGGCGTGAAGCTCACTCACACGCTTGGCTGATGCCATCGCTAAAATAAAAGCAACCTTTGCCGAAAGCCATTTAAGCTCTGCCTGCTCCAGGGGTTCAAAGGGTGGGGAAAGGAAGGCTTGTTCCTGAATGTATTCATTTAGATGTTAATGCTGACATCATGTCAAAAGTCTTACCAGAAGGATGTCATTTGTGAAATAATCACAAGGGGGGTCCTCACTATAAAAAGACACACATTATTCATTTCAAACCCAAACAGACAATGTATTATAAGGACTCAAGAGAAAATGTAAATACTTTGTGAAATAACCAATTAGAAAATGCAATATAGTTAGTTACCTCTGAAGTAGCTCAAATGTTATTAGAAGTTTGGCCTCTGTCTATAAAGAAAAGAGGACATGGAAATAACATTTAACCACATTGTAAACACTCACTACAAAAATAAGCAACAACTTGACATACAGAAAACTGTTTTCTACTTGGGATCAAGTTCAGATCAGTTCCATGTGTTTTAAAATACTACAGAAGAAGTGTTGTTGGGGAGTTTTCTGTGTTTCCTTGTTGCTTTTACCTCAGCGTGTACGACAAATTCCTTGGTCTCTTTCTGCCCTATTGTGAGGTTTTTTATATCAAACTGAAGTCTGGAGATCAGGTCATCTGGTGACCATGTATCCTCATCATACAGCATGAACTCTAAAATGTTCTGGAGAAACAGCAGAGGAGTTACTGACACGTTTGACTCTTCAAAATGAGCTAGTGGCAGTTAGAAATGCAACAAAAAAGCCAGGTTGTATTGTTATTAGGTTATTTGAGCTTGCTACATGAAAACGAGTGAGGAAAAATAGGGTGAACTTGTTCTTTCCAGGAGGGATGGATCACTGTGATGGTGTCAGATATAGACTAGACTCACTTTTACTTCTGTGGGGACCCTAAATGTAAAAGTTTCATTCCACTCTGGCTTGTTATTGTTCGTCACTGTTGCTGTACGGTAGGTTATTGCCGTTGCCGTAGGAAGAGTGAGAATAACATAGCAGTCAGATTCAGAAACTGTAACACAGAGACGGGAAACATTTCTGTTAATGCAATTAGAAAATACTACCTACTGTGTGTGTCAGTTTCATGAAAAATACTTAATAAGTAATAATGAAGTAAAAAGCGATTAAACATAATTTACAAAGTCTTCACAGCGCACTTTTTTACTTAAAAATCATGTAATGGGAAAGTATAACTTACAGTAATCTGAGGAGCAAACGCTTTCTGCCCTCAGTATAGTGACATTCAAGGTCCAGTAGGATACAGCGACCTGTTGAATAAGTCCAATAATAGCAATTATTACACGGCTTAGTTGAGGACTTGATTCTGATTGGTCAATTTGGAAAATTCAGAGTTTGTTAATACATGATAACCAGTGTTGGGTGGAATGCGTTACAAAAGTAACGGAGTAATGTACTTTTTGCTGTAACGCAGTAATGTAACGCATCACTAATGAAATGTGGGTAATATAATACCCGTTACAATTCTCAGTAATGCACGTTGCAACACATTTTAACCCGAAATGAAGTGGTGTTTAGGTTTTTAAGAATTCACCAACATCGCGAGACATTCCGACACCAGAGAAAAATTGTGCAGGTAGATTAGTAAACCTGGTGTTCTTTTCCCCAAAATGACTGCCTCGCTGCACATTATCCCGCTTATTACACGGCCATATACTAAACAAACTAAAGAATCGACTCCCAATATTGATTGAAATTATTTTATTGACTTAAAAATGATCGTATTTCTTCCGCTAAGAAAAAAAAACTGAGGTTACCTACTGTAACCCCAGCTTCTATGAGTAAATGGCGCAGCCCTCTAAGGCTATCGCTATTGGGTTATCCCCCTGCGCCCCCGCACAGCACTGAAACACTTGTAGTCCACGCCCACCCGCTAGGTGGGCCCCACCCTCGGGCCTCCTTCCGGTATAAATAGGAAGGGGGCCTGGCAATCTGCTCCCATACAAAATAACTTTTCTTCAGCTATTCGTAGAGCCAGTGGGGCCCCGCACTTAGAGGGCTACGCCATTTACTCATAGAAGCTGGGGTTACAGTAGGTAACCTCAGTTCTATTTCGTATAAGGCTTCGCCCGCTAAGGCTATCGCCATTGGGTTAAGGGCGAAGCATGATGTAGTCTGCGCCCCACTGGATCCGCCCGGCACTAGAAGCACAGACACACCTGCTCAATAACACCCCCCTGCCTGTTGTGCCATGCGTAATGGCACATCACCGTCCCTGGAACATAGCAAAACATGCCTGTCTTCCCGACGGGGTGAAGGCTGGGAACAATACATACCGGCCGCTGTGAGAGAGTAGAGACGAAGGTCCCACCTTGTCCAGCGATCAGAGGGGGAACAGCAGCTCTCTGCGTGTCAGACAGGTAGGAGAGCGCCCAGCTGGATCCCTGACGTCACTCACTCTGACCAGGCACTCCGTACAAAGTGTGTCAGAGGAAAAAGGAATCTCCCTCCTATAAGAGGGATAACGGGGCCGCTCTCCGCGTGCCGAGAGGCAGGAGACAGGCGCACAGCTGGATCCCTGACGTCACTCACTCCGACAGGACACCCAGTACAGGGTGCGTCAGAGAGGAGTGGGAGACATCCCTCAAATAAAAATGAATAAATGAACAGGGGGAAGACCAAGATGCAGCAGTGCAAATATCTTCCACTGACATTCCTCCGTGCAACGCTGTGGAAGAGGAAATTCCTCTGGTGGAGTGTGCCTTGATATTCTCCAGGGGCTCCACCCCAGAGGAGACATATGCCTGTGACACAGCCTCACACAGCCAGTGTGACAGCCGTTGTGCAGACAGAGGTTGCCCGATCGAGCGCTCTCTATAGTGCACAAACAGGCGCTGAGAACGGCGCCAGGCCGCCAGTGCGCGCCACATAGCAAGACAGCACGCGCACAGGACAGAGGAGATGAGACGTGACTTCTTCCTCCGACCTGTAAGGAGGGGGGAATAAGCCAGCCAGGGTGATCACTCTTGACCTAAAAGAGTTGTGATGACCTTAGGCAAGAAGCCGGGTTAGGGCGTAAAACAGCTGAACTGCCATCTCCTTGGATCCGGAGACATGACGGAGCTACAGAGAGAGCAGACAAATCACTCACCCTTTTCTCTGATAGAGCCAAAAGCAGTACTACTTTGGCTGAATACAGTTTAAGGGGAACCTGATCAGGTTAAAATGGGGCTTTGCTTTAGTGCGCGTAACACCAAAGCCAAATCCCCCTCAGGCGCCAGTGTGCGTGACACAGGTCTGAGTCTCCGTACTCCTCGCATAAAACGGCTGCTGCGTTCTGCGAGCCCCTCGGTTCAATTCGCCGGGAATATACATTGCTCTGATGGAGAGCAACGTGTGTGCGCGCCCAGAACAGCAGCCGCCTGGCTGCGTTCAGAAGCTGCGCCGATCGTACTCCTCCCTGGCATTAGGCTGCTTCCATAGCCGTGGCCTGTTGTCTGTGCAAATCAACACATGTTTGATTGTACAGCAACGGGGCGACTCCCCCGTTCTTTTCCGAGATTTAGAAAAATAGCGGGGGTAAAAACTGTGCAAGACACTGTTCCTGGGATGACAGGAGTGTTTCTTGTATCCCATGGAACTGCTGGGGGGAGAGGCTTCTCTGTGATGTGCCGTAATGGTCATCATGGTGACGAGCCACCCATCGCCGCCGCATGCCCGTGAGGCAAAAGGGCTGCGAGGGAGTTTCCACACGCTGCATTTCACTCCGTCTCTCATCATAAGGCGCGTACACGCCCAGAGGATGAGAGGTGTGTGTATGCTGTCCACACGAGGCGTTATAACGGTGCTCGTGGATTTATTATGACCGTGTGTAGGAGGCATATCTAGGACAGAGGAATGCCGCGAGCTCTGCAGTTTATAAACCAATAGGTTAAAAACAGCAGGCTTCTGCAGCGAATGAACCACCTCTGGAGTGTCCCCCTGTTGGAACAGACCCAAGGGGATCATCACGTGACCAGCTGACGCCAACGCCGAGCAGCTGCGTCACGGAGAGGACTGTGTGGGTTGTGACATGCCGGAGGAGAGCTGTCAGTTTCTCCACTCGCTGCCGCGAGAGCCGCGCTCTGCTGGTTGAGTTTAATTCCACTCCAGATAAACGTTTGTCTGAGAGTGAAGAGGACAGCTCTTCTTCCAATTTATTATGAAACCCAGGCTTTGACAGATGCGATACGAGATTTATCGTCTGTAAAGCGACTTCCTCCCTGGAGCGGGCCAGCAAATAGCAGGTCGTCCAGAGAAAACCACACTCTCATCCCTCCTCTGTGTAGTGGCTCCAGCCTTCTCTACACAAAAATGGGAGGAGCCAGGAAATATCCGAACGGCAGACGATTGTCTGGTCCGATATTCCCTGAAATGGAAAACGCAGGAATTTCCTGTGTTTTGGGATGATGGGTACGTGGAAGTATGCATCCTTCAGGTGGAAGTGAACCAGTCGTCCTGGTGAACACATTCCAGCACCTGTTTGATCGTCAGCATGTGGAATACTGACAGATCGAGGATGTCTCATTGCCCCAGTCTTTTTCGGGATTAGAAAAATAAAGGGAGTGAAAACCCCTGGTTTTTCCTCCCTTTGAGGAACCCTGGAAATATCCTCTTTCAACAGGAGTTCCAGCAGCGCTTAATGGAGCGCAAGACACTGTTCCTGGGATGACAGGCATAGCCGCGGGAAGTCATTTTGCTCAGGGGGTGCTGCCAAAAGTAGGGAGGGAGCCGCTTAAAAAAAAGAAAAAAAAAGGCGGTGCCGGGCCGTCTGTCAGCGATACGAGCTGCATAAATTGTTTGTTAAAGGCGAGACACGGCAGGCAAAAACATCGTTTTTCATGCACTGGTCAATTTTGAGATGTTGTGCTATTTTGATTCCATAACATGTTTTCTTTCAGGCTTTTGGAAGGAAAACGTACAAAATACACATTTAAGTGTTCATTTTACTATAGTTTGTCTATTTGCGTCTGTAGATTTCTCCTAAATTCACCAAAAGTTAGCATTCTAACGTAACATAAAGTACCGCGACCGCTGTGTGCACCATGTCATCAGAGATATCGTTGGAAAGCTGTGTCTCTCCTGCACAATCTCATCGGATCCAAATATGGTCATTTCCTTTTTATCAGCAACCAATCGTGAAAGTACAAAAGGGTCTTAAACCAAGAAACAAAATCTCATTGGCTGGTGTCAACTTCTGACAACGTGATTCGTTCAGATGTGTCACGTGGTGTGCTAAAACACTTCCTGGTTAGCTTTCCGGTAGAAATTGAAATCTCAAAATGGCAAAAGAACGGCGAAAAAAACGTTCACAGAGAAGAAAACAACTATTGTCACTTGCACGAAGCAAGATTATACAAAAAACAAATGACCCCGAACATGAAATACCTTCACGGAGTGCGTCGAGACGCAAGCTGTCATCCAAAGAACAGGAGGGTTTAGCTAGCGCCACACTGCAATCTTTAAAGGTCGTTTTCTCAAAATGAGTTTTTTTCTCCTACTCTGAGTCCGAAATGTCCACTTCAGTTGCACTTACATACACCAAACCTTCCAGTTATATTCCTATCAATATTATGAAGGCTTTTACAGAAGGGTTTGTTCATATATCATTCATAGCCTGAATTATATAAGATTTTATACCTAGAAACATGGCGAAAATTGATATTTTAGGGCTGTTGACAGTATTTTCTGATTTATGGAGTGATAAAAAGAAATATCCAAAATCCCTTCTGTAAAAGCCTTAGATGCTAATATGACTACAAAATGAAATGAGAATTTTGAACCTGGCTTTATCCAAAGTTCAGATTTCGGTTCCTGAAATGTGTTAAAATATGCGCACATTTAATGAGATAATGGCTCATTTGCATAGTCAGAAAACTTGTAATTCAAGAAACAATTGCCTTATTGTAATTAACTGGAGAAATTACCCTATTCACCTGGTGTGTCTCGCCTTAACTGTTAGGCTTAATAAACCATTATAGACCTACATCACTTAACAGCTGCACATGCCCACATGCTAACTATGGGTCTTACAAACCTACATAACATTACAAATAGTCAGAAAATATTATTTACAATATTAATAAAACTATGAATTCAATTTTAACTGATTGACAAGGCAAAACACAGCACAGCGGCAGCAGCATTAAAGGAAAAATCGTTTTACCTTATGTTGGGGCTTCACAAAACTCCAAATGTAGCCTGGGGTGGCACTAATGAAGACCCTCATTAGAGCAGATACATCCACATTGTCCAAAATGTTACTATGGACATGCATCAAAGTCAGATGTGTCAGTCTCTTCTGTGTCATATTACTCTAGTTGTAGAGGTGGTGGGCTGAGGAGTAGCTGGTGGTCCACACTTTTTATTGCGTTGTTTGTTGGAGAAAAAAATCCAAAATCCTTTTTTGCGCCATTCTAGAAAGTTGTCACTCTGCAGTGTGTATGTCGCGTCAATTACGTCACTCTCCCACAACCTAGATGACTCGGATTTTATTTATTTGGAAAATAAATTCAAGCCACCTGACTGATACAAATATATACTATGACTATTATATGCTACTGTATACAGCTAATTGTATTTTAAGTAAAATCATAACTATTTTATGTAGTTTAATCATTTTTATTTAGGTGGTCACTCAGTTTTTCAAATGTACACCACTCGCCAACAGGGGGTGCTGCAGCACCCCCAGCACCCCTACTTCCCGCGGCGATGATGACAGGAGTGTTTCTTGTATCCCATGGAACTGCGGGTGGAGAGGCTTCTCTGAGATATGCTGTAATGGTCGTCATGGTGACGAGCCACGCCCTCGCCGCTCGGGCTTCTTGAGGCGAAAGGGCTGCGAGGGAATCTCCACACGCTGCATTTCACTCTGACTCTCATCATGAGGCGTGTACACGCCCCGGGGATGAGTAGTGGTGTGTGCAGTGCTGTCCACACGAGGCGTTATAACGGTGCTCGTGGATTTATTATGAACGTGTGTAGGAGGCATATCTGGGACAGAGGAATGCCGCGAGCTCTGCAGTTTATAAACCAATAGGTTAAAACAGCAGGCTTCTGCAGCGAATGAACCACCTCTGGAGACTCCACCTGTGGGGGAGACCCAGGGGGATCCCCACGTGACCAGCTGACGACAACGCCGGGCAGCTGAGTCACGGAGAGGGCTGTGCTGGTTTGTGACACGCCAGAGGAGAGCTGTCAGTTTCTCCACTCACTGCCGCGAGAGCCGCGCTCTGCTGCTGGCTAAGTTTAATTCCACTATCAGATAAACGATTGTCTGAGAGGGAAGAGGACAGCTTTTCTTCCAATTCATTATGAAACCCAGGCTTTGACAGATGCGATACGAATGTAACGTCTGTAAAGCGACTTCCTCCCTGGAGCGAGCCAGCAAATAGCAGGTCGTCCAGAGGAAAACACACTCTCATCCCTCCTCTGTGTAGTGGCTCCAGCCTTCTATACACAAAAAATGCGAGGAGCCAGGAAATATCCAAACGCTATTTCCTGTGTTTCGGGATGATGGGTACGTGGAAGTATGCATTCCTGCGCTGCCCGTGAGGCAACCCAAGGTGTGCTTGGACCGAAAGGGCTGCGCGGGGGCCTCCACACGCTGCGTCTCACTCCGGCTCTCATCATGAGGCGCGTACACGCTCAGGGGATGGATGGAGGTGTGTGCAGTGCTGTCCACATGAGGCGTTATAACGGCGCTCATGGGTTTATTATGACCGTGTGTAGGAGGCGTATCTCAGACAGAGGAATGCAGCGAGCTCTGCAGGTTATTAACCGAGGTTAAAACCGGCAGGCTTCTGCCGCGAGCCCTGCTGTCTACTTAATCAACAGATTAGTGGCAGCCGGTTTAATTAGCGAGCTCTGCAGTTAATTAACCGATAGGTTAAACCCAGCAGGCTTCTGCAGCGAGCCCTGCTGTCTACTTAATCAACAGATTAGTGGCAGCCGGCTTAATTAGCGAGCTCTGCAGTTAATTAACCGATAGGTTAAACCCAGCAAGCTTCTGCAGCGAGCGCTGACGCCGTGGCGCTGCGGGCGCTGCCGCTGGGGGCACTCAGCCTGTAACGGCCCGTCCACACTACAGCTTCGACAGCTTCAAAAACGGTTTCCAACGAGTCTGCCCATTCACTTTGAATGGGGTGACCTCACTTTTCGCCGAACTGCATTGTGGGAAGCAGAGCGGAGCTTTCCTGGTGTTTCATGTATTTTCTTCACTCCGCTGGGAAAATGCTCTCATGTCAAGAAGCATCAGATCAGTGCATGCACTGCATCGTCCAATCAGTGAGCGATACACAGTAAGGGGGCGGGGCGAGTATCTGTGGATTTCATCGGAGGATGGTCTGGTGGTTCCTCCATTATCGCTCCTCCATTATCGCTTTCTGGCTCCGTAATCACACCAATAGAGTGGCGAAGTCACGCCCATCTACTTCCGGTCCATGGCACCTTATTTCGGAAAAATTATGCATTGAAGTCAATGAAAAGAGAAAACTTATCTTTCGATCCCGTTTGAATTGTGCCATGAATTACACATATGATGTTTGTCAATCTTAAAAAATCATTTCCATGTCAAAAAAGTCAGTTTGTCGTAAAACTGTTGAAATATAAGACTATGAAAAATACGCAACTAGAAAGACTACAAATCCCAGAGTCGCGTAAGTGATGTCATAACTGTTTTCCTCCACTAAGAGATAGCTAAGATCAGCGCCATATAGATAGATTCTAAGATAAGATAACTTTAACAAGATGCCTGTGTGCTTAGTACCAGGTTGTTATCATACCAGCAATGGGTCTTGCTCGTTCTTTCGCTTCCCGTCTGATGAAAGGACCAGGAGTGGCTGGATAAGTTAGCTAGTAGCTAGCACGTTAGTTAACATTACGGCCCCTACACACGGCGGCGTGCGTTGTCACTTGCCGGCGGGGGGGGCTGAAACTCGACCAACAACCAATCACATGAATCTCCCGCCCCAGACACACAAGCACGCGGTTTGATTGGCTAGAGCTTGTACTGGCATATGATGCGATTGGCTGACCCGTCCGTCGAGGCGTCAAAAGTAGAACATTGCTCTACTTTTGCAGCGAGCACCGCGAGAGAAGCTACGCTTTGCTCCCACAATGCAGTTCGGCGAATCGTGACGTCACCCCATTCAAAGTGAATGGGCAGAAGCGTTGAAGCGGCAACGCACGCCGCCGTGTGTAGGGGCCGTTACAGCCTTGTCATTTTTATTAGCCTTAACATGAAGTAACATTAAGTAACCCAACATGTTAAACAGTAAGAGTAGTAGTCATATTTCGTGAACCCTTTGAAAAGTAGCCTACTGTCACACCGGTGTGATCATTCTATAATACACAATTTAAGCCCAGGGGAGAAATGCTAACGCTACATTAGCATCTGCGATCTTTTCTACTTCACGCTATCTGCACAAATGGTTGACATTAAACATTAAAAAGACCAGGCAGTTCAGAGAGAATCAAAGGAAGGCAGACAGGCAGCTTTGCATGACATTATTCTGGACGTGTTTCATTGTGGTGATTGTGAGGGTAATCAATCGTTTTGTTGACAAGACAGTAGTGACGGCCATCTTGGTGACGTGTGTTGTTCTGCTAGACCGGAGATGTAGTTCATTCAGCGTTTCACACAAACAAATGTGTTACTTCACAGTTTTACGACACATTTTTTTTTTTTGACTTGCAAAATTATCTTTTAAATTGGCATCATAACATCATATGTGTAATTCGTGGCACAATTCAAACGGGATCAAAATGTAATCTTTCTCTCTCCATTGACTTCAATACATCATTTTTCCGAAATAAGGTCCCATGGAGGTCCACCGGAAGGGGAGGGACTTCGCCACTCTATGCACGTGCAACTTAAAGAGCCTGTGACAGCCTCCCAACAACTGTTGTGCAATGAAATATTGGGCTACTAGTCAACTCGAACCGTCAGTTTAAAAAAGAAGATGCGATACCGTTCCGATAAATATCAATAATTTCGAACATCGCGAGGAAATTCCTTCGACTCATTTTGAAGTTTTGGGGGAAGCCGGAAGTGACGTCAATGCGGGAACGCTTCACTGTGCGGTGAGAGAGCGAAACACGGACAAAGTGTGTTGTCATGCGTAGAAATTGTGAATTACTGAGTTTAGGCACGTTATTAACGTTTTAATGAAGTTGACTACAGTATATTCATATTTGTCAGTGCTTTCATGTCAATTCGGCGAGCATAAACATAAATGATCGTGGTGAAGATGATGATTAAATTAGGATTACAAATCGGTAGTGAGAGCTGCTGAATTTCCTCCCGTAGGATGTGATATAAAAACAAATCGATTATTTTTGTAGTTGTAAACTCAAGTGGATGAAACTACATTTATTAGTGCTTTCATGTCAATTCGGCGAACATATGATACATTAAATGATCGTGAGGATGATGATTAAAAATCGTTTGTTTGAGCCGGTCTGCATTTCCGGATGAGAAAACAAACCGATGCTTTTTGTAGTTGTAGTACACCAACATGGATTAAACGTGTGTTTTTTTTTTACCACAATGTTGGGGAAATTAATGGATAAAATGCACGGATTATTATTATTATTCCCACTCCGATCGGGACACTAGGTCCACCGTTTCCCCGCAGCGAGGCTCCCCCCGTTGACAGTTTACGTGGGCTGGGTGCAGTGGCGGACTGGCCATCGGGACGAATCCCGATGGGCCGGTACCGAAGTGGGCCGGTCGGATAAGTCACTAGTACATCCCCATAGGCGGCGCGTGAGGCTCAGGTTTGGGAAGGCTAAATAACTTTTTTTACCTGACGCTGCCCGCCTCCGGCGTCTATAGAAAAGAGATCAACTCAGTGTGCGGAGTTTAAATCTCTCAAGTTATATTACAGGATAAAAAAATACAGTTTAAACTGCCGTATGCAGAGAAGACGCCGACGTGTCGCACTTATCATTCATATTACATAATCAATCAGATCATCGATCATATAATATCATAATATATCATATATTTCCTAATCCGAGTCAGCTTCTCCAGCCGTATCTGGCCGTGCAACACTTACAGTGTCACATACTGTATGCAGAAGTATTATTTTAAGCAACACATTATGTTGACGAAACACTCAAGTCAAATGTAATTAAAGTCAGATCCACTCGTGTCTTAGACGTGAACGCGCTCTCAGCTGGTGAGAGAAACCCTGGCTTGATTTACCGAGTTGATAACCAGCGTCGTAGGACCGCTTAGCGAGATCTCGTTTGTTAGTTTGTTGTTAGTTTGTTTGTTACTCAAACATATCCAGGGTATGTTGAACTGGCTTCGTAGTACAGGGCACAGGTGGCTAGCAGCGCTAATGTCAAAGACACAGACATTATACATTATATTTGTATTTTACCAGGATGCAGTGACACAAATATTTGGGAAGGCTTAGCCTTCCCCAGCCTACAGCACCCGCCGCCCCCGACATCCCCCACTCCCCCCGTTGACAATTTACTAGCGGTACCGAAGTGGGCCGGTCGAGAGTCCCGGGATGATTTTTAGTCCCAGTCCACCACTGGTTACATGACCGTATGATCGCCCATATTGACCTAATTCCTAAACTTCTAACAGATACAACATAAACCGATCTTTCAGCCTCATATGAGCTCTCGGACACGTTCAAAATTAAACTGTCATCGCTGTCTGAGTTTGCTGCTGTGTGCGCCATCGTGCGTTTACATGCAGATGCTGGGATCCTGAACGGTGCAGCTGGAGCGCTGTGCCCGCAATGACGTCACCCATAATTTGGCGGGACTTGAAGAATCCCCGAGAAGATCCAGAAAATTGTCAACATTGAACGGCAGATTAATGGTTATCAAAGTACAAATATCCAAAATCAGTTCAGTAACGGTTTTCAAGGGGACAATATTTACTCAAATTGATGGGTTTGGATGATGGGGGAAACTCGTGTCACAGGCTCTTTAAGTATCAGGTTCCGACTGGTCACAACAATAATTAAATATCACTCTTAATACAACAAATAATTAACATTTATCTATTTTGGGGTTCACATTTAGCTGTTTGCTGTTCTTATTTCTTTATGTTAGAAACTGGTTGCCACCGCTGGCAACCAAAGGCCAAGAAGTAGTTGACATTTTTTCTGAATGGTTGCCAATGGCAACCTGGCAACCGTTACTGTCGAGCCATGACAAAGCCCATTCCGTGTTCCTGTTATTGTTTACTTCCTGTCTGTCTTCTTCTGGTGATTTATCTGACGTCCAGCGCTCCGTCTTTTAACCTCTTTTCCTTTCTCTTTCTTGATCCTCCTTAGCAACGTTCATTATAGTCCTTGACAGTCTGTACTACTGTATTAACAACGTGTCACATGTTAAGAATTAACCAATCAGAATCGAGTATTCAACTAAACCATGTAATACAAGTTGTTAGTAGCCTTAAGGGCCTACACAGTTGTTATACTATACCACATCACCCTTCACTGGATGTATAATGAGCTGCACTCAACTACATTTTAGCATTTAAAAAAACCTAGCAATTCTTTTGCGGTTATTTTGGTGAAAGTAACTCAAAAGTAATACAAAATTAGTGTCACTCATTACATTTCAGAGACAGTAATATTGTAATGTAACTTATTACTTAAAAAAGACAGTAATAAGTAATATGTACTGTATTACATTTTGGAAGTAACTTGCCCAACACTGTCGATAACACAACGCTGTTAAGCAACATAATGACCGCTGCTAACCCCTAGTTTCCACCGGGTCCGTCTGCGTCGCGTAACGGCTGCGCCCCGGTTTTGGTCCGGCCTCCTCCGGCGTCATACCCTACCGGGCGCGTTTCAGAAGCATTTCAGAAACGGAGCGCCTTGCCTGCCGGCTCGCAGTTTCAGTTGATTTGAGCATATTTCCTGGACAGACTACTTTGTACATACAAAGTTAATAATAATTGTAATATCCCAGTTATAAACGACATGAATCAAAGATGTGTTGCTGTATTTTAGTGGTAAAATCATCATAATTATTCTAATTGACACAGTGCCTGTAAACCGGAGGAGAACGCTGGCATTTCTCCTCCTACTTGAACGACTACGAAGGGATAGGGTCTGCAAAATGAGTTTGTGTGTGTATATATATATTATATATATGCTATATATGCTCTGAACGTTCCACTTCCTGCCTGCCCGACATTACCTTACGGCTGCGTCGCGTCGAAAAAGACTTCAATCCTATTTCGAGCGGAGGCCAGCGGCGAGACGCTTCTGGGACGCTTCTGAGCCGTAACGCAGCGCGTCTGGTGGAATAGCACCCATTGACTAGATTGGCCGCTATCCTTGCGGACGCCGCGCCGCAGCCGCAACGCGCCGCAGACGGACCCGGTGGAAACTAGGGGTCAGGAGGATCAAGGGAGAGAAGGAACGAGCTTAAAAGACTGGACGTCAGAGAAATTACCTGGAGAAGACAGACAGGAAGTGAACACTAACAGGAACAGTAGAAGAAGACAGACAGGAAGTGAACACTAACAGGAACACGGTATAGCTCTGGCAGAGTTTAAGGACTTGTTAATGGAAAATAAACTGTAAACAGACTTGGACAATTACAGAAAACCTCGATCAGTGCTGCTTTTATTTAAAATTATGTTGTTTCAATGCTGATATTAAAATTAAAAAAGCAAAATGTTACATTAATGGGGGGCTCCTGTCAGCCTCAATGCAAAGTTTGGAAAGATACAGTTGATCAGAAATGTTAATATTAACTCAACTCAAAAGTTCCGTGAGTGAGGACGCTGGCGTGTTTGTCGCCGCTTCACTTCGTAGCCAAAAATCGTGTTTTCTGTGCTGTTTTTTCCCCGTGTTTTTGTGTTCTAACAACCACAAATCCACTGCAAATAGTCTGCTAAAGCTACCATAACTGTCTGGATCTATCGACTGTGTACCTATTACACTTACACATTATCCGACGATCAGCTGTCACTGCTAGCTGACGATCGGCTGTCACTGCTAGCCGCCGTTCAGCCGCTAGCTCCTGCGTAGCTACCAGCCATCCTCTTCAACCTGGGATCTCTGGAGCTCCATTTCCTTCTCCACATCCCAAGTCTGTCCCCTCAACTCAGCTGCTACCCAGTTTCTTGTTAGCATTTCACTGCTAGCCACTGCAGGCTTCTCAATTTAGCTGCTGCCTAGCCCCTGCTTAGCAGCTCGTAACTAGCCGCTGCTCCTCTGTGCTGCTGACATGGCTCTCTGGAAATACTCCGCTCTGCAAATGTGGAATCTTGTCTGCCACAACACTCCTAACTACCTCACTACAATACAATCACTTGGACTCCTTCGCCGTCCCCGCTATGTGCATAGGGCTGCACGTTGCAAGTTTGTCAACTCTGACCATGACATCCCCACCACACAGACAGACAGGCGGTCCGTCGCACTTCGCCGACTTCATCAGAGCACACCCTACGTGCATAGCTGTAATCTGAGACCTCTCAGCTGTATCGACGTCATCAGCCCATTCACCCCCTCTGCCTCAACAACTACAAACAACAATGCAACATTCATGCTGCAGAATGTTCGATCACTGAACAAAAAAGCACCTCTGATCAATGACATTATCACTGATCATAAACTTCATTTCCTCTGCTTAACCGAAACATGGCAAACTGGACAGGATTTCCTATTACTCAACCAAGCCACACCTCCTGGCTATGTCTACCTCCAAAAGCCCCGCTCCACGGATCGGGGCGGTGGGCGGGCTGTAATATACAGGGCAGACATCTCGATCAAAGAGCTTCCTGTACCAAACACCACCTCACTTGAATGTCTTGCCTTCACTCTATCTGGATCTGCACAGCTCCAGGCTGTTCTTATATATCGCCCTCCCCCCCCAAAGCCTCAGCCTCTGCCATCTTCCTGTCGGAACTATCTGAGCTACTCACCTCAATCTGCTCCATGTCCCCATCTACGCTCCTTCTTGGAGACTTTAACATTCATGTGGACTCACCCTGTTGCACATTTGCCTCTGATTTCCTGGGACTTCTGGACTGCTTCAATTTTGAACAGCATGTCCATGATCCCACCCATGCCAAAGGCCACACCCTGGATTTGGTATGTACCACTGGCACAACTGCATCCCACCTGCAGTGCCTCAACCTGGCTGTCTCCGAACATCATGCCATCCTGTTCACTGTGCCTTTCGCCCTCCCCAGACAGCTTGTACTGCGGACAATTACCTACAGGAGCTTAAAATCAGTGAGCGCACCAGCCATAACCAGCCTCATAGCTAGCCACCTGGCCTCCGATCCCCCCGACACCTCGGTTGACGGACTGGTAGCCCAGTATAACACTGCTCTTTCCCTGAGTCTCGACTCACTTGCCCCCCTCATTACTCACACTGTCTCCTTCACCCACTCAGCCCCCTGGTTCACCACCAGTCTCCGTGCCATGAAAGCCTCTGGCCGCCAACTGGAGCGGCTCCACAAAAAATCTGGCCTCACAGTCCATCTGGAGGCGTATAGAGAGCATGTCAAATCTTATAAGGACGCCCTCTCAAAAGCTAAGGCACACTACTACTCCTCACTCATCGGTAACCAGCAACACCACCCCCGTATGCTCTTCTCCACCGTAAACCGCCTACTCCGCCCAATTGACCCCCCCAACCCAGCAGACGCCCCCGAGCTTTGCACCAGGTTCCTTGACTTCTTTGAGGACAAAGTCAACTCTATCCACCAGGACCTCCAGGCCTCTGCCCCATCCCATCCACATGCCACACCACCTCCAGTCACTGTTCGCTCAACTCAACACCTGCCTCAATGTTGTCTCTCCTCCTTTGCACCAGTGGATGCCACACAGGTTACCAAACTTGTCTCAAAAGCTAAGGCTACAACCTGCTCCCTCGACCCCATGCCCTCTGCCCTGGTCAAAACTTGCCTACCCATCCTCTGCTCCACCATTGTTAAAATGATCAACTCCTCCCTGGAATCAGGCAAGGTTCCCGCCGTCCTCAAGATAGCAGCGGTCACCCCCATCGTCAAAAAACCTGGTCTCGACCCCGAGGACCCCAGCAACTTCCGGCCGATCTCCAACCTTCCTTTTCTTAGCAAGATCATGGAAAGAGCAGTTGCTTCCCAACTCCACCATCATATGTCCGACCATGAGCTCTACGAACCCTTCCAATCAGGCTTCAGATCCAACCACAGCACAGAGACGGCCCTTATTAAAATAACCAATGACCTCCTCATAGCCGCCGATTCAGGCCTCGTCAGCATCCTTATCCTCCTGGACATCTCCGCCGCATTCGACACAGTCTCCCACACTATCCTACTCAACCGCCTATCCGCCTACCTTGGCCTCTCTGGTACAGCCCTCTCCTGGTTCCATTCCTACCTCTCCAACAGGCAACAGTTTGTGACCATCGGAAAATCCAGCTCTCCCCCAGCCCGTGTCAACCAAGGTGTGCCGCAAGGTTCGGTGCTCGGCCCCCTTCTATTCAACATCTACATGCTCCCCCTCGGTGAAATCATCCGCCAACATGGTCTCAACTTTCACTCCTATGCCGACGACACCCAACTCTACATCAGTACCAATCCATCATCCCAGCTACCCCCACTGTCACTTGTCAACTGCCTCCGCGACATCCAAGCCTGGATGTCAAAAAATCTACTTAAACTCAACAATAACAAAACAGAGCTCATGGTTGTGGCCCCAAAAACACTGCTCCGGAAGGTTGGAGATCTGCTCCTCACCATCGATGGCGGCTCCATCCATCCTTCCCCTGAGGTTCGCAGCCTGGGCGTCACTCTGGACTCTAGCCTCACCTTCAACTCCCACATCAGGTCAACTGTCAAACCTGCATTTTTTCACCTACGAAACATCTCCAGACTCCGGCCCTCTCTCCCCGACCCCGTTGCAGAAACATTCATTCATACCTTCATCTCCTCTCGTCTGGACTACTGCAATCGAGTTCTGTTCGGGGTCACCAGCAAAGCCCTGGACAGGCTCCAGTACGTCCAGAACTCTGCAGCCAGGCTCCTCACCCGCACTAAGCCCTGGCAACACATCACCCCTACCCTCATCCACCTTCACTGGCTCCCGGTCAAGTCACGCATCCAGTACAAACTCCTCCTGCTAACTTACAAATCTCACCACTCCCTAGCCCCTCCATACATCTCTGACCTCCTTCAGCCATACACCCCCTCTCGTCACCTGCTGTCCTCCGACAAAGGGCTGCTCTCCATCCAGCGCTCCAAGCTGAAAACATTTGGAAACAGTGCCTTCAGTGTCGCAGCCCCCACCATCTGGAATTCTCTCCCCTCTGCAATCAGGAATGCAGACACTCTGGACACCTTCAAAAAACACCTCAAACACCATCTGTTCACTCAGGTCTTTGGCCTCAACTAATATACAGTACTCAGCAACCTGTTCCCGTTTTGTTTTCTTCAGCCTATGTATCTGTATGATTATTATTACTTTTTGTTTTGTTTTGTTACTTCCCATTGTAAAGCGTCCTTGGGTTTCGTGAAAGGCGCTATATAAATTGAAATTATTATTATTATTCATTACATATGTTGATAGTCGCTAACGGGTACGTTTTCACTGAAAAAAGTGAACCGTTGACTTTTAATTATATGTATTATGTCAATAAATGTCCCATAACTTTATTAGGTTAGTTGCCAGTGTACTAAGTGCTGTACTCTGGAACCCTGTCATTGTCTCCTTTGTCCTCCATTAAATGTGCTTCTCTCATTTAATAACTTGCACCAGCATGGCACACCCCCAGGTACAATTGACCTAGAACTGCCACTAGGCTAATATAAGTGATGTGAAACATTTTGTTTGCAGGATTTGATCAATGCGGATATATGAACCTCACATTATACATTATGTGTTTGGTCACTGCATTCACGTTACCTTTTTTATCTTTTTCCTGCTATTGTCTTCACTTGGGTTTGTTTGCTGGGTGGTTGATCTGGAGATGATATTTTTGAGGGGATTTAAAACTTTCTTCACACTTA
This sequence comes from Pogonophryne albipinna, assembly GCA_028583405.1. Taxonomy (NCBI): domain Eukaryota; kingdom Metazoa; phylum Chordata; class Actinopteri; order Perciformes; family Artedidraconidae; genus Pogonophryne; species Pogonophryne albipinna. The sequence continues at coordinate 23,853,019 of CM053242.1, read as the reverse complement.
AAAAAACAGAACAAAACAGAAATGATTTCAAGTAAACTTAAGTGCTAAAGCATCAAACACTGGAGAAATAATGAAAAGTAGTTACCTCTCCTCCATGTCAAATGGCGTCTAGAGTTTACCAAAGAGAAGATGGCAGGGAAAAAATAAAAGTTACAGTGCAGTGTGAGATACACACATCTGAAATGTTTAGGTCTGACTCACAATCATTGCTAACTTTCTAGCAGAAATAGTTTTCAATCACCTTTGCTCTTTCTTGTTTAACTTGTCCTTTAGTTATTTCAATTGTTTCATGCTAAACGAACCTCCCTTTTAGTTTTCGCCAAAACTATTCCTCTTTTTTATTTTTAAATGCACATAGTTAAGTTTACCTGGTCTTTCTAGGACTTTTTTGGTATCCTCTGTGAACCAGGGTCTTGAAACCAAAACGGGTTCCTGTACCCCATGGTACCTTTTTAGTTTTCGCCAAAACTATTCCTCTTTTCTATAAATGCACATTAATTAAGTTTAAGTTGTATTTTCTAGGACTTTTTTGGTGTCCTCCGCGAACCAGGGTCTTGAAACCAAATGTAGGGGACTTTAACCAAATGTAGGAAACCAAATGTAGGGGACTTTAACCCCAATAATGACTTTAACTACCTTTGGGGGGAGACAAGGCAAATCAAAGTGCTTTACAAAAATGAAAGACATTAAGAAAATGGCATTAAAAAGCAAAGATAATAAAAGTTACAGTGCAGTTTAAGATATGAATTATATCAATTAAAAGCAGCGGCAAAAAGAAAAGTCTTCAGTCTGGATTTAAAAGTAATCAGAGTTGCAGCGGACCTGCAGGTTTCTGGTTGTTGTTTTTCCAAATCCTGCTGTGACATTAGTCTTTTAATCCTAGATATATTCTTTAGGTGATAGTAGGCTGATTTAGTAATTGTTTTAATGTGACTGTTGAAACTCAGGTCAGAGTCCATGACTACACCTAGATTTCTGGATTTATCTGTTGTTTTGAACATTGCAGACTGAAGATCAGCGCTAACTTTTGTACGTTCTGTCTTGGCTCCAAAAACCATCACCTCAGTTTGATCTTTGTTTAATTGGAGAAAGTTCTGACACATCCAGTCATTGACTTGTTCAATGCACTTACTCAGCGTTTGAATTGGAGCATAGTCTCCTGGTGAAATGGTTATGTAAATGTATGTGTCATCTGCATAGCTATGGTAACTTATTTTGTTGTTTTTCATTATCTGAGCCAGTGGTAGCATGTAGATGTTAAAGAGAAGAGGCCCCAAGATGGAGCCTTGACGAACGCCACATGTCATATTTGTCAACACAGATGTGTATTTACTAGGGCTGTCAGTCGATTAAAAACATTTAATCACGATTAATCGCAAATTAGTACAATACAAAGTGTGTGTGTGTGTGTGTGTGTGTGTGTGTGTGTGTGTGTGTGTGTGTGTGTGTGTGTGTGTGTGTGTGTGTGTGTGTGTGTGTGTGTGTGTGTGTGTGTGTGTGTGTGTGTGTGTGTGTGTGTGTGTGTGTGTGTGTGTGTGTGTGTGTGTGTGTGTGTGTGTGTGTGTGGAGAGAGACACTGTGATGGATCGTTGGAGCTATGTGCAACTCAAGGCATACGCTCGAACGGGAGTTGCCTGGACGCTGCAATGATGTTGCGCGCACTATCCGTGCTGAGTGTGTTGACTTTTCGTACAATGTCCTACTGTCTGGCTACCTGCATAAAGTCAAGTGCTCGGCGCAGTTGCCGGCGAAATGTCGCTTCTCTGTTTTCATTGAAACAGCTCCTTATATCCGTTAGCACAGCTAGCTAGCACCAGATGCTAACAACAACAATACACGTAAGGTGTGCCCGTTCTCTCTCTCTCGCTCGCGCCACACATACACACACCCTCCCGGTCCTCCCGATGGCCAGTCGGTGCCTGCCGGTGAGCGTGGAAGTGTGGTCTGCCGCAAACGGGCGGCAGGAGCGGGCCTGTCAGCATCAGCTTGTAGATGGTATTTTAAACTCGATGCGCTCTGAAACTACGGGGCGGCCGAGGACAAAAAATACACATGCGTTAATCGCGTTAAAATAATTAGTGGCGTTAATTTTTTTACATTTATTATTAACGCGTTAACTTGACAGCCCTATATTTACCTATAGAAACAAAGTTGTTTCTGTCCTTTACATTACATACTTGTGGGGATTGCCCACAGTATTGAGTATGTTAGTCGCTTTGGATAAAAGCATCTAATAAGAAATATGTCATGTCCTTTAAGTAGGATTCAAATCAATTTAGATGCTGTTGTCGAAAGTCCCACCCAGTTTTCTCGTCGGTCTAGTAATATGTTGTGGTCAACAGTGTCAAACGCAGCACTGAGATCTAATAATACTAACACTGAAGTTCTGCCACTGTCTGTGTTTAAGTGGATGTCATTGAAGACCTTAACAAGAGCAGTCTCAGTGCTGTGGTTTGGTCGAAGGCCTGACTGGAACACATCGAAACAGTTATTTAAATGCAAGACATTACTCAACTGTTGAAAAACAACCTTTTCAATGATTTTACCTAGAAATTGGAGGTTTGATATAGGCCGGTAATTGTTCATTACTGAAGCATCTAGATTATTATTTTTTAAGAGCGGTTTAATGACTGCAGTTTTCAGGGTCTGTGGGAGAAAAAAAAACACACACACATTTAAACCTTACTGTTAACCCTAATCTTTTTCCGTTTCCGTAGCACGTCTGTTCTTATTTCAGCATACATTTAGAGGAGCATTACATCTTACCTGTGATGAAGTGATTCACTGCCTTCTCCGAGTTTCGTTGGCAAGGCAGGGATTGTGTGTCGACGCTCCCAGTGACTCTCCCTCTCTGCTCAGGTGGTGCAGTAGCTACTGGACAAGTCTGAGCTTTTATATATAATGAGACAAACCAACTTTACAGGTTCTTGGTTCATGCCAGGGTGGTTCCAGAAATGGAAACAATGATTCACACATTCCAGGGGTTTACAATATTGTAAATCAGTGATACTTGGATGTACTTAGTAAAACTAAAGAGTGTTATGATCTCTGTTAAAGGTCACATGTCATGGCCATTTCCACTGATCATAATTCCATTGTTGAGGTCTACTAGAATAGATTTATACTGTGCAATTTTCCAAACTCACATTGTTTCGCATAGAGCATCTCTGTAAGCTACGTGTATTCACTCTCTCCACTAAACGGCTCATTGCAGCACTTGCCCCCCCCTCCCTGTGAGCCCAGTGTGCTCCGATTGGTCGGGACGTTGTGAATCGCGCTGAACTCCGTGGAGGTGTGATTTCCTTGTTTAGCGATACACAGCGAAACACAGCCAAACTCACCCTGAGCACACACAAAGTCACAGCCGAAGTAAAAACAATAAGTGTGGCTTGATATTGAGTAAGAAAAAGGTTGATAAACGCTGTGAGAATGGGTCTGCAGAGAGAATTTCGCCGCGATCCCAACTGTCTGTTATCAGCCTGCAGCCAGGGAGGAGAAATCAGCAGAGCTGCCTGCCCCTAGTGTGTGAGGAAGTCCGTGGATTGGTCAATTTGGACCAATCAGCGGGGGCTTAACGTAACGGCTAGTTGATTTTATATTGAATCATTGTTAGGAATCAATATTGATTCAACCATCATCCAAATGGGAATCTACATGTAAATTGTAGTTGATTTTATATTGAATCATTGTTAGGAATCAATATTGATTCCACCATCATCCAAATGGGAATCTACATATACATTTTAGTTGATTTTATATTGAATCAGTGTTAGGAATCAATATTGATTCAACCATCATCTAAATGGGAATCTAAATGTAAAACTTACATTAAAATATTCAACTTTTCTAAGCATACTGTAACACATTAAAAAAGTGAATGTTTTTCACCACTGACTTTTCTGCGTATAGGTCTACATCTTAACAGACCATTAACAAGTGCAACATCAATACTGTACTGAATGAAGTGGTCCAAACACACACTACACCATGTATTGTTGGCACACGATTATTATTAATTTTGTTCAAAATTACCTTGAATTACCATATTTCCCAAAATGTATGAAATCAAACTAAAAATGACAGAAAACATCATTTTAATATTCAAATTTATTTTAGAAAACAGGCAGCAATGCGTCCCTGAGCAAGACTATTAACCCGTTATTGCTCCCCAAACGCTGTGGAATAAATGCAGAGGACACATCGTATGTGCAAATATACAGTGACACAAGATACCCCATAAAAAAAAGAGGGTGTGTCAGAACCATTGGTGCAACTCCAAACAAGAACAGCCTGAAGCTTCAAGTCTTCCATGAAGGCGAAGCTGTAAACATTTGACTTATGTTTGACTGTAAGAACAACAGTCTATAGTCCATGAAAGAACAGTATTGTCTATGAGGCGGTAACCTTTGTACTGTATGCACAAGGAAAACACATTAGCGTGTGGTGGGGTACCCTAAATTGGACTTGCGTTTGTTTCACTTGTGTTCATTTCACTTGTGTTCCTTGGGATGCCTCCCTCGCGCTCTGGAGCATAACGAAGCCACTTCTTCACAGTTTCACTGAAGCCATTGTGGGTCAGCTTGCGGTCGAACTGCCGAGCAGCAGCTGAAAGACAAGATGACAAAAATAAGCGTGAGGAAGAGAGAGTGTGTGTATCCCATACAACTTCTGTTATAATAAGAAAATCACTCTCACTCTGTACAGTAACACAAGCAGTCAGCAGCCAGTTTGCTAAAAGACTGGACTGGAAAGAGGAGCAAACGGCTAGCCTGGCTCTATCCAGGTAATAACATTTGCATCCGAGCACCTCTAAAGCTCACCAATTAGGTTGTCTTTTTTTCGTTTATTTCTTATAGCTTCACCATCACCTGATTCCAACCTAACCTTTTTTGTTAGATTAAGTTCATGCTTTATTCTTCAACAGGGGATTACAGGGAGACATGAAACAAGGGCAGAGAAGAGACATAAAATACATTATAGGAGTTGGATTCAAACTCGGTAGTTGGTACTATATGGCTCACAAAGAGCATAATTATGTTCTGAATCACCATCAGTCACACCTCACTCCCTAAACTTAAGCTAATAAGTAGTTTGCAGGGGAGGAAACTCACCAAACATGCAGTCTTGTATTGACGGTTCCTTGAATGGCTTCTTGCTGCCGCAACGCTTGTCTTTCTTTCCAGCCTAAGGCTAAGGCGTTAGTCAGAGCAGTTGGCAGCATCCGTCTGATCAGGTTCTCTGAATTGGTGCCTCCTACCAGAGCCAGGCGAGCAATCTAAATCAGACGAGAGAAACAAATAGGCAACTGGTTTAACTGTTGTATTGAGCTACGTTCTGTGGGACATACGTTAGAAACAGCACAACAGCACTCTTATTTCATACACAGAGACCAACTTTGTTTTTTATACACTTGATACACTGATATTCCAGCCCATGGTATTCAGTCAAGTTCATGCCAGTCGTTATGTTTAACCACTTTAACCCTGGTGTCCCAATGTTGGTCATGTCAATATAAATGTAAAAAATACATTTGAACAATTTCGAAACTTTTCCATAAATAGCAGATCTTGCTCATACATGCACCGTGACAGGTTTTGAACGTGTAGACTACAATTATATGTGGTTGAGTAGATAAGACTAGAATTATTTGTGGTTGAGTAGCTAAAGGGCAATAACTAAGCACATTTTGACCGCACTGATATTATCCACATTTCATAAATGAATGCAGTTCAGTCTGTCAAATTACCATCTTTTGACGGACTGATTCATTCTTCAGCAATGATTCAGCCTCATTGAAGTCGTCTTCATTGGCGATTGGCAGCTGGATGGGGAACATATGGGTTGTGGCTGACCCTGGTCCCTGACTACCAGCCGAGGTCATGTTGCCCTCTGCCAACTCATTCTTGATGAACTGCACATCTCTGGACAGGCCCTTTACCACCACAAGTACTTCAGCGAGCATTGAAGTCATCTTCTGGATGGCAATGTCTTAAGAAAAATATAATTGAAAAGTGTAACGTGAGAATTGAAAATAACCTGCAAATGACTCATGAGGAATTACACCAAGTCTAATAGACTTGCCTTTCAAAAGCAGCCTGGTGTCATCGCCGTGCATCTGTGTGGTTCCATCTGTAAAACGCAAACATTCATGACTTAATCACTGCACACATTTTGAAAGGTTATTAGGTGTGTGTGTGTGTGAATATATTGTGATCAAGTGTTTAGTCAGTAACAGGGGTCTCCCCTTCCCTACAGCTATTTGGTAAACAGAAAAGGCATTTTCAGTATCCTATCAGGAGAGAGAACTCATACAGATTAATTGAATACACAGGACCACAATGGAAACAAGCCCTCAGGGCTTTTTGTTATCCTTGGCTTTTAGCATTATTGTATAACTGTGCCCCTGTACTTTTTTCAAACTGTTGATAAAGTATTCAATCAAAGAGGGCAGATGAACAAAGAAGAGAGCAATGATCATCATCAGAATATAGAGATTTAACCTTTTCACACACACACACACACACACAGATCAGAAAATGTCTACAAATGTTAGATGATCGTCATGTTCACTTACCATTGCAACCATGACCAGGCACTGACTGCATGGGATCAAACTGGTGGCAGTTTCCTCTAAAGAAGTCTAGAGGAGGGAAAAACAAATGCTGTAACATTTACACAAAAAACACGACCAGTGTGATTTGATTTGTCTACAAAGATATTACTTTACATTTTAGTAGTAAATTGGGTTCATTAGTGAGGAATACAATGGCATATCATTTTGTGCACGTTGTGGGGGTCCAAGGGGGGTGTACTGCACCGAGCCGTATCCCATTCCCGATATCCCTGTAGAAACAAAATCATTAGTTATATTTCACTATACTTTGGGAGTAGCAACATGATGTTCCAGCATATTGTTGTCAACTACCAGAGGATGTCTGAACACAACATCTGAATTGTAAGTCATACATATGTCAAATAGTATTCATTGAGTTCTGTGTCCCCGTCTCTCAAAACGTTAGTGTAGTGAAAGAGTAGGGCATCATACCAGTACTTGTACTTGCTCGCTGTGGTGCCTGTAGCTGTGGGGCCTGGAGCTGGTGGTAATGGGCAGCACCAAATCCTGACATCCCAGCTGAAACACACAGTAGGAAATAAAGTTATTAGCATATGACACTATTGTAACCTCCCATGTAAGGAAATGTTTGATTTCCTTTCAGCTGATCCCTAGATGTAATGCATTGCTGACCCAGGGATAAAATAAAGGGATGAAAGCCAAATGCACTGTCTCAATTTTCACTTTCATCAAAAACGTTATAAAGATAATGTGACAAAACACACATGACACAACACAGATGTTTAAACATGCCAGAATGTTTAAACATGCCAGAATATGTTATGTGACTGCTAACTGTTTGATAACTCACCATCATGAACTTGCTCAGGTGGAGATTGCAGGTAGTTGCCATAGGTGCCAGTAACCAGATCTACAAAGGGGCAATGGAAAACAAGTTGTGACAAATTGTATACAGAATGCTCCATCTAAAAGCATCGTGTACTTTTACACATATTTATTATTGTGACATACCATTCCTTGCAAGTTGTGAGGGTGGAGTTTTGTAGTGAGCTGGAGTTGATCTTGGTGTTATATCTGAAATGCATACACATTTTAATTTAGATATACGTCTTCTGTTTAGGGTTGGGTATCGTTTGAATTTCCACGATTCTGATTCCGATTCCGATTCTACTTTTCGATTCCGGTTCTTAATTCCGATTCTTTGAGGGGCAGGGTAAAAAAATTATAAATTGCTTCTTCCACCAAAAAAAGTACATTTATTCGAGAAACTTTTACACAGGTTAGTTTACAGTAATATTCATATTAATCATTCTGTTTATATTCACTGCTATGTAACTGTAACCTGAGAACCACTGAAGCTACAACAGTGCCAACAGTCCAACATTTAAAGGAACCCCCCCCCCCCATTTAAAAACTGTTCTTGTTGAGAAAAACAAGCATATCTGCCTTCTCAGGCATACCGGGAAGAAATGTTTGAAAATTTTAAAGTGAAATGCTTCAATCTGGTGCACTTTAAGCAGAATTACTAGAGACTAGATCTAGGGGGTACAACTCTAAACACCCATATGAAAAAGATCGGTTTACATTTTAATAATCAAATAAGTATGTGAACATAACCAGTAACCTACCATAGCCAATAACAAATACATGTAACTTATTTTATTTTTGTTGTTCATTCATATCTTATTTTACTTTTTTATTTTTTTTTATTCATTTCACTTGTGTTCCTTGGGATGCCTCCCTCGTGCTCTGGAGCATAACGAAGCCACTTCTTCACAGTTTCACTGAAGCCATTGTGGGTCAGCTTGCGGTCGAACTGCCGAGCAGCAGCTGAAAGACAAGATTACAAAAATAAGCGTGAGGAAGAGAGAGTGTGTGTATCCCATACAACTTCTGTTATAATAAGAAAATCACTCTCACTCTGTACAGTAACACAAGCTACAGTCAGCAGCCAGTTTGCTAAAAGACTGGACTGGAAAGAGGAGCAAACGGCTAGCCTGGCTCTATCCAGGTAATAACATTTGCATCCGAGCACCTCTAAAGCTCACCAATTAGGTTGTCTTTTTTTCGTTTATTTCTTATAGCTTCACCATCACCTGATTCCAACCTAACCTTTTTTGTTAGATTAAGTTCATGCTTTATTCTTCAACAGGGGATTACAGGGAGACATGAAACAAGGGCAGAGAAGAGACATAAAATACATTATAGGAGTTGGATTCAAACTCGGTAGTTGGTACTATATGGCTCACAAAGAGCATAATTATGTTCTGAATCACCATCAGTCACACCTCACTCCCTAAACTTAAGCTAATAAGTAGTTTGCAGGGGAGGAAACTCACCAAACATGCAGTCTTGTATTGACGGTTCCTTGAATGGCTTCTTGCTGCTGCAACGCTTGTCTTTCTTTCCAGCCTAAGGCTAAGGCGTTAGTCAGAGCAGTTGGCAGCATCCGTCTGATCAGGTTCTCTGAATTGGTGCCTCCTACCAGAGCCAGGCGAGCAATCTAAATCAGACGAGAGAAACAAATAGGCAACTGGTTTAACTGTTGTATTGAGCTACGTTCTGTGGGACATACGTTAGAAACAGCACAACAGCACTCTTATTTCATACACAGAGACCAACTTTGTTTTTTATACACTTGATACACTGATATTCCAGCCCATGGTATTCAGTCAAGTTCATGCCAGTCGTTATGTTTAACCACTTTAACCCTGGTGTCCCAATGTTGGTCATGTCAATATAAATGTAAAAAATACATTTGAACAATTTCGAAACTTTTCCATAAATAGCAGATCTTGCTCATACATGCACCGTGACAGGTTTTGAACGTGTAGACTACAATTATATGTGGTTGAGTAGATAAGACTAGAATTATTTGTGGTTGAGTAGCTAAAGGGCAATAACTAAGCACATTTTGACCGCACTGATATTATCCACATTTCATAAATGAATGCAGTTCAGTCTGTCAAATTACCATCTTTTGACGGACTGATTCATTCTTCAGCAATGATTCAGCCTCATTGAAGTCGTCTTCATTGGCGATTGGCAGCTGGATGGGGAACATATGGGTTGTGGCTGACCCTGGTCCCTGACTACCAGCCGAGGTCATGTTGCCCTCTGCCAACTCATTCTTGATGAACTGCACATCTCTGGACAGGCCTTTTACCACCACAAGTACTTCAGCGAGCATTGAAGTCATCTTCTGGATGGCAATGTCTTAAGAAAAATATAATTGAAAAGTGTAACGTGAGAATTGAAAATAACCTGCAAATGACTCATGAGGAATTACACCAAGTCTAATAGACTTGCCTTTCAAAAGCAGCCTGGTGTCATCGCCGTGCATCTGTGTGGTTCCATCTGTAAAACGCAAACATTCATGACTTAATCACTGCACACATTTTGAAAGGTTATTAGGTGTGTGTGTGTGTGAATATATTGTGATCAAGTGTTTAGTCAGTAACAGGGGTCTCCCCTTCCCTACAGCTCTTTGGTAAACAGAAAAGGCATTTTCAGTATCCTATCAGGAGAGAGAACTCATACAGATTAATTGAATACACAGGACCACAATGGAAACAAGCCCTCAGGGCTTTTTGTTATCCTTGGCTTTTAGCATTATTGTATAACTGTGCCCCTGTACTTTTTTCAAACTGTTGATAAAGTATTCAATCAAAGAGGGCAGATGAACAAAGAAGAGAGCAATGATCATCATCAGAATATAGAGATTTAACCTTTTCACACACACACACACACACACACAGATCAGAAAATGTCTACAAATGTTAGATGATCGTCATGTTCACTTACCATTGCAACCATGACCAGGCACTGACTGCATGGGATCAAACTGGTGGCAGTTTCCTCTAAAGAAGTCTAGAGGAGGGAAAAACAAATGCTGTAACATTTACACAAAAAACACGACCAGTGTGATTTGATTTGTCTACAAAGATATTACTTTACATTTTAGTAGTAAATTGGGTTCATTAGTGAGGAATACAATGGCATATCATTTTGTGCACGTTGTGGGGGTCCAAGGGGGGTGTACTGCACCGAGCCGTATCCCATTCCCGATATCCCTGTAGAAACAAAATCATTAGTTATATTTCACTATACTTTGGGAGTAGCAACATGATGTTCCAGCATATTGTTGTCAACTACCAGAGGTTGTCTGAACACAACATCTGAATTGTAAGTCATACATATGTCAAATAGTATTCATTGAGTTCTGTGTCCCCGTCTCTCAAAACGTTAGTGTAGTGAAAGAGTAGGGCATCATACCAGTACTTGTACTTGCTCGCTGTGGTGCCTGTAGCTGTGGGGCCTGGAGCTGGTGGTAATGGGCAGCACCAAATCTTGACATCCCAGCTGAAACACACAGTAGGAAATAAAGTTATTAGCATATGACACTATTGTAACCTCCCATGTAAGGAAATGTTTGATTTCCTTTCAGCTGATCCCTAGATGTAATGCATTGCTGACCCAGGGATAAAATAAAGGGATGAAAGCCAAATGCACTGTCCCAATTTTCACTTTCATCAAAAACGTTATAAAGATAATGTGACAAAACACACATGACACAACACAGATGTTTAAACATGCCAGAATGTTTAAACATGCCAGAATATGTTATGTGACTGCTAACTGTTTGATAACTCACCATCATGAACTTGCTCAGGTGGAGATTGCAGGTAGTTGCCATAGGTGCCAGTAACCAGATCTACAAAGGGGCAATGGAAAACAAGTTGTGACAAATTGTATACAGAATGCTCCATCTAAAAGCATCGTGTACTTTTACACATATTTATTATTGTGACATACCATTCCTTGCAAGTTGTGAGGGTGGAGTTTTGTAGTGAGCTGGAGTTGATCTTGGTGTTATATCTGAAATGCATACACATTTTAATTTAGATATACGTCTTCTGTTTAGGGTTGGGTATCGTTTGAATTTCCACGATTCTGATTCCGATTCCGATTCTACTTTTCGATTCCGGTTCTTAATTCCGATTCTTTGAGGGGCAGGGTAAAAAAATTATAAATTGCTTCTTCCACCAAAAAAAGTACATTTATTCGAGAAACTTTTACACAGGTTAGTTTACAGTAATATTCATATTAATCATTCTGTTTATATTCACTGCTATGTAACTGTAACCTGAGAACCACTGAAGCTACAACAGTGCCAACAGTCCAACATTTAAAGGAACCCCCCCCCCCCCCATTTAAAAACTGTTCTTGTTGAGAAAAACAAGCATATCTGCCTTCTCAGGCATACCGGGAAGAAATGTTTGTGAAATGCTTCAATCTGGTGCACTTTAAGCAGAATTACTAGAGACTAGATCTAGGGGGTACAACTCTAAACACCCATATGAAAAAGATCGGTTTACATTTTAATAATCAAATAAGTATGTGAACATAACCAGTAACCTACCATAGCCAATAACAAATACATGTAACTTATTTTATTTTTGTTGTTCATTCATATCTTATTTTACTTTTTTATTTATGCATATTTTTTTATCTCTCCAGTCTAAAACGATATGTCTGGTTTACTGTCCTATAGTATACATTGGAATGATTTCAAACCTGTTTAATCCCAATAATTATAAAGGAGTGCCTTGGAAATATGTGTTTACATAAATTGTGATCAAAACGTTTGAGACCCACTGAGATAACTTAGACTAAAGTGAACTATCTAAACACTTAGAGTCCTTTACCTCACTGAGCTGTAGTTATCAGCCTCAGTCTGACTGGAGAGGACTCTCCCTCCACATTATTGTAGAAACATCTTCTTCTAATATGTGACCTGCTCCATCGAAATCAGTCGCTTTGACCCGAAGACACATTTTGAGTTGTATACACTGTTGGAAAGAGGAGATTCCTAGCTTTCTAATGATATCAGGATTGTTTTTGTACTTGTAGTGGAAATTTCTATTTTGCGTATATGCTTAAACCAAATGCTTCTCTGTGTCTACCTATATGTGCTGTTTATTCCCAAGCGCTTCAAGGCCACATAGCTGATTGTTTAGAGAAGGGTGAGACTCACACAAAGTCTAAACAAGAACGTCCCTGGTTCTGAGACACTAGCTACAGCTCAAGGACAGGGGTCTAATAACAATGAGACCTTGTGAAGACAGATGTCTGAACTTTCCTCCCTTTCTCTCTGTATATAAGCTTTGCTATTTTATTATATCTGGGCACACTCTTGCAGATTATTTATACTCTGTGAGACCTGTGTCTCTGTGTTGCATTTTATGTTATTTGAAGCTTCAAATAAATTAACCAGAAAGACAACTCTGTTTGTTTCACCATTTATTTGTTTAACCACTCTGACTTGTACTCCCGAGTATTGAGCTTAAGATTTCCACAACAATTGGCGCTGCGAGCAGGGTCTCTGCAAGTTCGATTGGGGACACCTACGGACGCTGGGGGTCGCTCCAGGATCTTCGGATTCTCCTCTACCTCGACAGAAACCGTATGAGACGAGAGGACCAGCCCCGGGGGTGGAACCGATTGACTTCACGAGATCCAACGAACTCAAAAGGCTTTCAAATACTCGGTGAGATGTACAGTGTCTAAATTGTTTAAAGTAATTGTTTAAAATTAAACGTAAGCAAACTCCATGACATTTATGAGAGGGACCGCTCGAAGGCAGGATATTGTGAGAATATCCGAATAATCGTAGCCTGTGGATTACGATCAGTTTTTGTGTGATTTGTACTGAGAAACAAGTATCACGTCACCGACGGGTGACAGGTAGTGTTTGATAAACACGGGGTGTTTAGAGTAAACACTAGAAAGACTTTGCTATGGGAGCAAAGCAGAACGGGGGCCTGGTACATCCTCCGGAGGGTCCGATTGTAGATGTCATGCGAGCAAAACACGGTGAAAACAGTCTGTCTAAATTAAAAATATGGACGGAAATGTTTGGATTTCCAAAGGGAGGTTCTTTTAGTAAAATAAAAATCCAAAACCTAAAGAATAAATTAAAGGAACATGAGGTTGGAATGAAGAGTAAAAATACAATTAAAGTAAAAGACCTAGAGGAGCTGAACACTCACAGAAAGTGTTTAAAATACTGGGAGGATGAAGCAGAAAGCCGTGAGAGAAGGCAGCTGGCCGCGGCGATTAGGAATATACAGGTTGACGATCAGGGAGATGAGAAAGACAAACAAGATTTACAGTCTCCCCCCCCGTATAACCCACACAGCGCTTCCCTTTATCCTCTTTTTACAGGCGTGAGGGACCCTCTCCTGGACCATGGATTCCCTTTCCCCCCCCCCCCCCCACCCGTTCTACTGCCTACTGGGGAGGCTGGTGCTGGGCCAGAGGTCAACATACCACACACCGAAGCAGCTACGGAGGAAGATGAACGGAGAGAGAGAGAGAAAAAGAAAGAGGAAAAGAAGAAAGACGAGTGGGTGAGAGCTGAACTCTACAAGAAAGAACACCCCCGCAGAGAGGAGGACGAAGAGCCTAATCACAGCTATCCCATGATCCAGGTGGCTGGACCCACGGGTCCGTCACTCGTCTACCGCCCATGGACCATAGCAGAGATGAAAGAAATATCAAGAGATCACCTCCCAGAAGTTGAGTTAGGAGGAGAAAAATTCGGAGCAGCGCTCATCATGTTCTGTAGACAATTCTCCCCCACCATGCCAGAAATAAAGAAACTGTTGACTCTGAAAATGGGTCCGACAAACGTCAGCCATTTCACCGAACTCCTGGCAGGGAACCAGTACATGAAAGCCGCTGATTGGGATGGGCTCGAAAACGCTACCTACCGCGAGGGCGTAACCCGCCTAGAGACCGCAATAAAGAAACAGTTTCCCGCAAAAGTCGACATGTCAAGAATCTACGCATGCAAGCAGAAACAGGATGAAACAGTAAATGACTATTATCACCGCTTAGAACAGGTGTTCATCGAGAATAGCGGCCTTGTCAAAGAAAGCAGGGACGTGGAAAACACTTTGGGGGTCTGGGAAACACACCTCAGCAATGTTTTTCTCAACGGCCTATCCCCGGATATTTCTGCATCAGTGCGGAACTCCTGCATTGGGGTTTTGGACGGTGCCCGGCTGGATGAAATTCGCCGACATGCCGTACATGCCGAGAAACGCATCCTAGAAGAAAAGGCCAGTGAGGAAAAGAAACGCCGCGACCGCAAAGAAAAGGCCCAGCTGACCATGGTCCAGGCTGTTACAACCGCCTGGTCAAACCAAGCCCAAGGTGATGGCCAGGGCAGAGAAGACCGAGGAGGACGAGGAGGTTTCCGAGGTCGTGGAGGAAAAGGGAGAGGCAGAGGACAAGGTGGCCGCCGGACCAACCGAAGCGGCGAGGATCGCTGTTTTAACTGCGGAGAGACGGGTCATTGGAGAGAGGAATGCCCACACCCGAAAAAGGAAAATAACTTTAAATCAAAGCAATCGGACAAAACCAAAGACAATTCTTCAAACTGACATCAGAGGGATGAGGGAGTGGGGGAGGAAGGAATTCGGTCCAGAGAGACGGGACCTCTGCTCGCCGCATCTTATCAGGGAAGTGATAACACACACACACATAAAACAGGCTATTGAGAAATTGGAAGATTTGGAGAAAATGTCTGTAATTGAAAATGGTACATAGCTGAAATATGACACTGAAACAGCATTTAAAAAGTTTCCAACACTGACTCTAGCTATTATGGGTGTTAATATTACATTTCTGGTTGATTCTGGGGCAACCCACTCAGTTGTAAAAAGGGCAGATTTGCCAGACTGCAAATTTAGTGGCAGATTTCTTCACTCAATAGGAGCGGCTGGGGTAACTGTAAAGGAAAAGTTTTCTATACCGCTTCAGTGCAAAGATAACGGGGATGACAGTCATCCATTTCCCACATCAGTCAAACACAGTTTCCTCTTATCATCCGTCTGCCCGATAAATTTACTGGGCAGAGATCTGATTCTCCGGTTCGGTTTAGACCTCATTTCCACAAATGAGGGTCTTAAAGTCCGACGGCCATCTCCATTGATGGTGCAAAATCCCACTATGGATGATGAAGAACTGTTGAGTGTGTATCAGTGGCTGCTGACATGTCCTGATTCTCAAGAATTGGTGCGGTTGACTCAGCAGCGTGTTTTTCCACCTGCTGTGTTAATGGAAACTTCTCATTTGCATTGTACTGCTAAAGTGATTGATGATCCGTGTAAATGCTATGATGAGAGTTTTCTGTTAGAATGTGTGAATGAGGAGATCATGCTTAAAACTATGTATTGGGATTCACTGTGTAGCGCCATCTCTGTTACACTCACACCCGCACAACACAAGCTGTATCAAATCCCAGGGGCGGTCCCACACATTTCACTAGCCAGGGGGCCGACTGATAAATGGAGGGATTTGGGTCCAATCGTTAAAGACTGGGAATCTAGTACTGATTGGACTAGCACAGACGACCCATTGATTGAGTTTTCCCAAGTACATGATGTGTTTAAGTATAACATTAACTGGCCAGTTCATGTACTTCGTTCTCTGATCCTCACAGATAATGATGATTATGTTAACCCGTCCGGCTCGGAGTTCTCATTTTTCAGTCATATTTCTGAGCTCCCTGACGCGCTAAAAACAGTGCCTCAGACACTGTGGGCAGCACACAAATATGACGTCGGATTGATTCACTCTGCGGAACCGGTAGTTATCACTCCTAAGTCCACTTTCCGCCCAAATCAACCCCAGTACCCATTGAAACGTGAAGCTGTTGATGGCATTAGGCCAGTGTTTACCTCTCTGCTTAAACAAGGGGTCATTATTCCGTGTAAAGATTCCCCCATTCGCACTCCAGTGTTTCCTGTCAAAAAGATCAGAGACAAACCTCCTGACGAGTGGAGATTTGTCCAGGATTTAAGAGCTGTGAATGCAGCAGTGCATGCCCGAGCGCCGCTCGTCCCAAATCCTTATCTGATTCTTTCCCAGGTTCCAGCCTCTGCAGCATTTTTTACTGTCATAGACCTCTCAAATGCATTTTTCAGTGTCCCTGTACACAAAGACAGCCAATTCTGGTTTGCATTTGAATATGATGGTAAACCTTACACATTCACACGTTTGTGTCAAGGCTACTGTGAATCTCCTACTGTGTACAACCAGGCATTGTGTACAAGTTTGGCCTCTCTTCAAGTTTCTAAAGGCACTGCTCTCATCCAGTATGTTGATGACCTCATGATTTGCGCACCCACAGCAAAACAGTGTGAGGCTGATACTATTGCTTTGTTAATTCACCTCGCTGACGAGGGCCACAAGGCCAGTTTGTCAAAACTCCAATATGTACAAAGAACAGTTACATTTTTGGGTCATGTCATTTCAGGAGAGGGGAAAACGCTTTCAGATAAGCGTATTGCATCATTGGCTGCTCTGCCAAAACCTGTCACTAAGCGACAGATGATGTCATTTTTGGGTTTTTGTTCATACTGCAGGTCATTCATTCCAAACTATTCTCCAATCGAGTTGCCACTGCGCACTATCACGCACGTCAATGGTTTGAAACCTACAGATCACCTTATATGGACACCGGAAGCCGACGAAGCCTTCATTAATATGAAGCTGGCTCTCCAATCCCCACCGACTCTAAGTCTACCTGATCACACCAAACCTTTCACTCAGGCAGTGGATGAACGACATGGGTGTATGACCTCAGTTCTCCTTCAAGATCATGGAGGAAAACAGAGGCCTGTTGCCTATTTCTCCTCCAAGCTAGATCCTGTAGCTGCTGGCCTGCCTAAATGTCTCCGTGCAGTAGCTGCTGCTGAGAAAGCGCTAAACTCCTCACGTGACATTGTGGGATATGCACCATTGACCCTGTTAGTTCCACATGCTGTTTCACTCATCCTCTGTGAACAGAGAACATCACACCTCTCTGCTGCACGTTACCTCAGGTATCACACATGCCTGTTGGACATGCCTAATGTTTATGTCAAACGATGTAACACTCTGAATCCAGCGTCTCTTATGCCTTTGCCTGAAGACGGTGACGAACACGACTGTGTTGCCGAACTTTCCATTGTGTGCACACCTAGACCGGACTTAAAAGACGTTCCTCTGACAAACGCTGACCTCATTTTGTATGTTGATGGGTCTGCCTTTCGCGACCAAGGGGGCACTAATCGGGTGGGTTTTTCTGTTGTTTCAGATTCTGCTGTACTCCGTTCTGGACCGCTTCCATGTCACCTCTCAGCACAAGCAGCAGAGCTCATCGCACTAACTGAAGCCTGCACGTTTGCAGAAGGCAAAACCGTGACTATCTACACTGACTCACGTTATGCTTTTGGGGTAGTACACGATTTTGGGGCAATTTGGAAGTGTAGGCAATTTCTGAAATCTGATGGCAAACCAGTACTTAACCATGTACTGGTTGCAGGCTTACTAGACGCCATTCTGCTCCCATCTGAAGTTGCAGTCTGTAAATGTGCCGCACACGCAAGCAGTACAGACCCAGTTTCCCTAGGAAATGCGTCTGCTGACTCAGCCGCAAAGGCAGCTGCTCTGATTCCTCTCGCACCTCACGCACACTCATTTGTTAAAATCCCTGTCTCCTCCTTCACTGACAAGATGTCATCACTGACTTCCATGCAGCAGCTAGCTACACCAGTTGAGAAGGCTCAGTGGAAGGCTGCTGGGGCTGTGTTTGACCCAACCTCCAGCATCTGGGTTGGTCCAAATTCCAATCCATGTCTCCCAAGACATTTCTTCCCTCATTTTGCTAAGTTGACACATGGGTTAGATCATGTGTCAAAAGGGGGGATGTTAGAGGCTATCAATCAGGAGTGGTACACAAGGGGGTTCACAGTAACAGCTCAAAAGCACTGTGAAGCATGCCTAATTTGCATTATGCAAAATTCTGGTAGACCAGTAAAGGTTACAGGACCCGGAGCACATCCACCTCCCACCAGGCCATTTGAGCACCTAATGCTGGATTTCATTGAGCTTAGCCCATCAGAGGGTAAGAAGCACTGTCTGGTGGTGGTGGACATGTGGTCCAAATGGGTTGAAGCGTTCCCAGTAAAAGCACAGACAGCAAATGCTGTGGCAAAGGCACTACTGAGGGAAATCATTCCTAGATGGGGACTACCAGACAAAATTTCTAGCGACAACGGTTCACATTTTGCTAATGAGGCCATTACGCAGATAGGAGAATACATGGGCATGGACATCAGAAAGCATTGTGCGTATCATCCACAGAGTGGGGGTGGGGTGGAAAGAGAGAACGGCACAATAAAAAACAAACTAGCTAAATGCTGTGCAGACACAGGTCTGTCATGGACACAAGCTCTGCCCATTGTGTTGATGTACATGCGGATGCGGAAAAGAAGGAGGAGTCAACTCAGCCCATTTGAAATCCTTTTTGGGGCTCCTCCACAGATTGGACTCAAGGCTCCAGGATGTCCTCTTCCCTCCACAACTTTGTGTGAGGATGCTATGTTGTCATATTGTGTTAACCTATCATCCACTTTAGCAGACATCCGACGTCAGGTAGCCGCAGCCTTACCTACCCCTGCCACTGGTCCACTTCACCATCTCCAACCCGGCGACTTCGTGCTGGTCAAGGATTTCCGGAGAAAGAGCTGGAAATCCAATCGTTGGCAAGGTCCCTACCAGGTGCTTCTCGTCACCCAGACGGCGGTCAAGGTCGCTGAGAGAGCTACGTGGGTCCACGCCAGCCACTGCAAGGTCGTAATCACAGGAAAGGAGAAACGGTAGAAACGGAAGACGACAACAGTGACGTGTCCTAGTCCCACGGAAGATGACAACAAGTGACGTGTCCTAGTCACCAACGGAAGATGACAACAAGTGACGTGTCCTAGTCACCACCAGCACCACACTTGCACTACATACACCAAAACAAAACACACACTACACACAAGGTGTCACGAGCGAGTGCCAGCTGAGCGGTTCCATATGCTCTCTGGTTCCTCGTTTGTGTTATCAGTGTGCGGAGTCTGACTGTCCGTGTCACAAAATCGACCAAGGGAATACACACACACACCCCATGGAGCATTCCCGCCTCGTGATGGGGGCTCGCCTGGAAAGAAGACAACGCAACCGTGAGCAATGTGGAAAGTGCGGATACTACTGGAGAGCCTGGACAATCATAGAATGGTTCCTCTGCATACTTGCCATGATGGTTGTGTTAGGACTGGTCCTGTGTTTTATGTATCCATGGTCAGCACACAGCATGTCAGCCAAAATCGAGGTATCTAAGAGGTACATGGGGAAAGCAGGGCGAACCACATGGGCAGAGGGGCTGGTCAAGACAGGGATTGGTAACATTACTCTAAGGGATGGGGAAGATAGCACAGTGCAGTTAGACCCGTGCGACTACATATATTGCTCCGACCCTAAGAAACTGGGGTGGGCAGACGCCTACATATGCTATGTCGAAGATGACAGTCACAGCGCCACTCACTGCTCGGGGGGGTGGTTTTTTGTTTATGGACCACCGCGTACACCGATTGGGGTTATTCCCTATGGGACGACAAATCAAACATCAAAAAGGAGATTGTCTATCTCCAAGGTCAATTCATCGAGCCCCGTTATCCTGTTGCAACTACAGGCTGCCCGGATATCAGACAGGGGTTATTATGTTGTCTGTATGTATGTATCCGGCACCGACCCGTGTGGCGCATTTTACATAGACATCGCGCCCAAAACTCAGACCCCCTTGCCAGAGAGAAAGGGTAAGCAGCCTTTGACGCAACTGTTGACATCCATAGGTACATCTACATTTCTAAAACGTAACCTATACATAGGCAATAACGACCATAGCAACATTGATGTGGTTCAGATCAGTAATGGGATCACCGGTAACGTCTGGTGGCACACTCTGAGATCATTCTTGCAGGCCGCAGGACAAAATGGGTCATGTTATGCATGCACCCTTTTCCCCCAGGACTCATCAATGTCCGTGCCAGTTCGTCCGCGCTCTCTGACCTAGGTTGAATACCTCTGTGCGTTTATGGCTATGACAAGGCCCATCAAGGGTGAAGACCGCGTAACCGAGTGGCGTTATGCCAGGCCGCTTCCCCCACCATGCACTAATCGGTCTAACTCCCCTTTGCGTGCATCTACGTTCGATGACACATACGCAAAGTACCAACCCGTGAGCCATGTGCACCCCAGCCATTTGAGAGGGATGAAACACACACTCTGCATCCAGAGAGTGTACCACAAGACGTCTCTTACACCACCTTATTTTTCCCTAGGCACTACTACTGGTTGTACTCGTATCCTACGAAACACGTGCAGTTACGGTGTTTACAATATCTCGGATTGTTTATTGACATATTCGGGGTCTCTGGAAGAATCCTTTCTAACGTAGCATTCCCTGATGTTAAACATATTTCCCTCCAACTGGCCTGGCCCAGTGATGCTGGGTTCAGCGCGCCACAAGATTACGTTTGGTTGTGCGGCGACAAGCTCTATCAGGTTCTGGCTCCCCTCTGGATAGGTACATGTACTCTGGTGGATTTGAATCCAGCAGTCACTGTCCTCACGTCCTTAATGTACACGACACATCATTACCCAGAGTTCCAACACCCCGACCACCACAAGGTAAAAAGAGATCTGACGTCCGCTGGAGCTAAATTCATTGGCGGCCTGTTCCCATGGTGGGGCACAGTAAACAATGCCCATAACATAGATACCTTACACGTTCGGCTAGAGAACCTCACTTACGAGACGACGCAAGGCTTCCAGGCATTGACTCCATGCATAATAGCCTCTAGGAACATGCTCATGCAGCACCAATTTGCTCTTGACCTTTTGTTCGCCTCAAAGGGTGGCCTGTGTCATGTGATCGGTGACTCATGTTGCACTTACATCCCCGACGCCACCCAGAACATCACGGCCACCGTGCTGCATCTAACAACCTGTTAGCCGACATGAAAGCGGATGACATATCCAACACAGGGGGCTGGGACTGGTGGTCCTGGCTTACATCAGGCGGGTGGGAAGCATGGCTGGCTAGGATAGTTACACCCGTGGCGATCATTTCGGCCTATTAATCAGTTGTACCTGTTTGATTATCCCAATACTGAAGAAGTGCGTTTCCAACATGGTATCCTCAGCTTTCGTTCAGTATACTACTATTCCATTACACGACAATCCTTTGCTCCACAGTGAGATAGACCAGATAGAATCAGAAGAGTCTGATTCCGACACCACAATGTAATCCATGTGAATCCTCCTTTTTATGCTTACATTATATTGGAGTCTGTCCTCCACAAAAACAGCCAGTTTTCTATGATATATTTGTGATGTGTTTACTTAAACCAGCGATGGAGTGTATTCATTGATGTGTTATATCAGTCTATCCTGGTCATTTATTATTTTTCATTGATCAAGTATGATCAAAAGGGGAGAATGTAGTGGAAATTTCTATTTTGCATATATGCTTAAACCAAATGCTTCTCTGTGTCTACCTATATGTGCTGTTTATTCCCAAGCGCTTCAAGGCCACATAGCTGATTGTTTAGAGAAGGGTGAGACTCACACAAAGTCTAAACAAGAACGTCCCTGGTTCTGAGACACTAGCTACAGCTCAAGGACAGGGGTCTAATAACAATGAGACCTTGTGAAGACAGATGTCTGAACTTTCCTCCCTTTCTCTCTGTATATAAGCTTTGCTATTTTATTATATCTGGGCACACTCTTGCAGATTATTTATACTCTGTGAGACCTGTGTCTCTGTGTTGCATTTTATGTTATTTGAAGCTTCAAATAAATTAACCAGAAAGACAACTCTGTTTGTTTCACCATTTATTTGTTTAACCACTCTGACTTGTACTCCCGAGTATTGAGCTTAAGATTTCCACAACATACTCCAAATATTAAGCAAAATATGTCACATTATATAATGACTGTTACAGAGTCATCATTTTGAGAAAAAGGCCTTCAAAGTTTTCTCTTCTCTGGAATCAATCGATCTGATTGATTATTAGCGGAGCAAATGATCAAAATACTACGGAGGGAAGATATTTTCGTTTGGAGGGGAAGCTCGTGAGTCTGTGTGTGTGTGTGTATACGTGTGTGTGCGTGTGTGTGTTTGTGTAATTTTGCGTTTGTGTGTATTGTGTTTGTTTCCCGGGGAAAACACTCACGAGAAACACCGGCTGTTGTTATGCCTGCTGTGACGTTAAATTACTCCGTTCTCCGCTTGTAATTATGCCGTTACAAGCTTCAAAGCTGTATTTATCATCTGAATTTGCCAAAACAAGTTTAATATTCTGAAAGCCAAGACTTTGTTTAATTGAAATCAGATGAAAACAAACTGTAACGGACCCTGCCGTGTTATCTATGATTACTATACTCTTACATTCATAATTTCAGCCGGAGGGAGGGGGGGCGTCACAGCGGAAGAGCAGATTGCAAGTGAGAGGTGCCTGTCTTCATCCCTTTACAAGCTTCAAAAATGTATTTATCGTGTGATTTGGGAAATAAAAGTTTCATATTCTGAAAGCCAAGACTTTGTTTGTTTAAAATCAAACAAAACACCCGAACCCCGAAAAAATAGTTTTTTACGTAAATCCACGTTAATTTTGAAATGAGCCGTTGCGACTTCCGACTGATTTCGATAGAGCGGGTCACATATCCGTTAGAGCAGCTAGCACCAGATGCTAATAACAACAGCACCCTCCCTTTCTCCCTCGCTAGCTCCCACGCTCACTCGCACTTTGGCTGTGAGCTGCGGGTGCCAGATAAGCCAACATCCCCCATTTTCATCACTTACAGCGCCCATCGTACAGGGCAAATGAAAAGTGTAACCGGGATGAAAAGGGTGTTACATTTACTTCATTATGAATGTTGTTGCATCAAGGCCGAAAATTAAGATGAGCACCAACGGTCAAAACATTTTGTTTCCCTCCCAGAGCTGTCAGCGCAGCGCCTCCACAGATCTGGCGCCCTAGGCGAACATCTATAACGCCAGTGCGACGGGCCGGCCCTGGTCTCAGGTTACGCTGTAGGAAGTGTAGGTACAATGCTACATTTCCCGCCCCGCCGCAGTCAAAGAGTAGGCTACGGAGAGCGGCGAGAAACATTTCCTCAGGCATCGAAAAGCGGAACCGAAATTCACATTTCTAAATGATGCCGTTGGAATCGAAATGTTGGAACCGGTTCCAAACCGGTTCTCGGTACCCAACCCTACTTCTGTTGCATGCATGATGCCAGCTTGCTCCTCACAAGAACAAACACACATGATGATATGGGTTCACTTACTGTTATTTGGATCAGGAGACAGCAAATTGTGTAAATAGCCGAAGCTGCCATTCAATGAATCTAAAAAGATAAACCAGCCAATGCAGCCCAGTGGACTATAGACCTGAAACACCGTCATATCATGACAGTCATAGATGAACTTAAACCTGGTGTTTGCACTTTCTCCATTTATCTCTTGTACATGTACATAAACGTTCAGATTTCAAATATAAAGTGCTTACCCCATGGCCACGGATGTTACAATTATGTTCAGGCCATAAGAAGTACCCGCATCTTCCGTATTGTTCAATAAAAAGCTTTTTAATCCGATCGGTGGACATTTTCTCCGTATTTTCGCCATGCTTTCAACTAAGCGACCCTATCGGTTGGGAGGTGTATTGCACTCCGCTGATACATTATAACTCTATGAGAAAATGGCCACCTATCGGATTAAAATGAGTTATATTGAACAATACGGAACATACCGGTACTTTTGAGGACCCATACATAATTGTAACATCCATGGCCATGGGGTCAGCACTTTATATTTGAAATCTTAACGTTTATGTAGATGTACGGGCCGTAAATGGAGAACGCGCAAACACCAGGTTGAAGTTCATCCATGACGGTCGTGACAAGACGACGATCCATGACTCAGTGGACTAGACACTAGAGTACTTCTCTCTGTAAATAAACGCACGTTAAAGCAAACAGATATTGTTCTAAACTGTATTAAAGTAAACAGGTATTATCTTGAACTGTATTGAAGTGAACATGTATTATTTGGGACTGTTTTAAAGTAATCCTATATATATAACCCTTTTTACTTACACTCAATGACCCAGATACCCTGACACACACACTTACACCTCCTGTCTCCAGCACACACACTTACACTCACTGACCCAGATATCAGCACACACACACACATACACTTTCCCCCCCACCAGCACATGCACATGTTCTTATTCAAGGTTCTTCCTGGGGCCAGTATAATCTCAAGCACCAATATATCTGTGTACAATGTTTGATTGTTTTGGGAAAGAATAGTTTGTGTGAAATCTTCCCTGGGAAAGTAAAGGAGTGAAGTTAGGTGGAAGATAAAAAGTGATTCTGACCTTGACTAGTTCCGAGGCTCTCACGCTTCACTTAGGAGTAAAATGGGATGGAAGAGCCGACCCACATATCCGCCCCAAAAATGTCCATATATACTGTTGTTTATTCATGCAAAGGGCCCCCCTTGTTTCTGACTGGCTGGTCCCGATACTGTATCGCACAGCAGTAGAGCTGGGATCCCAGAGGTACTCTGTAATTGTATTGGTGTTTTTTACCATTAAAATCAGATTATTGTTATAAACTTTTATGCCGGTGTTTTGAACTCCTTCTCTTATTAATCTGACCAGGCTCATCTAACGAACGGCGCGGAGCAGAGGTGGGCTTTAAGCCACCACTATTGTGTTTGCTTCAACAATCTGGTGACCTCCCGACGTGATGAGTGCTGGTCTCTAGAAGGACCACCGACAGCCAGCGGACGACATTTCTGTCCAGGGGAGGACACCCGGGACACCGTTGACAACTAAACCAGGACGTCCTACATAATACAAAGGTAAAAACAGATACCTGTTGATTACCAAAATCTGTGATTTGGCTTTGCTACAAAATTTTAGAGTTGTCAGTGGCGTTCTCAGTGTTCTTAGTCACGGTAAAAAATACAATACTTAAGAAAGTGTTTGTATAAGAGTCAGGTGTACTATTCCTGGACCTATAGGACACTAAGTGTGTGTAAGAGTCTGGTTTTGGCATTCCAGTCCTTAGCTCACTAATAGCAAAGTCGGTGCTCAGAGTCCGGTAGGGCATTCCGGACCGGGCATCGAGTTATATTTGTGTAGAGTCAAGTAGAGCATTCTTGACCTAGCAAAGTGAACCAGTGAGGTCTCCGTGAGGTAGTCCTAGTCCTGCACGGCTGACTCGCTGGGGAAATTCTGTAGACTATAGGCTGACAGAAAGCTGAAGTCGATATTATATGTGGGTATATCCAAGAGGAAATACGCAAATTTCAAAATCAATTTGGAAGGACCGGATTTCACAAACTCTTGCTGTGTGGTTGATCTGAACAGCTAAACGTGACGATAAAGGATTTTTTTGGCTTGGGTTTAATCTCCATGTGAGGGTCACATCTCTAAAGAGAGGTGTCGAAGCGCTCTCAAAAGCCAGGATTATCTGTTGAAATAATACATCGCACAAAAAAAGCTGGACAGAATGTATAAGGGAATAAACTCTGTGTCATTTTTTACGTCGAATCTGTGTAATAATTGAGAAAAGAGAGCATAGTGATAGGAGACAGTTTGCAGAGCTGAGAGCTTCATCAGACAGGGGAAGCTCATTTGTGGACAGCTGCTGCCCTCTGGTGGCGAACAGGGTGTAACAGTATTCTGTGTTGTGTCACGCTGGAAACTTTGAATTCAGACTGTGGGCACGTCTGAATTAACAGGACATTCAAATAAATAACAATAAGGACATTAAGAGTAACGACAAGATTTCTCCAGTGTATTGATAAATACAAGTGAACACAGACCAACCCAGTCAGATAAAAGATACAAAGTCATAATGAAAGGAGAATTTAAAAAGAGTGATTTAGGCTTTCCAATTCCCGGAAGCTTCCGCGAACAATGGGAACAGACTGAGAGATTGATTCTCAGTGGAATCAAACAGAGAGACACAAAAAAGGCTTGCGCAGATCTAAGGTTCCTAAAAAATAAAATGATTGAAGAGGACAGGGTAGGAGGAGATGAGACTTTAGGAAGTCTAAGCACAGCACTAAATGTTTATGAGCGACAGCTTGTAAAGAAACTTGGAAACCTAAACGGGCAAAAGCCCGGATTATTTGGCCGTAAGAAACTAAACAAAGAGAAAGAGGCGGTAGATAAATTAAGGAGGATTTGCCATAACGCAGCACTCGCCATTAAGGGAGCAAATATTACTACCCTCCCAGCCAAAAATCCCCAAACCATGATAGCAGCCCAAACACAGGGAGGGGAGTTTCAACGCTCTAGTGACGTTGGCACACTCCTGTTCCCTCAGGACATTAAAGAAACACCAGTGTCAACACATGTACCTACGAATGGAGAAATATTTGACTTTATTGCAAAACGAGTCATTTTTAGGGATATAAATAAAGATGAAACCTCTGCCTCTGATAGAGAAGACATAGTGAGGCAAACTATCCGCAGTGCTGTAAATGAGGAGGGCACGGCACAGAAGGCTAGCTCAGAGGAGAAGTCTCCAGCAGGACCTATAGGGGACCCGTCTGCTCCCATCTTGTCTACCCTCATTTACCCGGACCTGGCCGATCAATCTAAGAACCCACCCCCTTATTCTATCCCTACCCCTAGCGCGCCACCCGTGACAAATTTACAAATGATGGTAGCAGGCACATCATCCGATTCAGAACAGGAAATAGCTGCTATAAGAGGGGAAATTTTAAAATAGTGGGAAATGTAGCATTGACTCCTTTAAGGAACACTCCCACTACAAAGACAAGATCAGAAGGTCAGAGGAACTCTGCCTCACTTGGAGGGAATGAAGGACAAAGGGAGGAAATAAATGAAACTCTACAGACAGCTTGCACCACCCCAGAACGGATGCTCTTTTCCTCCTCCGAGGAAAGCCCATCAGACAAAATAAAGACAGATAGAGAGAGAGAGCGGTTTGTTTCCATTCTGGAAAATATTACAAGAAGCCACGCAGACCCCACACAGGAAGAAGTACTCCACATGGCAGAAATACTAGAAGAAAGGGAAATACAACACAAGCAGGATTATGAAGAACAAGGGAGGCAAATTAGACAAAAACAGGGACGCGACAGAGAGGGTAGAAGCCCTGGAGCAATAGCTTATATAAAAGCCTGTGAACAAATAGGAGGAATAGAGGGTGCTGAGAGGGAGCCAGTGAATCAGAGGAGAAGCATAGATAGACAAGACAGCCAGGGCAGAACAGAAGACAGAGGCTCAGAGGGGGGGGGGGTCAAGTGACCCTTTCAGAAGTAGAGGAGCCCAGACCACTATTACCCAGTCAGTACAGGAGGAGCAGCTGGAGATGAAAGTGATAAGTGTTACTCTAGAGCAGAAGACACAGGACACAGAGATAGCTATCAGGACACTGTTCAGCAAGGGCTAATAGAACAGGAAGAGGACAACTGCAGAAAGCATAGGAAACAAGGTTAAGAATATATCTCTGACAGGAACAATCACTGAACTGCCTGAAGAACAGGTGCTTACACTCCCCCGTAGGATGTTAAGATCCCAACACACCTCAGAAAACCCCACGTCTCATGCCTTTATGGGCCCAGCATTACAGGCACCTTTAGTGGCTCTCCCCAGTGGGAATATCGCTTACAATCCTTTTACACTAGGAGACATACATGCTATAGTTGACAAAATGCCCCTACCTACTGAGGGAGGGAGACATTGGATGAGTAGGTTTGCTGATCTGTCAGAGGACAAACAATTTGCCTTGGAGATTTCAGGAGGATATTAGCACAACAGACGTCTCACTATGAGGTGAAAGAGTTGAGAAAAGAGCAGGAACAGAAAAAATGAATGATGACAAGCCCATCTCTTCCAACAACATACACAGCTTGCTGAGCATGGCAATGAGAGAACATTTCCCAGCAGACAGGAGGAGGTTACGGTTCACTGTCCTTCACATTCACACTGGAGAGGCCGCAGCAACCATGTTGCTCAGGTCACGCCAAGAATACACAGTGGCTACTGACTGTAGTCCCGATAATAATGACCAACATGTGCAGATGTTCCGTAAAGCAATAATGGCAGCAGTACCTGCCGAGATTAAAACTCTTATGGAGGACAACCCAGAAATAGATCACCTAAACACGCAGACATGGGAGCGTCATTTGGCCCATCATTTAGGCAAATTTAACAAACAACTCACAAAGAATAAAACCGAGGAGGAAGAGCTGAGAGTGCAACTACTCCGTACTCAGCTAGAAATAGCCCGTAAAACAGTTCAGAATGAGAAAAAGAGTGTCAAACAGCTGATTGTTCATCCGATGGCGCCAGCAGAGCAAGCACCGGGCCGCAAAACCCACAAGGGGGTTTTCCCCACCCAGGTCCGTCATATAACCAGCCCCAATATGGCCACAATAATGGTTTTCAGCACAGAGGGGCGGGTTCAGAGGCACAGCTAAAGGTAGAGGAGGGGTTGGAACAGCTCCTGGAGTGAACCAAAATCAGCAGAAGGTGTGCTTCACCTGTGGACAGGCCGACCACTGGTACCAGCAGTGCCCACAGGGACCCCACCACAGAGAGGGCGGGGACAAGGGGGACAGAGAGGGCATGGACAAGGGAACAGATCAGACATGCAGCATTCCCAGAAGCACCATGAGGCAGCCCCACAGGCCCAACACCAAGACCAAGGTCACATTGCACCCAACGCGATGGCCGCCCCCTATGGCCAGTTTGTCCAGAACGAACAAGACTATAACCCACCACAATGAGGTCGCCCAGAGAACTCTGACTGTATGGGCTTAGCGGATCCATACATGGACATGACTGTAAATAACTCTAAGCTACCATTCCTTGTTGATTCAGGAGCTAGATATTCAACTATCAACTCCCCCATCTTCAACACGTGCACTTCAAGAAATACAGTCTCAGTCATAGGGTTTTCGGGAGAAATAGAGCAAGTACCGCTCACTACGCCATTAAACACCAAAATAGCAGGCCAGATATTTTTCCATCAGTACATTCTGGCACCCCAAAGCCCGGCTAACCTCATGGGAAGGGATGTTCTAGTCAAAGCTAACGCCTCCATCCTCTGTTCTCCCGACGGACTAATAATATCGTTCCCAGATGGCACTCGCCTCAATTGTTCATTATTCAACATAAAGTCAGGTTCTCAAATGATGTTGGCCCAATCCACTGAAGCAGAAGCAACACAGTATGCCACTATATACACTGTAAGCCCGGATAAGTTGAATCTACTTAAAAAAATAGAGTAAAGTGGTTGCCTTTAAAAATTTAAGTAAAGCATTATGAAAACTTGAGTAAATTAAACTTAAATTAATCAAGGACTTTAATTGTTATTTGAAGTACAATCCACTTCATGTCAACTTGATTTTACTTACATTTTTAAGTCAACCACTTTCTATTTTTTTAAGTAACGCATTAGGAAAACTTGAGTGAATTTAACTTAAATTATTCAAGGACTGGAATTGTTATTTGTAGTACAATGCACTTCATGTGAAGTTGATTTTACTTAAAATATTGTGTAATATCAATTGTTTTTTTCCAATTATTTAGCTTAGAATTTTTAGTTGAAAGTGGTTACATTTCGTATTTATATTTTTATTCCGTCAACTACAAAAAAGAAAAAAGACACAAAAATAAAGTTTTACCTTTTATTAGAACTTGAGTGTTTCATTTGGCTACAATGAAATTGAGCTTCCTATACAAACTGTGGCAAAAATATTGTACCATACATTTTCCTGAGAACATTTTTCACATGAAACAATAGCAATCTCTCTATATATAAATATATATATATATTTATGTAGAGCTCTGAAAAAATTAAGAGACCTCTGTAAAATTATCAGTTTCTCTCGTTTTACTATTGGTAAAAACTGGATTAACATTTGTGTTTTATTCTATAAATTAATGACTGACAACATTTATCCCAAACTCCAAATATTGTCATTTAGAGTGTTTATTTACAAAAAATACCAAATGTTCAAAGTAACCAAAAAAGATGGAGTGTTTTCAGACCTCGAATAGTGCAAAGAAAACCATTTAAAATTCATTTTTCAACAACACAATACGAATGTTTTAACATAGGAAGGGCTCAGGAATCAATAATTGGTGGAATAACCCAGATTTTTAATCACAGCTTTCATGCGTCTTGGCTGCTCTGCAACACCTTTCACATTGCTGTTGGGTCACTTATTAAGCCACTCCTGGCACAAAAAAATCAAGCAGCTTGGCTTTGTGTGATGGCTTGTGACCATTCATATTCCTCTGGATCACATCTGGATTGACCTGGCTGTGGGGCATGGAGCATTGTCCTGCTGGATAAACCCACCCTCAGCTCAATTCAGGTGTGAATGGAGGAAGACCAGATCAAGACCCTGTCATGGAACAGTTGGAACCCCACTGAAAACCTCTGGATGTGATCCAGAGGAAGATGGATGGTCACAAGCCATCAAACAAAGCCGAGCTGCTTGAGTTTGTGTGCCAGGAGAGACATAAAGTCACCCAGCAACAATGTGACAGACTGGTGGGCGAGCAACTGAAAGCATTGAAAGCTGTTATTGAAAAATCTGGGTTATTCCACCAAATATTGATTTCTGAACTCTTCCTAAGTTCAAACATTAGTATTGTGTTGTTTAATAATGAAGAACTTGTTTTCTTTGCATTATTTGAGGTTTGAAAACACAGCATTTTCTCTGTTATTCTGACCAGTTGTAATTTTCGGCAAATAAATGCTCTAAATGACTTTTGGGAAAGATGTTGTCAGTAGTTTATAGAATAAAACACAAATGGAAATGCCAACAAGCTTAATAGGTCAAACAGTGCAAACATGCAACAACAACAAAATGCAATATGGAAGCCTAAATACTTGCCATATGTAACAGTAGCCAACTTTTCAGAACCCCGTTTCACAATGTAAGCTGATTTTTCAAAGTCTGAATTTTGGGTGCCAGCTCAACTTTACCAAGGTTTAACATCACCTGCTTAGCAAAGTGGAAAGTGTTTTTCATGAACTTTGGGTACTCCAGTTGCAGGGCATAAATGAGTCTGAACAGGACACAGAAGGCCTGAGGCAGGTTAGCCGGTCCATCCATCACCACATTCCCCTCCAAGACGATTGCCACACTAGATGGGTTGAGCTGAGGATTTTCTCCGGCACAGAGGATTCCCAGTGGAGTTTGACCGTACACCTCCTTATCAGCCGCATCCTAACAGAGAAATAAAGAGATTGACATATAATTCTACATCGTCCACCAAAAAGTAGCTTCCACTGTTTATAATGAAAAGCATCATACATATTTAAAAAACGTATCATATTTCATTTATATTGTTGGTGAATTAGTTAAAGACAATATATATAAGGAATAGTGTAAGTTAAATTTAGTTCCGTATTTTTTTAACTCTGAATAATGTCCTGGGGCAATTTCACCCAAAAATTACCAAAGGGTGCAAAATGTGAACATAACACAAGGGTTAAAGTAACTTACGGTGCAGGTCTTGAAGAAGGCAGAAGGCTCATCCCCCAAGATGATTGACATTCCCCGAACACAAAGGCATCTGATGTCTGTTGGCTCAGTGGTCTGGAATATAGTGGAGATAACAAAGAATGGTCATATATTCATCAAATACATTCTACAAACTCTACACAATTACTTTATTGCAAATATACTTGAAAGTAAAGGAGAGGACAAAAGGAGATGACAAGATAGGAGAGAATAGAAAAGGGAGAGAACATAACTTCTTCTTGACCAAAGAATAGAATAGGAAACAAAACAAGAGAGCAAAGCAAAATGAACAAGGGAAAAGAGGAAACAATGACACATGAAGAGATGCAATTAAATTGACAGGACAAGAGCAGCAAATGAGAGAAAAGAAGAGATGAGAAGGAAGTCAAAGGGACAGAAGAGGAACAAGGAGAGAGGAAAGAGATTGGGTAGACAGATGTTAAGTAAACCCACCTTTGTCTGACTTAAAAGCTCAGACAGAAATTGGCCAGTGACACCCTTCTTCTTCCTAAAGAGGTCCATCAGGCTCGGAGAGAAACGGTCAAGTGCATCGAAGAAGTTGTCCTTGAGATTTTTCCCCACCACTCTGTTGAACTCGCAATAAACCTGAAATACAAAAGAGAACAAACCATGTAAAACTGTCAAATAAAATCATCCTTGGTGAAACAAATAAGTGCATTTTTTATTTAGACAGCTTTTGCTTGCTTCACCATCTGATTGTTCAAGATGCCTCTGTGCACTTCTCACAGTAATATCTTAATAAAATCAGATATTTAAGTAGGTATGAGGATATAACTACATTTTATGAACATTACATTTAGAACACAAAAGGACAAACATACCTGGGGAGGTTTCAGCCTGGAACCTCCACCCCGCTGCGGGACCCGTGGTGGGACCCCCGAGTCAGACGATGCGTCTTGGTCACGCTTCATATCGGCCGGCCCGGGAAGAGACAAGCAGCACACCCTCCCAGCCATCAGAGTCGAACCCGCAGTTCGGAGGAACCGACCGCCAGGACACTGGCACTAGGCCGGTGGAGGCCCTCCGATGGTGGGTCGCGTTTGCCATTCGATCAGTGAGAAGAGAGGACAAAAATGCAACAAGAATTGTCAAAATCCGTTAATATATGGATGAGTGGGGGGGACGGCTGGACACAGGCCGTGGGGGGACACCCGAGACCGGGCTATGTCCCCGTTAGAAGGAACCGGGTGAAATAGCCAAAAAAAGAAAAATTAATAAAACCGGGGAAAATAGGGGGAAAAGTGACAAAAAGTGTCCGAAAATAGGCACTCGTGAGGCGGGCTGAGTCCCCTGTTAACTCCCGTTACATTCCTCCATGGTGTCATTAGAGCGAAAAATGGCTAAGTAAACTTTTACGAGAACCAGGATGGGTGGTTCACAAGGCCTGCCCAAGGCCGACCCAAAGTGCATGGTGAGCGGACTCATCACCTCCGTGAGAGTGGAGGTGTCCTGAGAGTGGAGCCTGCAGGCAGACCCCTCAGGCTGACAGGCAGGTAGGCCATCCAGCTATTTTAGCCGGGCCGGCTAAAATGATTGGTCGTGCTTTTTACAGCGCTACGGCTTCCACAAATGAACATTTTGTATGTATTTATTGTCAAAGCATTTCATATATGCATTGCTATCGGGATGTTAAGAGCATTCCATGGAATATAACAATAAGTGTTTCTGAAATAAATTACATACCCCACCTTTAAGGGACAACAACAACATCAACAACATCTGAAAACGTAATGTGGTCGCTAATGTTAGCTAAATGGCGTCTCACCTGATGTAGTAGCACAAAGCAGCCGTCCAACCGCCACCCTCCTCTCCCTATGATGGAAGCCTGAGACAGCCCGTGGTAGGGTTCTAGAGTGCGGCGTTCAATGTGGGGTGGTGTCCGACTCACATGACTAAAAGAAAGGTGACAAAAACAGCAACTGGGTGAAAAAAAAAATCTACGTCTTTCAGTGAACACGAACAAGTGAAAAAAGTACAGCACTATCTGTTTAAAACTATCTGCACCTCGTAGCCTACTATCGCTCAGTACAAGTTAACAAAAGCGAGGGAAACACACATTGCCTGACTGCAGTAGCGTAGAAGTGCTACAGTTAAGTGACGTAAATCAAATGAAAACTTAATGTGGTCGCTATTAAGATCTAGATCCCTCCGCGGGCTCCATGATCACACTGCGGGGATTCCCCCCCCCCCCTAATGACCACCTAGCAGCACATTATACCGCTTATTACACGGCTACATACTAAAAAAACAAATTATTCATAATATCGATTTTAAAATGATTTAATTAACTTTAAAATGATCGTAATGCTTCCGCCAAAATAAAAAGTCCGTTCCACGGCGCACCAACGAATGGAACTTTAACTCAGAAAATAAACGGCAGCATTATTCGAATTTACGTGTAACTGTCAAAGTCTGTTAACATTTTATTTTCCTCTAACAAGTACTTAAACAATGCGAGAGAAGCCCACACCGTGTTCCCGCCAGTTGATACTTCCTGTGGCTGTGTTACACCCAAAAGTACGAGAATTCAACCAAGCCCTGTTAGCTAAATCACTCACCAGATTCAGTAGATAAGGCAGCCGTGCAGCGTCCTTCCTTTGGAAGCGTAGACAGCGCGGTGAAAGGGTGCAAGTCCGGCGTTCAAAGTGGGGTTGCGTCCGACTGAGAAATTGCGAGCCGGAAACGTGGCTGCGGCACATTAAAAGATCCTTCTCTTTCCCATAATGCATTGCGAACATGTCTAAAACTTGATAATGCAAAGTTACTTAACTTAAAATTATTGACACATTGCTTAACTAACACATGTAAGTATTATATGCTTACATTTGGTAGTCAGCAAGTAGAATATGCTTACATTTGATAGTAATGCAATCAAACTTAAATAATGTCAGTAATTTGTAATTCATTATTTAATTAGATATGAACTCCGGGCTAACAGTGTACTGGGGGTTGCTCGACCGGCCCCGAGATAATATACCAGGACTATTTTCCATTTTTCAACAATGGAAGCCGTGGATTAACCTCCTCAGGCCTTATGGTTCCCCTCCAGACCCTCCCCACCTGACGCTGAATTATGATAGAAAAGACGACCAAAGTTATGAATATGCGTATGAGACAGAGGTGTCTATGTCCGTTTGGGATGTAACCACAACCAATTTATTTGTGGGACAAGCGGGGGTGGCTGCATCTGTTGAACTCACTGATGAACAACTCTATTGGTACCGTATGTCAGCTGAAGCTACACCACACATTTCATTAGCTATCAGAAAGGGCTATGAAGCTAAGGAACTTGGTCCTATGGTCAAAACACTACTAGAAGTTGAGGATTGGGAACCAACGCAGATAGCAGCACTCACATACTCTCCTTCACACAAAGCTTATGCTCTAAAAATCTGCACTCAAGAATGCATCTTCATGGAGAGACATGAAGTGGATAGACATCATGGTAGGGAGAAGACTGACCATGCATTCACTGATGACATGTTGCGTGACCTCCCGCCTGACCTGTGGTCAGCTGACTCTCATGACGTAGGTTTCTGCTCAAAGGCTGCACCAATAACATTTGAGATGAGCAGCTCTATGCCTGTAAACCTATCACAGTACCCTGTTAAACCACAGGCCAAAGAGGGTATCAGCAAGGCAGTTGAGGGACTGAAGAGAGCGGGGGTGTTGGAACCCTCAATAAGCGAGTGGAACACTCCAATACTCCCGGTATCAAAACCTAGCGGGGAGTACAGAATGGCTCATGATTTGAGGACCATTAATGCTATCACGACTACAGCTCTGATACCAGTTCCTAACTGTGATGCCCCTGTGGGTTCATCAGTAGAGAGGAGGTGGCTGTGCTGTGGTGATTGGTGATTGCAGTAACTCAGGGCACCTGGGTCTGGTGTCCTGCAGCTATTTAACGCCTCTCTGCTCCTCTCTGTTCTCTCTCTGCTTCTCCCTGCAGGCACACCGGTTTTGTTGAGTATGATAGGAGTTTATTCAGTTGCTTTACTTTGTGCACTTCAACACTCTCACACACATACATGTCCATACAATCCTCACCCTGCATTTACATTACTGATACCACTGACTTCCACACCTCATACTTTACTGGTTTTGACTTGTTTGTCTTAAATAACCACCATTACCTACCCGTTGATATGTTGTGTCTCCTTTTTGTTGTGGCCTTTTGAGCCAGGTCGCAACACTAACCCATACACAGCTATCTGTAATATCACACCTGAACATACATGGTTCACCTGTATTGACCTGGCCAACGCTTTCTTCTGCATACCTCTAGCAGAGAGTATGAGACCTATTTTTTCATTTACAATGGGCAGGGAAAAACTGCAGTACACAAGACTACCCCAAGGCTTCAGTCTGTCTCCAGGAATATTTAACAAAATACTCAGGGAACAGCTAGACGGGGTTTCATTGCCAGAGGGGGTGGTATTGATACAGTATGTAGATGACCTTCTCATTGCAGCACCCTCCACAGCCTCTTGTTTAGAGGCCACCAGGAACCTACTGGTTCGCCTCCACGCAATAGGGTTCAAGGTCTCTAAGAAAAAGCTACAATGCACCCGTAAAGAGGTGACATTTTTGGGCAGAGTAATCTCTCCAGCAGGTACAGGCATGTCAGCAGCACATCAGGAACACATTCTAAACCACCCCAAACCCAAGACAGTCAAAGACATGCTATCTTTTCTGGGTCTCACAGGCTACAGCAGACACTACATCCCAGAGTATAACCCAAAAAACAGCTGAACTCAGAACACTAATCAATGAGAAAGGCATGCGCAATCTCACTGCCACACTGAACTGGACACAAGCTGCAGAAGCTGCGTTCATTTATCTCAAACAATCCATGTCCCAGGTCACCTCTCTCGCCGCTGCATCCTATGCATTGCCATTTTTCCTTGATATTTCTGAAAATGAAAACACAGTAAATGGTATTCTATTTCAGAAAAAGGGGGGATGTAGGTCAATACTGATGTACATTAGTATTACACTGGACAGAGTGGAGAACAGAGAACCTCCATGCACAAGACATGCAGCAGGTACAGCACGTATCTTAAACAAGATTTCACACATTGTGATGAGACACCCTTTGACAGTACTGACAACACATAGCATTGTCTCTTTTGTGAACTCAAGTGCATTCACAATGACTTCCACCAGACAGACCAGGTTAGAGAAAACTCTGACAAAAGCACACATCACCTACACACATGAAGGAGTTAACAGCGCAGGACACCATGGTTAGCGGAGAACCCCATAGATGTGAGGAAAGAATCATCCAGGATGTGAAGATAAGAATAGATCTCAGAGACGAGCCCATGCCACATGCAGAAAACCTGTTCACAGACGGCTGTTGTTTCAGACACCCCACCAACGGGCTCCAAGCGGCCTACGCAGTGGTGGGTCAAACAGAAGAGGGACAGTTTGAGGAAAGAGCAGCAGGAAAAGTAACAGGGAAAGTCTCAGCACAGTTGGCAGAAGTGATGGGAGTCATAGCAGCATTAGAGCTATCAAAAGAAAAAGAGGTAAACATCTATACTGACTCAGCATATGTTCATGGTGTCATACATGTGGAAATGCGCCAGTGGATGAGAGCAGGATTTGTAACATCCACCAATACCCCCATCAAACACGAAAAAGAGATCAGAAGGCTTGCAGAAGCAGTAATGTTGCCCAACAAGCTAGCTTTACTTAAGTGTAAAGGTCACAGCACGGCAGACAACTACTTGACTTGGGGTAACAATGCAGCAGACAAAGCAGCTAAAGCCAAAGCAGGGTATACACCCTGGTTTCAAATGCTTGTTGCAAAATCTGCTGACTTACTGCCCGCAGTAACAGATGATACTCTCAAAGAAGCTCAAGCAGCAGGGTCTCCTCAAGATAAAACAGTTTGGTTAGACAGAGGAGCTACCAACAAAGATGGGATATGGTACTCCCCAGATGGGAGACCAGTGATACCCCCAGGATGGATAAGATCAATGCTTAAAGAAGCACACGGCCCAACACATTGCAGTAAAACTCAGATGAACAGACACCTGACTCACTGGTGGCACCCCTACCTACCTGACATGATAGCTAATCACCTGGAAGAATGTGTAATTTGCTTAACCCACAACATCAGAGCTACTGTAAAACCACACCAGGGAAAGTTCCCTTTACCTAAGATGGCAGGAGAAGAAATCATCATTGACTACACTGACATGATTGACAAAGTAAGAGGGTTCAGGTACTTACTAGTTGTGGTAGATGCATACACAGGTTGGCCAGAAGCTATGCCATGCAGGAGAGAGGATGCAGACTCAGTGATCAAATTCCTAGTCACACATTACATTCCACTACATGGGTTTCCTAGGAAAGTGAGGTCAGACAATGGCAGCCACTTCAAGAACCATGACCTACGCACAGTAGAACAGTCCTTAGGACTGAAACACAGTTTTGGAGCAGTCTACCATCCACAGTCACAGGGAAAGGTAGAAAGAATGAACCAGAACATCAAACAGAAACTCAGCAAAGCATGTGAGGAGACAGGCATGAACTGGCTAGATGCCTTGCCTCTAGCCCTCATGTCAATCAGAAGCTCCATTAACAGAGGGACAGGTTTCTCCCCATTTGAGCTGACACATGGCCACCAATTCCCGGGCCCAGGAGCCTTGAGCGTAGGAAAGGAAGTAGAGGTCATGTGTTCAAAACCATACTACCGGCAACTTAAGGGCTTGGTATCAGGTTTCTCCACACAGGTTTCGGACGCCAAAGGGGGACCCGAGAAGCACGAGGCCAACACAGCAGAGTTCGTCTGGCTGAAGGTCATCAGGCCCAAGTGGCTCAACCCCAGGTTTTCCGGCCCCTACCGAGTGACCCAGAGGACACCCCATGCCGTCCGCCTAGAAGGAAAGGGGGACAACTGGTACCACTGGAGCCAGTGTGCGGTCGGGAAAACACCTGCGAGGACCCTAGACGACATCAGGACAGATCTGGCCCTCGTCAAGGAAATCGACCCGGGAGGCGCCATCAGCGGACCGGAGGATCGGGAGAACGCCATCAGCGGACCGGAGGACCCGGGAGGCGCCATCAGCGGACCGGAGGATCGGGAGAACGCCATCAGCGGACCGGAGGACCTGGGAGGCGCCATCAGCGGACCGGAGGATCGGGAGGACATCTCTAGCGGGCCGGAGGATCGGGAAGACATCTCTCCAGCATCGACCCGGAAGCCGCCATCAGCGGGCCGGAGGAGGAGGATCCAGGAAGACATCTCTCTAGCAGGCAGCCCAGAAGCCGTCGTCAGCGGATCGGGGGGACAAAGACACGGCAAGCCAGGACGGCACAGGGGACTCCACTCTCCGCTGAAACAGGTTGATATAGCCGGTGTGGAGTTTGTTTTAATATCCCATTTTTGAGGAACTTTAATATCCCATTTTTGAGGAACTTTAATATCCCATTTTTGAGGAACTTTAATATCCCATTTTTGAGGAACTTTAATATCCCATTTTGAGGAACTTTGTTTTCCCATTTTTTGAGGAACTTTGTTTCAATATCCCATTTTTGAGGAACTTTGTTTTTCCCATTTTTTGAGGAACTTTGTTTTAATAACCCATTTTTTGCGGGACTTTGTTTAATAACCCATTTTTTGCGGGACTTTGTTTAATAACCCATTATTTGAGGGACTTGATTTATCCCATAATTTAAGGGATTTGTATATTTTTAGCCCATTGTTTAAGGGATTTGTTTTTATTCTACAAAAATATACGGTTTAAAGATACCAGA
The DNA here is from genome assembly GCA_028583405.1 of Pogonophryne albipinna. Classification (NCBI taxonomy): domain Eukaryota; kingdom Metazoa; phylum Chordata; class Actinopteri; order Perciformes; family Artedidraconidae; genus Pogonophryne; species Pogonophryne albipinna. The sequence goes on along the minus strand of CM053242.1, from coordinate 23,813,174 downwards.
AGAATTGGAGCTAACAGCATAATTATGTACGGGCACTGGAGAATGGTAGCAGGCCTGGGCCTCCTTCTTACCATTATGGTAACGATAATTTTCATTGTCTGTGAAACTAATGATGTTCTTTCTCCAACCCCCGCCCCTGAGGAAGAGATAGTAAGGACCAAAAGAGGGACTAGAGTAACAAGCCTTATGTCCCCAAAAATAACATTCACTCTCCAAGAAGGTAGCGACGGAATAGTGGACATTGATCTGTGCGCGATCGCCCCATGTTCCAACTCTGACAAATCATACTCAAGTCTCGCTAAATATGTCTGCCTCACCCCAACAGTATGCAATATATTCACCGACCGAAGGTCCACCGGTGCAAGTTATGCCTCTGATTCTCCCTTTACCAGGGAAGGTAAGACATTTATTACTCACACCCGAGGATGTAAATGCGAATCCTGGTCTTATGTACTAGTTAACTCTGGTCCGACAGACTGGGGATATACGCCTAAATTTAAATCAGCAAGGATTGTTGCGTCACTAAAACGTAGAATGAAAGTCATTAGAAAGAACCCTACATCTTCCTGTTCTACAGGAAGATGCAACCCCGTCTTAATTATCCTAAAAAGGGTTGAGATCGGCGATGCAGGTCTATATATTTTGGCAGCACATGCAGGAAACAAGTCACCCCAAGGTCTGTTTAAAATAGTTGTCACTCCAAAACCAGCAGTAACTCGCCCAACTATGACCGAGGTACACTATATGTCCAAAATCATCTGCGGAGATCAATGTACTAGCGAAGTTGGCGAAATTGAACCACTAGACATAATACAAATGGCCACGGGCTTTACTGATGATAACCTATGGTTAAAATGGGTTGCTGGGACTGCTCACGAACAAATGGCAGGTGATTGTTTAGCTTGCGCGACCGCTCGTCCCCACTTGATAACTGACCCAGCTCCGCTCTTCCCTTCCGATACCTGGGGGTACAACTGTATGTTAAAACTTACCCAAATGGCTAGCCCATCAAACTGTACAAGCTTAGCCAGCCTTTTTCCACCGATTGATAATGACACGAAAACAGGACCCTTTACTCCAAGAAAAGGCAGAGGGGGATACACTTGTTTCAAATTAATCAGCGCCTCCCCTAAATTTAATCTGGGTAATGTTTCCTCTGACTGGTGCAACAGCACTCTAGCAGGTAATATGATAGGTCATTGGGCCAGGGGTGGACTTTACTATTATTGTGGCGGCCGACGGTTGTATACCAGAATTCCGGAAGCATCAATAGGACTTTGTGCAATGACCCGCCTCCATGCCCCTTTGACATTACTAGGTGATAGGTTAATTCCCCTCGATGCGAAACATGTCTCGAATGGTCAGTTAGCTAACCGACGGCGAAGACACGTTTTAAACAAAAGAGACACAGGGGTCGACTTTGACCTTTCCAGTAACTCCCCTACTTACATTGACTCCATAGGAGTCCCTCGGGGGGTCCCTAATGAGTACAAATTGGCTGACCAGATCGCGGCAGGGTTCGAAAATATTCCTATCATTTCAGCCATTATTCCCATTACCCCTAACAAAAATGTGGACAGGATTAACTTTGTACATTACAATGTCCTCCGTTTAGCAAACCTCACTAGGGACGCAGTAGAAGGCCTAGCTGAACAGTTAGGGCCTACCTCCCTTATGGCTATACAAAATAGAATGGCGTTGGATATGCTTCTGGCGGAGAAAGGGGGTGTTTGCGCAATGTTCGGTGATATGTGCTGCACGTTTATTCCCAACAACACGGCGCCTGACGGCTCCGTGACTAAAGCCTTAGAGGGTCTACGCACCCTATCCAAAACCATGCATGAACAATCAGGGATCAACAATCCTATGGAGGAATGGATGACAAACATGTTTGGTAAATGGAAAGGTTTAATAATGTCTCTTCTAATGTCTGTGGCTACTTTTATTGCCATTTTGGTGACATGTGGTTGTTGTTGTGTGCCTTGTATCCGCTCATTGTGTGTTAGACTCATCAGTTCCACCATTGAGGGAAAAGCTGCCCCTCCCCCTTCGTACCAAATGCCCTTGTTGGCTTACGCGTCGGAGGGGGAGGAGCAAGAGGACTCAGCCGACTAGGACGAGTTTTTTTAACATATTTTGGTCTCCCTCCACTGTCATAAGAAGTTGTTATGGTGGACTGTTCCTAAAGGTTTAAAGTGCTCTAAATCCCAGCGACTGATGGATTTATATAAATGTTGGGGAACAGACAGTAGAAAAGAATGACGGTGGTTATGTTTCAAATGCTGTGTATAAGTTGATCTCTGAAGGTGAGATCAAAAGAGGGGTTAAAGCAAACAGATATTGTTCTAAACTGTATTAAAGTAAACAGGTATTATCTTGAACTGTATTGAAGTGAACATGTATTATTTGGGACTGTTTTAAAGTAATCCTATATATATAACCCTTTTTACTTACACTCAATGACCCTGACACACACACTTACACCTCCTGTCTCCAGCACACACACTTACACTCACTGACCCAGATATCAGCACACACACACACATACACTTTCCCCCCCACCAGCACATGCACATGTTCTTATTCAAGGTTCTTCCTGGGGCCAGTATAATCTCAAGCACCAATATATCTGTGTACAATGTTTGATTGTTTTGGGAAAGAATAGTTTGTGTGAAATCTTCCCTGGGAAAGTAAAGGAGTGAAGTTAGGTGGAAGATAAAAAGTGATTCTGACCATGACTAGTTCCGAGGCTCTCACGCTTCACTTAGGAGTAAAATGGGATGGAAGAGCCGACCCACATATCCGCCCCAAAAATGTCCATATATACTGTTGTTTATTCATGCAAAGGGCCCCCCTTGTTTCTGACTGGCTGGTCCCGATACCTGTATCGCACAGCAGTAGAGCTGGGAGCCTGGAGTACTCTTTAATTTGTATTGGTGTTTTTTACCATTAAAATCAGATTATTGTTATAACTTTTATGCCGGTGTTTTGAACTCCTTCTCTTATTAATCTGACCAGGCTCATCTAACGAACGGCGCGGAGCAGAGGTGGGCTTTAAGCCACCACTATTGTGTTTGCTTCAACAACGTCCAAACACAGTCATATTTCAGAATAGAAATTAAGCTAAGAGAGCCCATTATTTCTTGATAACTTTTCTGTTTTTAGCGGATCAAACGATGTGAAATTACCTCTTTTTCTCCGTGTATTTCACCCTCTCTTTCGACTAGTGTGGTAAAAGCTGGCCTCCTGTTTTTGTATGCGTCACCAATATGCACTTATTTGATTGGCTGACTCGCACCACGTGATTTAGTTACAATGCACGCAATTGATCTATTTGTTTCTTGGCGCTGTTAAGAAATAAATAAAACATATTAAATAATGTATTGGTTATAGATCTGGGGAACAGACCCAGAACCATTAAGGTTCCAACTTGTACACTCTCAGAGTTAAATTAATAAAAGGAGACACTGACGAATCTTCATAAATATTTAGCTTGTTAGTTGACATATATATTACAACTTACGTTTACCTACATATAAGCATATGATATAAGCCCAAAACAATGCAGTGTTTTTTTTTCTGCACAGAATTCAGTTAAGATAAAAGTAATATTCCCAAACTTACTGTAAAAGCAGGTAGAGGGCGATCCGGACGGAGGTAGAAATGCCACAGCAGCCAAGAGAGATCAATCCAAAATGACACGGTGTGGATGGAACATACCACTAGGTTAAAATAGGATATTATGGGACATTTGGACTGCTCCACTCCTTGTAGTCTCTGTCCAAAGGTAACTTTTAGATGTTTTTGTCATTACGCACAAACTTAAGAAGATTTACACATAATAATAATAATTTAAAAAAAAATCACAACCCATTGTCCTTAACATATGGTGCTTAATTTAAAATGTGAGACCCCCCTCCCATAAAATGCTCTCACCCAGAGTCAATAGTATGAAGCTGCAGCGTCGGAGACAGCAGTTACAGGACCGCACTTGTAGAACCGCACACACAGGTCCAACGGAGCACGTGACGGCGGCACGTGACGGAGCACGTGACGGTCAACGCACGTTCACATGAATGAGCACATGACGGAGAATTGAAAAAAGATAGTCTTTTATGTCTTTTATATGTATATTAAACAAACACTGTTAATTTAGTTTTGGGTGACGAAACAACACTGTTAATTTAGTTGAGAATTTAAAAAAGATAGTATTTTATGTATTTTATATGTATATTAATCAACACTGTTAAACACTGTTCCTTCTACAGTATCATAATTCTCGTTTCATTATTAATATTAATAAATCAAAGGTGTCTTCGAAGAGGTGCTAGATTACTGAAAAACAACTGTTAGTGTGTTCATGCACCAGCCTGCAAAAGATAAACAAGCAGTTTGACCGAGAGGCATTTCAGTTCATTTTTATTTATTTTAATTTCCACACTGTGGGGGTCTGCTGTCAGGCAGTTTTGGCAGAGCTCATATTATACGTCAGTTGTATATTATTGTTATTGCCTCAATAATCCAGTATCAGTCAGGCTGTTTTACCTTTGTGTAATAACAGGAATACAGAGTAAAATGTGATATATTGACGATGCTTTAAATAGCGTTGTCGGTAAATGTGATTTAAACTAATTGTTCCTTGCGTCAATTGTAAGAAGAGCTGTAATTCCCTGCCATTAGGTAGCCTTAGCTAGCACTGATTAAATTAAGTGGATTAGATTCACCTTAATTACCTTAATTAACAAAGTGAAGTTTAGCATTTTAACAGCAGTGCAAAAACAAACATCAATTAGTAGATATAAATAAGATATTATATATACGGTAAGCAGTAAATATATTCAGCAGGGAAGTATACAGCTGGAAGAATGATACGATTACAGAGTACGCTTTAAATCGGATTGGTCAGTCACTGGGGGTGAGGCGGGGTCTGCTGTTTCTTCACTGGGGGTGAGCGGGGTCTGCTGTTCCCTCTCCAGGGAGATAACCTGTCGTGGCACTCTGAATATTGGCTGACGGGTTCCCTCCAGCAAGCTTCTGGCCTCCAGAGTCCAGAATGCAAACCTTTGGCCATGCCTTTGAAACAATAAGAACAAGACGTCATCTAAAGTATTGCACAGGGAAAGGCTAAGGCATTGGTGCACAATTCAGATCGATGGATCTGGGATGATGGGGATTGCTGGATCTGGGATGACGGGCGTTGATAGATCTGGGATGATGGGCGTTGATGAATCTGGGATGATGGGGGTTATGGCAGAGTGCTTCGCCTTGCACAAAGCCAGGTGCTTTACAAAGTCTGATTTGCGCGCCAGCATGGATTGGCAGTAGCTGCAGTAGAAATGATATACCGGTCGGCAATTTAATCCACATCTGTGAATGGTATACCCTTAAACATAAGAACATAGAATTGTAGTATTATTATTTTGTGATCATATTATTTAAAAGTGTAAAATATGAATACCAAACATCTGGATCAAGTAACTGGTCACCACAAACAAATCATAGGACTTGTTTTGATTTATTGCTCAAATGGAACTGATCATAACATTCAGGCTGCTTTTAATGCAGACACATTGCAACTCCATTTGCATTTCACAAGAGAATGTTTGCTAACTTTACCTTCATTGAGAACTGCACGGTGGAAGTGGCTCTCTAGATGGCTTTTGACCTTGCTGTGTTTGGTTGGAGAGAACAAACCAGAGACATAGAACGGGCAGTGAAAGTCGTTGCAACAAGTCGTGCACCGTTGAAGGTCCGGTAAGGATCTCCCCTCTTGGATTGAAATATGCATCTTGAAAAAGAGAGAGCCTAATTGGTCAAACTGAACATTTTGAAACAATTTCACAAACAGACATAAATTAGGCCTAATTGTTAGATTCTGACACGACAGATTTTCTAAACTACATAATAGGCCGACATAACTGACTAAAACACCTCATGCAATATTACAAAACATGTCAAAAATGATGAGACTGTCTGATAAACGGTAAACAGGCAGTCAGCACAATGAAGATTATTTACAATGAATTCAAATTGTAATACAATGACTATTAAAGAAGCATTTACACTGAAGACAGAACTTAGGCTACTGCTGATTTAATGTAGCGGACGCACAGATCATATTGACATGCTTTTGTCATCCGTTGAAGTTTAATTAATTAGCTGACTATAATTAATTATCAGGGTTGGGAAGTTTACTTTTTTTAAATGTAGTAGGTTACAGATGAGTAATTACCCTGTTAAAAATGTAATAAGTATTGTAACTTGACTATGTAACTATTTGTATCGAAATTATAATGTTAATTATGGTTATTTTATGTTTTTTGTGAGTCACTTTGGATAAAAGCCTCTGTCAAATAACATAACCATAACATAAGGTTTCATTAAACAAATAAACAAAATGGTTAACAGTTGGTTTTGCAGCGAGTCATCATCGGCTAACAGATGACACTTAGCACTTGTTGCTTGTATGGCTGTCCAATTCAATACAACAGAATAGTTGTTAACTTTAAAAAAACAACATGATTCACATTACTCACACTCTTACTGTAATTAGTGATTCAATTACTCAACTATGACACCTAGTTGGGCTTGCCAAAATCCCGCTAGTTTCATTAAACAAATTATCAAATATGCTAACGAAGCTAATGCTTTTGCTAATGCTTTTGCCGAAAGCTATAGCTAACGAATAGTTGTTTTTAGAGACTTGAATACGGTTAGAAGCTATCATAAGCAAACCGATGTTTGTTTGTATTGCCTTAACACTATCATAGTTAATGTTAGCTAATAACACTTCATTTCAAGACACCGGAATTGTTATTAATGTTAAACAAATAAAACTTTAAAAACACTTCACATTACTCACATTCTCTGCGTTGACGTTCACATTCATGTCACGTGCTCCGTCGGACCTGTGTGTGCGGTTCTACAAGTGCGGTCCTGTAACTGCTGTCTCCGACGCTGCAGCTTCATGCTACTCCCCAGAGTGGGCATGCACACGCGCACGCACGCGCGCACGCGCTCACACACACACACACACACACACACACACACACACACACACACACACACACACACACACACACACACACACACACACACACACACACACACACACACTTTGATTCTGGCACACACACCCCAAAAAAAAAACTCTCTTTCTGAGAGAATGGGAATGTTACTCTTTTACTGTCGCTTTATGTCTGGATAAACTCCAGTCCAATGCAATTTTAAAGAGATTAGTGGTTATTATTAAATATGGCTCTTTTATTGCTACTTTTAACTTTTTAATGGATCCTATGTAAGTGAAGCCTGATAAAAGTGTCAAACTCCCGAAATCCACCAGAATACTGGAAATTACATCTACTCTGTTAAAAATGTCCTGGTGGGGACCCCCCCCCCTGGAAAAAAATCTCCTGTTATCGGATGGTGTGAGGTTGGCAGGTATGGCTGAAGAGCTGATTAAGAATCCGTTGTCCGATAGTGTCAGACCTTTAGGCCATACTGAATGAAAACTTTGAAAAACAAACTTCTCGTAGGAATGTCGGACCGGGACACCGAGGGCATCCACGCGTGCGCCTTGATGAGCTGTACGACATATCCGAAAGACCTTATAGTTATCGAGATATAACGCAAAATAGAAAGCCCCTTGACCCCAGCCAATTAAGGAGAACCGTAAGGCCGTGTGTGACGAAAGTTATATGGGCACGTTCGGGGCAGCGCGCTGACCCAGAATATGGTGTTTGAAAAAATATTTTTCCAAGCCTTTGAGACAGTTATTTATGATTATCTTGGCCACTAGGGGTCGTACAGCTTCGGGACTGGCACCGTTGGATTCAGCGTCAAAAACTAAGTGGGAATAGACTAGGCGGTGGTGGCGAAGTCGATAGGGACTTGGCTTTGCAACTGGAAGGTCACCAGTTCAAGTCCCACATTTGCAGAGCGTTGTATTTCCAGAGAGCCATGTCAGCAGCACAGAGGAGCAGCGGCTAGTTACGAGCTGCTAAGCAGGGGCTAGGCGGCAGCTGAGAAGCCAGCAGTGGCTAGCAATGAAATGCTAACAAGAAACTGGGTAGCAGCTGAGTTGAGGGGACAGACTGGGGATGTGGAGAAGGAAATGGAGCTCCAGAGATCCCAGGTTGAAGAGGATGGCTGGTAGCTACGCAGGAGCTAGCGGCTGAACGGCGGCTAGCAGTGACAGCCGATCGTCAGCTAGCAGTGACAGCTGATCGTCGGAGAATGTGTAGGGGTAATAGGTACACAGTCGATAGATCCAGACAGTTATGGTAGCTTTAGCAGACTGTTTGCAGTGGATTTGTGATTGTTAGAACACAAAAACACGGGGAAAAAAACAGCACAGAAAACACGATTTTTTTTGGCTACGAAGTGAAGCGGCGACAAACACGCCAGCGTCCTCACTCACGACCGCTTTGTAAAGTTTGCAATTTGTTGTAGTAGAAATGTAACTTTGATATGCGTCCAATGCTACCGAGGTGTCCCTGAGCAAGGCACCGTTACCCACACTGCTCCCCAGGCGCCGTTCACAATGGCAGCACACTGCTCCTAACACTAGGATGGGTCAAATGCAGAGAAACAATTTCCCCACGAGGGATTAATAAAAGTCCATCTTATATATTTCCCAAGGTCCTAGAAAATTGAGACCTAGCCCATTCTATTCAACGTCCTTTTCTGAGTCTGAAAAGGTGTTTTTTATTTTAAAAAGAAAGTTTAAAAAAAAAGAAGCAAAATCTGCACCTATTTCAAAAATCTGTAACTTCTTATTGAAAAGTTGTAGACCATTGATGTCACCTACCATTCGACTCAGCGTCATCCAATTAGTGAGGGGGAGGCATAAAAAAAAAGGAAAAAAAAGATTCTGCTAAGTCCCAAGCTCAATGAATGTTAGGGACCCAAAATAGTGTGACCAATCGAATCCAAATGGCCTGAAACGTGCTCCTAACTGTTTTTTGGGTGGTCAATTTTGGCCTCAACGGATTTATGTGTGATATTAAGGTTGATCCACCATCAATCTTCAACCTTAACCAAAAATCTACATTTTTGACCATAATTCAACGTTGATTTAACATCTTTTGCTATCTGAGTTGTCATAGCGCTGTATTTTATAATCTCTGTTAGATCAGCTGAACATTGTTCCCCCCACATATTTACTTTGAATTCATTGAGAGTGCGGTATATTGAGACAATAACAGGCTACAGATGCGGACACACACACACAAATATATTTATATAAATATATACAATTTAAAGTATGAGAGCACTCTCATAATAACGTAACACAATCAGAGACTGGATATATCCCCCCCTCTTTCTGGTCGCTGAAATGGGGAATTGAAATTACGGGCCAAAAGTTGTATTTACAAGTATTAAAAGTAAGCAGAGGACACCAAACCAACTGAGACCCGTCTGTCCGCCGCATCTACGCACTGTACAACACACACCTACATACTGTACCACACACAGACACCTACTGTACACACTGTACCACACACACCTACAGCTCCTAAAGCATAATCAGGCTACAGTCGTTGTGTATTTTATTATGTGAAGCACTAAATGGTCTTGGAAAAATATCGACTCTTTGTTTGTAGATATCTACTAAACTACAGCAAATAAAGAGAGTAATGTAGGCCTGTTATACTGAGTGATATATATTGTACAATGCTCTGCTTTCTGCACCTCACAGCTGTTCTCACTGTAAACATGGCGACGCGATGAAAGCAGTTTCTAAAATAATATCCAGAGGATGCATGCAGAGCTGTCATTGGCTGAGATAAGTCCGGCCGTGCGTCACGCCTCCACCGTTCCCGGAAATGCATCCGCGGAGGAGCCGTGGAGGAACCATCAGTGTATCCTCGGTTATAGCTCCTCCAGAGAGCCTCCTCGACGCTCGATGCTCGGTCCTTGGTGTGCATTTAGAGAAATGAGATGTCCTTCAAAATGGCGCGCTGAAATTCATTTCCGGGTCACTACCGGAGGAACGAGGAGTCGAGGAGGGGAAATTTGAGTATTGAGAAGCCTCTCTTGCGTCTCTCCATGCTTCCCTGGTGGGAGGGACTAGTCGCAGGGAAACGACGCAAGTGAGGGACGCAAGGAATCCATTTAACTGAAGTGAAACGCAGCCAGAGACAGGAATCAACAGACAAGACGGGGGTGAACACTTTTCAAAATAAAACAGGAAACCAGAGACAGACAAAACACATCACAGACAGACCGTGACAAAGAGCTTACTGGATTCTTTCAACCTCAAACTACATGGCCTGGGCTTCTTATCTGTAAAGTGTTTAGGGCACCACATCTGCAATCCTCCACTAGCAATATGAGCAGAAGATTCTCGGCTTTGTGGCCTTGGAGCTAATTTGAGATGAGATTGAGTGTAGTGGATTAGAAAGGCAAAGTGTAGTGGAACAGGTAGATAACTAGAAAGACAAATGTTGAGTGAAATTCTGAGAAGGCCCTAAAAGTGTCATATGCATGCCACTGCTACAATATATTATGCTAAGCAGCAAGGCAAGGCGAGGGCAAGGCGAGGGCAAGGCAGGGCAAGGCAAGGGCAAGGCAGGGCAAGGCAAGGCAAGTTTATTTATAAAGCACCTTTCAACACAAGGCAATTCAAAGTGCTTTACAAAAATGAAAGACATTAAGAAAATGGCATTTAATAACAGTCATTAAAAAGCAAAGATAATAAAATAAACATTAAAATAAAAAATACATGAATAAAAGTTACAGTGCAGTTTAACATATGAACATATCAATTAAAAGCAGCGGCAAAAATAAAAGTCTTCAGTCTGGATTTAAAAGTAGTCAGAGTTGCAGCGGACCTGCAGGTTTCTGGGAGTTTGTTCCAGATATTTGGAGCATAATAACTGAACGCTGCTTCTCTATGTTTAGTTCTGACTCTGGGGATATAAAGCAGACCAGTCCCAGAAGACCTGAGAGTTATGGATGGTTCATAATTTAGCAGTAGGTCAGTAATGTATTTTGGGCCTAAATCATTCAATACTTTTTAAACCAGCAGCAGTATTTTGAAATAAATTATTTGACACACAGGAAGCCAGTGTAAAGACTTCAGAACTGGAGTGATGTGATCCACTTTCTTAGTGTGAGGTAGGGAAGTAACTAAACATGAGACAGTAGAGCAGGAAATAGCACCCGAGGGTGGGGAAAGAGCCATGGCTAGCTATCAAGCTAAAGTAGCTACCGAGCGTTAGCAAACCCGAAAGGAGTGTAAGCAACTGTGGAGTTACAGTTGCTAAGAGAAGGAGAGCTGTGAGTGCTTAACATGAATAGAATGCTGTAGTAACGTGTGATTACAACGTCAGGTAGCTGCCGTGATCAAGAATTGTAAAACGATCGATTTAAGTTAAGATAATATAAGCTATCAGCAGCAGAACAGACACACAGGATACCCGGAGGTAGGGTTGCCAACTTCCAGAAATGGAGAAACGGGACACATGTATGTGTCCCCCGCGCGCGTGCGATTTTCGGGTTTCTGGCGGATTTAGTTACTCCACCTCCTCACCTGCTGCGACCTCTGTGGGAGGAGGACACAGCTCTTTTAGAATATCCCGAACAGTTTTGGGGCCAAGCACATTGGCTGTTATCATCTCAGCCTTTGTTCTTCCACATTGCATTTTCTTTGCAATGTTCGAATCACTAATCATGGAACTTGCCAGCTTATTACTGCAGTCCATGCTGTTGTATCTCAAACCATGCTTAACTGTGTGATACACTGATGTTACCTCACATGCAGCAACTTTGTCTTGTTCTGCAGTTGAACTGCCGAAGAATTTAGTTATATTTGATGCACCTTTATTTTGTGTTGCTCGCTTGTGCATTTCTGTGCCAGCATGCTGTTTCAGGTCGTTTTCTCCACCGTGACCTATTGAAAACTCCCTCCGACACAAGGTACAGAAGACCCGAGACAGACCTCCACTCACGGGCTTTACCCAACTGTGTTTTTCTTCCCACTGTTTGTTGTAAGACACACACACACACACACACACACACACACACACACACACACACACGTGCGAGCATTGTGCCTGCCCTGTCAACTGAGCGGTCCTAGCGCCCTTCGCCTACAGCACACAAACACACAGGCACGCAGCCAGACACACTGAATTGCGCGCAAACAGAAAAATATTTTTGATTTTTCCCTTTACACGGGAGTCCGGGACAAACAAAGTCCCGTACGGGACACGCCCCTTTTGGCTCAAATACGGGGCGTCCCGGCTAATACGGGGCGTCCCGGCTAATACGGGACGGTTGGCAACCCTACCCGGAGGTGACAACAGCAACAGACTTACAGTGCTACCATTACCACCAAGACCACCCCTTGGTTCGCCTTATCTTTGACACAAACAGCAGTTAACGTTCACTTGTTCTCATTTACACCTTAATTCATCTTTTGTACATATTTTGCTCATGTTCAACTTGTTCTTAGTTCTCTAGTGATGTGTCGTCATATATCAGTGCCCTTAACCTTAACAAAGGGGTAATTAGGAATTATGATATTCCAATATATTAGTGAACGTTTCTCACCTGATGACATTTTAACCACACTGGTATTCTTATGTTATTTTTCTCTTTCTGATGGAATTGTTTGATCTTTTAATTTTTGCTATTAAAACAATTGTGTGTCCTAATCAGGAAGCCTTATGCACTGAACCTGCATCCTGAAATAAATCACTGTCATAACTTCTATGTCTGTTTGCATTATCATATTGGTGTATATACGTTTAAGTTATGTACCCATCCGGTACCACTTTACAATAAGACTACCCTTATAAAGGGTTTACGAATAGTTTGTAATTCATCTATTAATTAGGTTGTGAACACTTTATAAATCATGAATACGTTTTTACAATACATGAGATTAACAGGGCAACTGGGACCGGTTGCTTGCCAAATAGTGAGCCCACATTTATCTGTAATGCTAAGCCTTATATTGGCTACTTAGCTTACTTCATCTTCTTCATCAGCCAGCATCCTTGGTATCTGTTGTTCGAGTTGATTCTCGCTAAATAGCCAATATAAGGCTTAGTCATCTTATAGTGACACAAATAGTGTGCCTGTGTCGATGTATGTATTTATATATTAGAACTGGTTTATAAATGGATCTTAATGATTAATAAAGTGTTTATAACCTAATTATACACCCTTTATGAATCCTTTATAAGGGTAGCCTTATTGTAAAGTGGTACCACACATCCCAATTCTTTTTACAGTTTTTGTTGATAGTGTGGGGGAAACTTCTGTGTTGCAATGCAGGAGGAGTCACCGACTCAAAAGGAGACACGGGGAGAGCTGGAGCTTTGATGTCAAATGCTGATGGTTTATTTGGTGCTTCGGCCGGAGGATTCACAAAACAAGTCAAAGAGTCAGAGGTTCTGACTTCACGGTAGAGTTGCCACGTCAATTCTGAAGAACTCTACCACAGACCCATGTATTTAGCTAGTTCAGCGAGAATAATCAACATTGTGCATAACAAGATAGAATCATAACACCTCTATCAGCTGACGCCAACAGGCAGGAACAGGGAGACAAAACACTGAGAGCACAGCAGCCAAGGTTACAGGTGCGTGTGCTCAGTCAGGACAGTATGAACTGATAACTGGGTCAAAGTTATGGGCCTTGGAAAATATTTCCCCAACAGATAGTACCAGGCCTGGTACATTATTACTTCAGGGAAGTAGCACAGTCTTCCTCTCTGAAGAACCAGCACCTTAACGTGGTAGAGAGGTTTGTGTGCCCTGATGAACCTGGGGGCTGTATTGTCTGGAAACTTGTGTTCCTGGTAGGGTCTCCCATGGCAAATTGGTCTCAGGCAAGGGGCCAGACTAAGATTGTTATGGTGTGTGCAGGAAGCAGGACCCAAATGCAGATTAAAGTGTCAAAAATAACTCCTTTATTTTAAGGCTAAACTAATCACAAAGACCGAACACTCACCGAAGACCAAGTCATAACACAAGACGAACCGACAAAGACAGACAGAAAAACCAGAACTTAAATACACACAAGACTAATCATACAAACAAGACACAGGTGAGGAGGGAGGCGAAAACACAGGGACACCAGGTGAACACAATCGGGTAAATTAGACACACCAGGGAAACTGACAGGGAACCACAGACAGATCTAAACAAGACAAAACACAACGCAGACAGAAAACCAAAGACAGATCTAGACCAGCCAAAACACAACACAGACAGATCGTGACAGTACCCCCCCTCAAGGGACGGATCCCAGACGTCCCAAAAAAAAATCCAGCAGGGTGGGTGGAGGGGGACCGGAGGAGGGACACAAAACTAAGGCCAACAGGGTGGGTGGAGGGGGTCTGGAGGACGGGCTTGGGCTGACAGCGGAGGACCCGGAAGGGGTCTCGGTGGACGGCCCGAGGGCAAGGCAGAGATCAAGGATGGGGTCTCGGGCGGACGGCCCGGGGGCAAGGCAGAGTTAAAAAAGGGGGACTCGGGCGGACGGCCCGGGGGCAAGGCAGAGTTCAAAAAGGGGGACTCGGGCGGACGGCCCGGGGGCAAGGCAGAGTTCAGGGTGGGGCGAAGGCCAAACAGCTCCGGAGGCCGGGCAGGACCCGGTGTCGGCCGAACAGGAACCGGAGGCGGTGGGACAGGCTTCGGCAGGATCCCCCACGGAAGTGGACCAGGAGTTGGCAGCACCCCCGGCGAGACAGATGATGGCGGGGCCTCCAACGGAACTGGACAAGGGGTTGGCAGTACCCCCGGCAGGACAGGTGATGGCGGGGCCTCCAACTGGAATGGACATAGAGCTGGCAGGATCCCCAGCGGAACCTTTAAAGGCACGGGAGTTGGCAACATAGAGTTGGCAGGACCCCCGGTAGAAGAGTAGTCGGCGGGACCTCCAACGGAACAGGACAAGGGATTGGCAGGACCCCGGCAGAAGAGTAGACGGCGGGACCCCCAACGGGACAGGACATAGGGTTGGCAGGACCCCCGGTAGAAGAGTAGTCGGCGGGACCTCCAACGGAACAGGATATAGGTCTGGCAGGACCCCCAGCGGGACCCCCAACGGGACAGGACATAGGGTTGGCATGACCCCCGGCAGGAGAGTAGTCGGCGGGACCCCCAACGGGACAGGACATAGGGTTGGCAGGACCCCCGGCAGGAGATTAGTCGGCGGGACCCCCAACGGGACAGGACATAGGGTTGGCAGGACCCCCGGCAGGAGAGTAGTCGGCGGGACCCCCAACGGGACAGGACATAGGGTTGGCAGGACCCCGGCAGGAGAGTAGTCGGCGGGACCCCCAACGGGACAGGACATAGGGTTGGCAGGACCCCCGGCAGGAGAGTAGTCGGCGGGACCCCCAACGGGACAGGATAAAGGGTTGGCAGGACCCCCAGCGGAACCTCCAACGGTACAGGACATGGGGTTGGCAGGACCCCCGGCAGAAGAGTAGTCTGCGGGACCTCCAACGGCACATGAGTAGGGACTTGAGTGGGAACTCGAGAGAGGGCTCGAGAGGGAACTCGAGAGGGGACTCGAGAGGGGACTCGAGAGGGGACTCGAGAGGGGGCTCGAGAAGGAACTGGAGAGGGAACTCGAGGGGACTTGAGAGGGAACTTGAGAGGAGACTCGAGATGGGACCTCGAGAGGGGACTTGAGAGGGAACTAGAGAGGTGACTAGAGAGGTGACTTGAGAGGGGACTTGAGAGGGAACTTGAGAGGAGACTCGAGATGGGAACTCGAGATGGGACCTCGAGAGGGAACTCGAGAGGGAACTCGAGAGGGGACTCGAGAGGGGGCTCGAGAGGGGGCTCGAGAGGGGACTCGAGAGGGGACTTGAGAAGGAACTGGAGAGGGAACTTGAGAGGAGACTCGAGATGGGACCTCGAGAGGGGACTTGAGAGGGAACTAGAGAGGTGACTAGAGAGGGAACTCGAGATGGGAACTCGAGATGGGACCTCGAGAGGGACCTCGAGAGGGACCTCGAGAGGGACCTCGAGAGGGAACTCGAGAGGAGACTAGAGAGGTGACTCGAGAGGGGACTCGAGAGGAAACTTGAGAGTTGACTCGAGAGGTTACTCGAGAGGGAACTCGAGAGGTGACTTGAGAGGGAACTCGAGAGGGAACTAGAGAGGGAACTCGAGAGGGGACTCGAGAGGGGACTCGAGAGGAAACTTGAGAGGGGACTCGGGTAGGAACTTGAGAGGGGACTCGGGTAGGAACTTGAGAGGGGACTCGAGAGGGAACTTGTGTCTGTCGGTACGCCGACAGGACACGGGGAGCTGGCGTTGGCTGGAGAGCCAACAAGAGACGAGGTGCTGGAGTCGGCCGGTACGCCGACAGGACTCTGGGAGCTGGTGTTGGCTGGAGAGCCAACAGGAGACGAGGTGCTGGAGTCGGCCGGTACGCCGACAGGACACGGGGAGCTGGCGTCGGCTGGAGAGCCAGCAGGAGACGAGGTGCTGGAGTCGGCCGGTATGCCGACAGGACTCGGGGAGCTGGCGTAGGCTGGAGAGCCAGCAGGAGACGAGGTGCTGGAGTCGGCCGGTATGCCGACAGGACTCGGGGATCTGGCGTCGGCCGATGAGTCAACAGGTAACGAGGAGCCGGAGTCAGGACCATGACTGCTGGGGCCGGTACTTGAGCCGGAACCATGGTTGGAACTGTGGCCGGAACCTTGGCTGCTGGGCCCGGTACTTGAGCCGGAATCATGGCTATATGGGCCGGTTCTGGAGCCGGAAACATGGCTGTATGGGCCGGTTCTGAAGCCGGAAACATGGCTGTAAGGTCCGGAGCTGAAGCCTGGATCATGGCTGTGTGGGCCGGTTTTGGAGCCGGAATTGAAGCCGGAACCATGGCTGCTGAGGCCGGAACTGGGGCCGGAACCATAGCTGCTGGAGCCGGAACTGGGGCCGGAACTATAGCTGCTGGGGCCAGAACTGGGTCTGGGACCATGGCTGCTGGGGCCAGAACTGGGTCTGGGACCATGGCTGCTGGGGCCAGAACAGGGTCTGGAACCATGGCTGCTGGGGCCAGAACAGGGTCTGGAACCATGGCTGCTGGGGCCAGAACAGGGTCTGGAACCATGGCTGCTGGGGCCAGAACTAGGTCTGGAACCATGGCAGCTGGGGCCAGAACCATGGCTGCTGGGGCCAGAACTGGGGCTGGAACCATGGCTGCTGGGGCCTGTACTGGAGCCCAAAGCATGGCCTCCGGGGCTAGGGCTGCTAGCCTGGACCTGCGACTCCTTCTCTTAAGAGCCTTATAGAGGCTCCGTGGACCTCCAAAAGCCAGACGAGTTCCAGAGAATGGCTCCTGGACAGGAGCAGGAACTGGGGAAGAAGCAGATGCCGACTCCAGACGGAACACACCGAGGCGTACGGCGCCAGGTTGGGAGTTGGGAGGCATGGTGCTAGCATGCCTGGGGCTAGCAGGCCGGGAATCACACACCGAGAGGAAGTCCAACATCCAGCCAGGTAAGAACTTCACTAAACCTGGCTTCTCCATAGCCATCTGGTGTGCCTCAGCCTGAACCCTGACCGCTCCTATCCATCGATGAGCGCAGACAGACAAAGAAAAGGTAAAATCCAATAGTTCCTGCTCAAACGGATCTGCTGGGCCCATATCTCAGGTCGGTTCGTAATGTTACAGTGTGTGCAGGAAGCAGGACCCAAATGCAGATTAAAGTGTCAAAAATAACTCCTTTATTTCAAGGCTAAACTAATCACAAAGACAGAACAGAACACTCACCGAAGACCAAGTCATAACTTTTTTATTTATTTTTTTTTATTAGAAAAATCATAATTTTACATTTTATTGCGATACCTTGTCTTTCATACCGTAACTGTGGCCATACATTTTAAAACATAACCATGCAACACATGACAAATAAGAGAAACGAGCAAAATGCAATTGCCCGGGATAGACTACCAAAAACCCCATTGAACTCCATTTTGATAGTCCAATCACAGTAAATAATGATACAAAACCCCAATATGAGAAACACCAATTTTTTTTCATAAACCAAATCCCTGATGTGTCTGAAACCCGCCCCCCACATTTGGAGATCGAATACAGGGCACTTCTCCACAGCGATCATATGGTTCAGGAATACAGGCTGATTCCACACTTGTTCAACATTCACACACTCATGCTTCACCCCTTTTAAAAACTCCCCCCATGCCAATAGAGCCTCTCTGTGGTACTCCGAAACACTGCTAAGCATTTCTTTTTTTAAAGACATGAATAAAGCGCTGTCACCACAGCCTCCACACTTATTGATTGCTTCTTTTAAGAATACTTTCCAAGCATGATCTTTTTTATCCTCTTTGTCGTTGATATATTTAAGTATCATTTTGACCCTTAATGCCTTCTTTTTCCTTTCCAAGTTGATCAGCTTCATCCCTCCATCCTTATGCTCATTCTCCATTACCTCTCTCGCAATTCTAACGCCCCTCCCACCCCACAAAAACTCATTTATTGCAGTGTCGATTTCCTTACGAACCCTCTCCGGCATTTCCATGACAGTCATTATATAGACTAGTTTGCTCCCTATGAGCCCATTTATAACAACTACCTTTCCTCTTAACTTCAAACATCTCAGCTTCCAAAACCTGAGTGTCCTCTTTATGCTGTTAATGATTCCCTCATATTGCATATCCCTCCCCTCCATTTCCTTTATACCCAAATTGACACCCAGCACCTTAAAATAATCTTTCCTTTCCCTGAGCTCTATTCCTGTCCTATCCCCTTCATCCTCACCTATATACATTACTTCTGATTTGTCCGTGTTTATCTTTGCCCCTGACGCCCTGCCATACTGCTCTACTACTTCTAACACTTCCCTCACACTATCCCCATCACTGACCGTAACCGTGGTATCATCTGCATACTGGTACAGGAGACTGACCTGTCCCCCCGGTATCTCCACCCCCCTAATGTTTTGGTTCTGAATTAGCATTGTGGCTAATGGTTCAGCTGACAAGGCATACAGCATGGAGGAGAGAGGACATCCCTGCCTGACCGACCTCCCTAACCTAAACACGTTGGTTATGACCCCATTTATCTTGACACAGCTAACCGCCCGACTGTATAATCTTTTGATCCAGCCCACCATCTTCACTCCAAATCCCGCTTTCTCTAACACTCTATATAAATACTCATGATTGACCCGATCAAACGCTTTGTTCAAATCAAGGCTCATTACTATGCCCCCCTTCCCCCCCTTCATGTGTTTTATAACATCTCTGATACTGCTAGTCGTATCATTTATATCCCTCCCCGGTACACTATACGCCTGAGTCCCACCCACCACTGTTTTGATAACCCTCTTGATTCTATTCCCCAGTGCCCTGGCCAGAATTTTGTAGTCATTGTTAAGCATGCTCAACGGCCTATAGTTCTCTAATCTGTCCCTATCCCCTTTTTTGAAGATCATGCTTATAACCCCCGTAGCCATGCTGGCCGGCAAGTCATCCTCCTCCTCAATGTGTTTGAACACCCTGTGCAACACCGGTATTAGCAGTTCCCTAAATGTAATATAAAATTCTGCTGTTAACCCATCTAACCCCGGACTCTTATTTCTACCCAACCCTACTATTGCTAGATCTATTTCTCCTGTGCCAATCTCTCCCTCACACATCTCTCTTTCACTCTCATTTAAAGCCTTGTCCATTGTGTCTATCGCCGTCTCTACACTCTCCCTATCGGTCTCTTCTGCCCTAAACAACTCCCCGTAAAACTCCTCTACTCTCTCTGCTATCCCTACTAAATCTCTTATTTTCCTACCATCCTTTCCCTCAACCTGTTTTAAATAATTCCTTTCCTGCTTACTTTTTTCCAGCCCTAGAAAAAAGCTAGTGCACTTTCCCCCTCCAGCGCATATTTGGCCCTGCTCCTTACCGTCGCCCCCCTGCATTTGTCCTTCTCTATACCCTCCAGCTCATCCTTGAGCCTCGTATATTCTCCTAAATCCCTCCCCGTCTCTCTATCTATTTTCTCCGCCTCTTTAACGAACTCTCTCTTCACCCTTTCCTCCCTTCTTCTGACAAGCATATTTTTTTCCTTACTGTGTTTTATGCTTATTTGTTTGATCTCATCTTTGAGTTCCTCCCACCCAGTTAATATATTACTGCTTCTTGCACCTCCCTCCCTTATACACTCTCTCACCCTCTCCTTGTACACCTCATCATTCAGCAGTTTGGCATTCAGGCACCACACCCCTCCACACCTCTCATTCATTCTCAGTCCCATCCTGAGACTAAGAACCATATGATCGCTCAGCGCAGTGGCCCTGTATTCGATGCTCCCAATCTTTCCAGCTACAGCTTCTGAGCACAGAGCGAAGTCAATCCTACTCTGTGTGAGCTTGCCCTCCTCCACTTGTCTCCTAGAGAATTCCCTCGCATCCACATTCCTTTCTCTCCACACATCAATCAACCCGTTCGCTTTCATTATGCTTTTGAGCGCCCCCCTAGAGGAGTCTCTCCCAAAGCGAGCACTCGCTGTCGCATCCAACCTCCCACACCATACATTGAAGTCCCCAACAATCATGCACTTCCCCCCACATTTGCCCCCCAACCCCTCAAAGAAAATCCTTCTCTCCTTTTGCCTATTAGGTGCATATACATTTATCAATTTGAACTTTTCCCCCATGTATTCATACTCTACTCCAATCATTCTCCCTTCACCATCATCCTCAACCTTCCTTGCATTCCTTACCTCCCCTGAGTTGATGAGTATTGCCACCCCCCTAGCATGTGCACTCCCATTATTTGTAAACACTTCGCCCATCCACTCCTTTTTTACCTCCTCCACACACCCCCCATCCCAATGTGTTTCCTGCAGACATATTATACTTGCCCCACATAGAATTATCGCCCGTTCTCTTCTAATCCTATTTCTGAGGCCATTGCCATTAAAGGAGGAGATGGTTGCCATCAAAAGGAATGTTGTTATAATAAGCGTCCTTAACATTGTTACCTTAAGCTGTTTCCTGTCCCGCGCTCCCCCTCTGTTGAGCTCGCTCTCCTTTTCTCCATCTCCCTCTCCTTGTCCGCTTTGCGTTTATCACTCCGCCCGACATTCTCCGCTGAGGTCTTCTTCACACCCCCACGCCCGCTTCTCTTCGTGCCGCTGTCCCTCTGCTCATCCTTAGGGTTCCTGAAAATCATGGCGCCCACAGGGTCCTCCTCCAGCACTCCCTCATCCATCTCTGATGCCTCTGAGATGTCCTCCACCACTGCAGGACTCCAGCACTTCTTTCCTCTGCCGCCGCTCCCTTCGGCGCCTCCGCCGCTCTGCCTTGCACTTTTCTTAGCTCCATCCTCGTCTCCCGCCGCTCCTCCCCCACTCAGGCCACCATCCTCATCGCTGACCTCCTCAAAGGGTCTTTTCTTCGCTCCTTCCGCCCCTTCCTCTTCCTCCTCGTCGTCGTCGTCCTTTTCGTCTTCCTCCTCCTCGTCTTCCTCCTCCCCATCTTGCTCATCGTCTTCCTCCTTGTCCTCCTTCTCTTCCTCCTCTTTCTCCTCTCTCTCCGCCCTGAAATTGCACTCCCTGGCATAATGTCCTGCCTGGCCACACTTGTGGCATTTAAACTCCGGGCACTCCCTAAAGAAGTGACCAGGCTGGATGCACAGCCGGCAGACAGGAACCTGGCGATTGTGCAATACTCTGAAGTACTCCGCCCCCCTCACTGTTTCCAACTTTGTGGAATAGGGGAGGGAGCTAACCTTGTCATTGAATCTAACTCTCAGGAATCTGGTGCCATCTGAGATTTCTGTGCCCGGCCACACTCTTTTTTTGATTGCCGAGATAGGCTCGACCCCCCACTCTTTCAGTCTCTTACAAATCATCCTATCTGGTACATATACTGGCAGATTTAGGAACGAGACAGTCATATCTTTGTTCAAGAGGTCCTGTGCATGCACCATGACCCCGTTCACCCTCAGTCCCTCCATTATTTTCCTTTTCCCCAGACAGGTCCGCATGGTGACTTCATATAGCCGCTCCCCTCTCACTCTGCACCCGTCCACAACCCCACACTTTTTTTGTATCCCTTTTAGTAAGTCCATCATTGTTACTGCGTCTCCTCCATCCACAGTTACCTCCACAGTTAGTTCTACACTGTACCTCACAGTCCCCTTCTCCTTTCTTGTTTCCTCCTCTCCCGTTTTCTTGTTTTGTCCTTCGTTGGTGATCCTCGTTGCCGTGGTCTTGTCCATTCCTGGCTCAGTTGCCATTGAATCTGTCATCAACACAAAAACCCAGCTCAGGGGAAGAACCCCCAGGGGGGGGGCGTAAAAAAACCCACAACCGTTCACCAAAACACCGAATATGTAGGCTCCGTGAAAAAAAAACTCACAAACGCTTTAAATCGTACTCTGTACACCACTTCTCCGTTCTCTACCACTCGTCAGCCGTTGGATCTGAAGGAACAAGTCATTTCACAAGACGAACCGACAAAGACAGACAGAAAAACCAGAACTTAAATTTCACACAAGACTAATCATACAAACAAGACACAGGTGAGGAGGGAGGAGAAAACACAGGGACACCAGGTGAACACAATCGGGTAAATTAGACACACCAGGGAAACTGACAGGGAACCACAGACAGATCTAAACAAGACAAAACACAACGCAGACAGAAAACCAAAGACAGATCTAGACCAGACAAAACACAACACAGACAGATCGTGACAAAGATTGGTTCAAAAGACCTTATGAAAGAAAAATCAGGAAGTGAGGATTCAATTCAATTCAATTCAAAACCTTTATTTATCCAGGTAAAATCCCATTGAGATCAATGATCTCTTTTTCAAGGGAGACCTGCAGCAGTAGGTTCCACAAGAAGACATAAAAACATAAACAACAGAACAACAAAAGGACATCATACAGCAAAATGTACAGGGATTACAATTTACATATTTAACCACATGTACAGGTACTAACAGCATCTGATTGTGTAGCATCCAACCGAGCTTTAAAAACATGTAATGGTACTAGCTTGGTAATTTTCCATTCTTTTTGCAGACTGTTCCATGTTAGTGGAGCTGCACATCTAAAAGCTTTCTTCCCTAAGACGGTCCTAGCACTTGGCACATTTAATAAAACCACAGCATGCGATCTCAGGCAATAAGTACTTTCAATTCGCAGAGAGATCAGGGAGCAGATATAAGATGGTAGTTTATCCAACATGGCTTTGTAAATGAAAAGGTACCAGTGACTGAGCCTCCGTACAGTAAGTGATGGCATAACCGCCTTGGTATACAGGGTACAGTGATGCGTAAATGCTTTACAATTTGTCAAAAATCTCAGTGCACTGTGATACGCAGCATCTAACTTGCTCAGGTAATTGGCAGGTGCATTCATATATAACAAATCACCATAGTCCAGCACAGGTAAAAAGGTCACAGTGACTAGCCTTTTCCTGGCCTCAAGCGAGAAAAAGGACTTATTCCTGAAAAAGAAACCTAGCCTAACCCTCCGTTTTTTAAGCAGGTTATTGACATGAAGTTTAAAAGAGAGACAATCATCAAGCCAGATACCTAGGTATTTATACAGGCAACAACTTCAAGTTTTGTTCCTTGCGTAGTTACAGTGTCTTTTTTGCTTTTGAAAAGAGCATTACCTTGGTTTTATCCACATTTAAAAGAAGCTTTAATTCAGAGAGCTGAGTCTGAATAGTGTTAAAAACAGCCTGTAATTTAACAACAGCCTCTTTAATGGAGGGACCTGCACAATACATCACAGTATCATCCGCATAAAAATGTAAAGTAGCTTCATCCACATTATCACCTACGCTGTTAATATATATGGAGAATAAAAGTGGTCCTAAAACAGAACCTTGTGGTACACCATTAGAAATGTTTAACCACTCAGAAGACAGTTCATCAAAATGAACACATTGGGACCTTTCAGAGAGGTAGTTCACAAACCACCCCACTGCATGGCTGGATATGCCAATACGGAGTAGCCTCTGCTTTAAAATGCGATGATCAACGGTGTCAAACGCTTTGGAAAGGTCAATAAACAGAGCTGCACAACTCTGCTTATTATCTAAATAACTAGTAATGTCATTTACCACTTTCATTGTCGCAGTGATGGTGTTGTGTTTCTTTCTGAATCCTGACTGATGTTCAGACAGGATATCATTTATACATAAAAACTCCTTTACTTGTTCACTCACAAGTCGTTCGAGCACCTTAGCCAGAACTGACAATTTAGAGATTGGCCTATAGTTATTTAAAATAGTTGCCTCCCCTCCTTTCAGTAAAGGCAAGACATAAGCAGACTTCCATACTTTTGGAATTGTATTTGTGCTGAGGGTGAGGTTAAAAAGAGAAGTAAGAGGTGGAGCAATAAAATCTGCAGCTATCTTTAAAAAGAAAGACTCTAAGCTGTCCGGGTCAGCCGGTTTCCTAGGATCTAACTTGGATAATGCTTCACGAACAATACCAATAGTTAAAGGAGTAAAACTGAAAGGGTTTTCCAGACCACATTGTTCAGAGTCAAGATTGGAGCGTTCACAGAAGCAGAAGTACAGTCAGTGACACAATCAAACAGAGAGCCACAAGACACAAAATGCTTATTAAAGCAATTTAGCATAGTAGCCCTGTCTGATATAATGCCAGATGCTGTGGTGAGGCACGGAGGTAGCTCATTTGGGATATCACCAGTGGAAATCGATTTTATGGCTTTCCAAAATTTCCTAGGATTATTCAGGTTTCTGTGGTCACTGACAAATAGTACTTTGATTTAGCACTTTTTATTTGAGATGTGAAGCTATTTCTTAGCTGCCTAAAGCGTAGCCATTCTACCTCTGAGCCTGATTTCCTAGCCTTAGCCCAAGCATTATTTCTCTCATGAAGTAGACTGGACAGCTCAGCAGAAAACCAGGGATTGTTTCGTCCCTTCACTCTAAATGTACGCAGAGGTGCATGTCTATCTATAATTTTCATAAAACCAAGATAAAAATAAGACCATGCAGTTTCTACATCAGCACACAGATTGATTTTACCCCAATCAAAAACAAACAGATCATGTAAAAAACCCTGCTCCACAAAGTGTTTTTTGTCTCTCTTTGTGATGAATACGTGGTTTAACCTTTTGGACCTTAGTGTCCCTAACTGTGGCTACAACACAGTGGTCACTCACATCATTAGCAAATACTCCCACAGATGAGTATTTATGTGGAACATTTGTTAAAATTAGATCAATTAAGGAGGATTTATTTGGGGACTTAATATTTGGGCGAGTAGGGACTGTCTATAATCTGGGTAAAATTCAAAGAGGTACACAGGTTTTTAAAATCCTCTGACACAGAAGTTAACCAGTCCCAATTAAAATCACAAAGCAGCACTATTTCCTTGTAGGAAAGTTGTGATAACAGTTTTGCCAATGACGATAAAGAGTCCTTGACAGCCGAGGGGGCCCTGTAGCAGCCCACCACCATGACCTGTTGACCCTTTGTTACCTCAATATTCACGGCTAAAAATTCTAGCTGTTTACTAACAGATTTGGAAACCATATTAGTTACACAAAACTTATTTTTCACATAAATGGCAACGCCACCACCTTTTTTAGGCCGGTCAGTACGATATACACTGTAACCATTTATGTAAATGTCAGAGGCCAAAATTGATTTATCTAGCCACGTTTCTGATAGGACAATGACATCAGCATCAGTCGAACTCGCCAATAATATGGACAAAATCTAATTTAGGTAACAGACTACGCACATTTAAATGAATTAAACCTAGCCCAGATCTAGATATAAAATCAGCAGGAGTAGCTATTTGACTAATACTGCTAGGTGGACCTGGATTTGGCTGTACATTTCCTGAATAAAAATACCAAGCACCTTTTCCTCTTAATCAACACACATACATTGTCAGCTGTTCTAGAGTCACCAGCAAACTTCGCGAAAGTGAGATTAGAGTTTAAAAAACAATTTTGAAGGACCATCGTGGCAGGCATGTGAGAAAGACAAACATTTTCCGAAATGAATGTCCGCGACAGTGCAACCAGCAATTGTTTGTGCAACACCTCCGAAACTGTACAGGGGATGTCCACTGCGGGCGGCAGAACATACCCGAATCCAGTAGATTTTTCAGGATGACTAGCGATCTTCTCCTTGTCCAGCACAGCCAAAAAAAGGCACAGCAGAAACACGACACCCGCCATTCTCCCAGACCAGCACAACAGTATCCACGCTGTTCCCGGAGCAAGAACCACGCCAGGACAGCGCAAGAACTAGGCAGGGAGGCAGCAGCGTAGCAACTCTCCAGGTTTCTCCGCAGAATCTCAGATCAGGCCTTCGCACCCGTAGAAGCAGAAACAGGCAGGAGCAGGCCTTCACACCGGAACCAAGACAGGTGGATGGCACCAGAGCAGGCCTCCGATCCAGCAGAACACGGGCCCTCCTCCGTGACAATCCTCCTCCGCTCCCAGCACACGACAAGCGAACACGAGCCCTCACAACGCCTCCACAAACCGCCTCCACAAACCTCCGGTCCGAAGCAGCGACGAGCGAGCAGGCAGCGACGAGTGTGTGTGTGTTGCCAGCATCAGACTCCCTCCACCTGTCTTTCTCTCTCTGTGTGTGTCTGTCTGTTAGCAGTTAGCTGGATAGAGGATACTCGGGCCGGAGGAAGCCCGGGGTCCCCTTCTGGAGCCAGGCCCAGAAGGAGGACTCATCGGCGAGCGTCTGGTGGCCGGGCTTGCCACGGAGCCCGGCCGGGCACAGCCCGAAAAGGCAATGTGGGCAACACCTCCGCTTCTCCGTCCAGCGGGCCCACCACCTACGGGAAACAGCGATGGGGTCGGGTGCGCTGCCAGAAGGGTGGCAGTGAAAGCAGAGGGTCTCGACGGACCAGACCCGGGCGACAGAAGCTGGCTTTGGGGATGTGGAACATCACCTCTCTGGGGGGGAAGGAGCCGGAGCTTGTGCGGGAGGTGGAGCGTTACCAGTTGGATCTGGTTGGGCTCACCTCTACGCACTGGAACCTTACATACTTTAGGGACTTGTGTGTCCACTGTGTGGACATTAACTACAGGTCGCGGTACTCCAAGTGTACAGGCAAGCAGTTCGGCCCCAGAGCAAAATAAAAATAAGCTGGGGTGCTACATAGATAGCCAGTGCAGGGGCCTTCCACGTGGAAAAAGAACCGGAGACGGGCGAGCTTTCCCCGCATAGATATAAAATGTTAACGTTTTGGGGTTTCTCGCGTAATTCAGGACAAATGCACCAGGGGGCTTAATGTCCACTGAGTGGACATCATTGTCCGTGGCGTGTACAGAATAATATGTCCATATCACGGACATTAATAAATAGAGTGGTGTCCATGAAATGGACATTGCAAATAAGTGTTTAAAACGTGCGGAAAACTGTTTGAAATGTCGGGGAAAGGGTTGTGAATACAGACCCAGAGCACAGGTGGTGCAGCACCTGACTTTTCAACCCAGGAATACGTGTTTGAAAGGGGGGGGGAAAGTATTGTAAATAGAGGCTATCACAGGCTATCTCAGACTTCCATGAAATACACCGGGAAAAGCACCTCTCTGTGGCCCTACACAGAGCCCCAAATCACAGACTAAACAGCTACAACAACATTTCATCCACATTTGAATCATGAAATGTACAGGAATATGTCCAGGCTATGACCCAGAGAGAGCAGCTCCTTCCAGCACCTCGCTCAATCCCACCCAGAGTTGATAGGCTGCTGCTGACAGAGTCACTGGTCCCACACTCACAGGCAGAGCTCCAGGGTGATGCACATGGTTTCATTACCCCGGAATGAGTGTTTACAAGGCGGGTAAAGTGTTCCTGCAGCCCCTCCATAACGGTAATAATGGTTAGAAATCATTGCCATGAAACCCCGGAAAACAGCTTGAAACATGTCCATTTCATCCACATTTGACTCATGAAATGTACAAGAACATAAGTACGGCTGTAAGCAGGGTCCCACACTCACAGGCAGAGATCCAGGGTGATGCACATGGCTTTATTACCGCGGAATGAGTGTGTGTGAAAGATGGGTAAAAGTGCTGTGAATACAGGGGGGAGAGTGCAGCAGCAGCAGCAGCAGCAGCAGCAGCAGCAACAGCAGCAGCAGCAGCAGGCTGTGACCCAGAGAGAGCAGCTCCATCCAGCACCTCGCTCAATCCCACCCAGAGTTGACAGGCTGCTGCTGACAGAGTCACTGGTCCCACACTCACAGGCAGAGCTCCAGGGTGATGCACATGGCTTTATTATCCCGGAATGAGTGTGTGGACGCTGGGTAAAGTGTTCCTGCAGCCCCTCCATAACGGTAATAATGGTTAGAAATCATTTCCAGGGCAGAAAGCTGTTTTTAAAAGTGAAAAAACGATTTAAAACCCTTTGAAATGACTGTCAGGTGCTGATGGAAAGCAGGCGGAAATACATTGATTGTTTTACCCAGGAAGAAGGGTTTACAAGGCGGGTAAAGTGTTCCTGCAGCCCCTCCATAACGGTAATAATGGTTAGAAATCATTTCCAGGGCAGAAAGCTGTTTTTAAAAGTGAAAAAACGATTTAAAACCCTTTGAAATGACTGTCAGGTGCTGATGGAAAGCAGGCGGAAATACATTGATTGTTTTACCCAGGAAGAAGGGTTTACAAGGCGGGTAAAGTGTTCCTGCAGCCCCTCCATAACGGTAATAATGGTTAGAAATCATTTCCAGGGCAGAAAGCTGTTTTTAAAAGTGAAAAAACTATTTAAAACCCTTTGATATGACTGTCAGGTGCTGATGGAAAGCAGGCGGAAATACATTGATTGTTTTACCCAGGAAGAAAGGTTTACAAGGCGGGTAAAGTGCTCCAGCATCTCGACCTGACATGAGCAAACAGGCTATGTCAGACTTCCATGAAATACACCGGGAAAAGCACCTCTCTGTGGCCCTACACAGAGCCCCAAATCACAGACTAAACAGCTACAGCATCTCGACCTGATATGAGCAAACAGGCTGTCAGGTGCTGAAGGAAAGCAGGCGGAAATACATTGATTGTTTTACCCAGGAAGAAGGGTTTACAAGGCGGGTAAAGTGCTCCAGCATCTCGACCTGACATGAGCAAACAGGCTATGTCAGACTTCCATGAAATACACCGGGAAAAGCACCTATTTGTAGCTGTTCACAGAGCCCCAACATACGGACTAATGA
Source organism: Pogonophryne albipinna (assembly GCA_028583405.1). Lineage (NCBI taxonomy): Eukaryota > Metazoa > Chordata > Actinopteri > Perciformes > Artedidraconidae > Pogonophryne > Pogonophryne albipinna. The sequence continues at coordinate 23,783,995 of CM053242.1, read as the reverse complement.
TCCCCGAACTTAAGCACTCCCCCACGGACTAAACGCAGATGATCACACCCTCAAGAACCTCGTGCCCCTGGGAACCTTAAAGGGGGGTGGAGTTTGCGGTGCTTTACAGTCCGCCCACCAGCATCCATATTCATCCTTATTAACAGCCCCACGCACCCTCCTGTGGAGGATGTTCTTGTGCCCCTGGTAACACTTAAAGGAGGTGGATTTTTGGGTGCTTTACAGTCCGCCCACCAGCATCCATATCCATAGGTCTCGAATCCCCTCTCCCTTGTAAAATGAAACGGGGGAGTGAAAATGTGTCCGGGGCTTCCGCCGGAAGCGCCGAAGACTTGAGCTTTTTTGAGCCCCTCCTCCGTGGGCACTCTGTCGTTTTTCCGAGAATTTTTAAAAACTTCATTTTTGATTATTTTAAGATATAATTGACCGTTTTCTTTCCTTTTTTTTGCTTTCCACGGGTGGGGGCGCATGGCAGGCCGCCTATGAGCTCCCAAATTCGGCATGGAACCTCCGGGAATTGTGGACTAAGCTCCATAAACTGACAAAGTCACCCAGAAATGTCATTTTAATAGCCCAAAAATATATAATACAAATACATTTAAATAGTAAAAGGTACAATTGTGCTCCTAATTACCCGGAATTTGATTTATATAGCCCCATGATAGTCAATAAAAATCATTTTCATGGAAAAAAGTGTTAAAATGCCTGATTAATATGTTTGTAGCAGGTTCACTGCTGTAAGCAGGGTCCCACACTCACAGGCAGAGCTCCAGGGTGATGCACATGGCTTTCTTACCCAGGAAGAAGTGTATGAAAGCTGGGGAACAGTGCTGCGAATACAGGGAGGGACCAAGAGAACTCCTTCCAGCACCTCGCTCTCTCCCACCCACCCAGAGTTGACAGGCTGCTTCGCAGCACTATGTAACCCGGGAAAACAGCTTGAAACCTGTCCATTTCATCCACATTTGACTCATGAAATGTACAAGAACATAAGTACGGCAGCAGGTTCACTGCTGTAAGCAGGGTCCCACACTCACAGGCAGAGCTCCAGGGTGATGCACATGGCTTTCTTAGCCAGGAAGAAGTGTGTGAAAGCTGGGTAAAGTGTTCCTGCAGCCCCTCCATAACGGTAATAATGGTTAGAAATCATTTCCAGGGCAGAAAGCTGTTTTTAAGAGTGAAAAAACGATTTAAAACCCTTTGAAATGACTGTCAGGTGCTGATCACTGCTGTTAGCAGGGTGTCAGCTTCGTGGACCCCAAAGTTCAAAGGAAATGTCCAGGATATTGACATAGCATATTTATATACAGAATAATGATTATTTTACCCTCAGATCAGCGCTTTTATGTGGGTATCACTGCTGGTGTCAGCTTCGTGGACCCCAAAGTTAAAAGGAAATGTCCAGGATATTGACATATTATATTTATATACAGAATGATGATTATTTTACCCTCAGATCAGCGCTTTTATGCGGGTATCATCAGTGCTGTTAGCAGGGTGTTAGCTTCGTGGACCCCAAATGTAATGTCCATGATCCACGGGGTGGACACAGACACATGCATAGAGCACCCCCAAGTATGTAGGTACAGTTGGTCAAATTTGTCCTGTCGGTGGCAGGGACTTTGCATTATAAGTTGACGTCACATTTCCATTGTGCGGACATTTGTACATTTGAACGACAAATCACATGTTAAATCTGTCCATAAGGCAGACCTTTCCCTTCCACTGTATATTGCACTACATTTGTATAATGTAAGCTTCGTTGCATAGCCGTGGAAACATGATTCAAATGGGGGGTGCTGTGGGGATGACACCAGGGCCGGGTCTGACCAATTTGCTGTCCTAGGCAAGATTTTTGCTGGTTCATTTATATCTTATTTTACCAGTTAACATTTATTTATTCATCCATATTTTTTATTCTCTCCAGTTTTAAAGGATATTGTTGGTTTACTGTCCTATAGTATACATTGGAATGATTTCAAACCTGTTTTTATTTATCCTAATAATTATAAAGGAGTGCCTTGGAAATATTTGTTTACATAAATTGTGATAAAACCGTTTGAGACCCACTGAGATAACATAGACTAAAGTGAACTATCTAAACACTCAGAGTCCTTTACCTCATTGAGCCTTTACCTCATTGAGCCTCTCAGGGCAAAATCTCCCCGCGATCGACCGGTCGATCGCGGGGAGATTCCCAGTCGATCGCGAGATGTGTCTAAAATAGAACAACAATATTCTGTTTTATCATTAATGTCCTATAACATAATCTTCCCGTGCCAGAATAATGCACTTGAACGCATCAAAGCTTTGTGATTGACCGGCTAGACCCCATGTGTCGGGGCGTGGCTGCTTGGCAGTGGGCACTATTTCGCTGACGTTGTCCGTGTCAACAGGAGTGACAGTCCGCACACACACAAGACCGCAATTATGGCAGAAGCAAAAAAGCCCAAAATATATAATTTTCACTCCGAGTGGGAGGATGATTATTTTTTTATCTATTCCAATTCAAAGTCCATCTGTCTCATCTGCAATGCGAGCGTGGCTTTATCGAAGAAGGGTAATTTAGGAGCGGCATTTCAAAACAGTGCACAAATGCTACGAGACGGAATTCCCTCCTAATTCTGCCGGACGCTCCCAAAAGGGGAGGGGCCTGAAAGGACAGCTAAATGCACAGCAGTCCATTTTCACCAGGCCCAACAACAAGAGCAAGGCTGCTACCAGAGCATCTTATCATGTCAGTCACGTTCTTGCGAAACACATGAAGTCTTTCAAAGATGGCGAAGTTGTGAAAGAAGCATTCCTGGAGGCTGCTGACGCGCTTTTTGGGGACAGTAAAAATAACAGAAGCATTTCAACAGGTTTTTGATATGATAAAAACTCAAGTTGGATACCGTTATTAATCAGCTGTAAGTTTTAGTTTGTTTGAACTTATTCATTATAATTATTGTACAAAATGGTATAAGAATGCAAACTTAAATAAATAGTCTATCATCAATTCAGGTTAAGAAACTAGTGTTGCTTGCATCCTATTTTAAAGGCATTTCTTTTTATACTCTACAAAAATGCAAAAAAAAAAAAGGGTTTGATTCTATTCATTTTGTCTTTTTTATTGCACTTTGGCAGCAGATTCCTGTGTAGCTTCAGATCTGAGTTGTCTTATTAGTAGGCCTCATTTATACTTTTGTAGCAACACTATTTTTATATAATGGCAAAGAAAGGGTTCAGAGTCTTTTCTTTTTGTCCTGTGTCATATGTGGCAGCACTGTTCAATGTTTCTTGAAAACATTACCCACTGTAGTATGTGACGTGTGAATAAACTCCAACTCTGTATCAACAACACTGTTGTGTAACTTCAGTTAAATACTTGTATGTGTGTAGATTAGAAAGAGGTAAGATAAAGGATCTGCAGTATTTTATGAAGTATTAATCGTACAAAGGTCAGTTTTATACAAGTAGAAGTGTGTATTTACCTGGTAGTAGGCTGTCAGTAATGGCTACGCCTCTCTATTTGGACTGGTAGATCTCGGCAGACTGGCAACTTTAAAAGTAGCTCTTGGTTCAAAAAAGGTTGGGCACCCCTGAGTTAAACGAACGAAGAATAGAAGGAAAAATGGACTCACCATTACTGGAAGCTCGGCCATGCACCTGCCCTGGTTTGATCGCGGGCGCCGGTCTCCACCACCTCTGCTTAGAGTGTTTGGGGGACCAGGATATGGCCGAGGCGGTGCCATTCACGTCGCCATTCCAGCGGGGCGGATGGCTCCGTTTGCCGTTGTCGGGCACTTCCGGGTCCGGTCCATGGAGGTCCACCGCCCTAGGTGATGACCATGGCGGCGGAGCGCAGCTGCTCCCAGCCGGCGGCAAGTTGGGCAGGGAGCTGAAAACAGCTCTGCCACGCTACCGCGTGACAAGGCGACTGCAATTAAACATGGGTGTGTTGGGCATCTCGCTCATTGCTGGAGATGCCCCCACCTCACCAGATCAGAGCGATTATTTGTAGCTTGATCGTGGCCGCCGCCGTTGTCTGCCGTGTGATATCCCGGTGAGGGATCACGCCGCATGGCACTTTCCAAAAGGACCGTGTTGTTGATCTCCCGGGCCGGGAGCCCCCGTGTTTACGGAAGGGCTCTTTGGATCGATCTCCTTGGTTACGTGGGTGAGGAGTAGTCACAGCGTGGCTGCTTCTTGCTCATCCCCAGAGGAAATAACACTGTCCCACACTCCCCGCCCCCTCTGTAAACTCCAGTATAGGAGCCAGCAGGTGGGCGCGTGCACGTGAGTGGAATAAACCGAAGTGCTGTCAAAACACTGTGCGGGTTCAAGAGAGAGTGATGTGTGTGTGTGAGAAACGCATTCAGTGAAAACGATTGCATTTATCCCAGAGTAAGAGTCATCTCTCTCCATATTTCCACTTTTCACCATAATGTCCGTTTCAAAGAGACTGCATTAGTACAGACGCCCCACGGGAGCGTGCCACGGTGCGTTCAAGGACCTCAGTAGAAAATCGGCCCTTTTCTGTGTCAGCCCCCATGCCAAAACTCCCTTCTTATGGAAAGGTTTGGCAGCGGAGTAGGCCACCAGAGAATACTACAGCTTCTTAGCTTTGGCTCCACAGCTGCTGGCATGTCCCCTGAACACAGTTTTGTGGGGAATGGAAGCCCCACAAAAGCTGTGTACTGACAGAGTAGAGGGGCAGGACACTGAGACTGGGTTACCCCCTAATCCCACCAGGAGCGTCTGCGCTGCGCTGCGGCTGCGGTGTTTTTAGCGATCGCGGCCACTCTAGTCAATGGGTGCTATTCCACCAGACCCGCTGCGCCGCGGCTCGAAGCGTCCCAGAAGCTCCTCGCCGCAAGGAATTTCTAAAATATAAGATGAATCCTATTTTTGACGCGGCGCAGCGCAGCGCAGGCAGGAAGTGATGAAAATCACCTTGTTGTCTCCTTTGCTGGTTGAGGGGGTGCACCCAAAACCGGCTCCTTCTCCTCCTCCCACCCCCGTAGTCTTTCAAGTAGGAGAATACATGCCAGCGTTCTCCTCCGGTTTACAGGCACTGTAAATTATATATATATATATAGAATAATTATGATGATGAATGCATATTTGTTTACCACTAAAATACAGCAACACATCTTTGATTCATGTCATTTATAACTGGAATATTACAATTATTATTAACTGTGTCTGTAGTCTACAACACAACAAAATAGGAAATAATAACAATAAACACGATTTAAACAGACACAAACATAAACCATTTAACTACGTAGCCTACTTACTTGTAGAAGTACAAATGTCCAGGAAATATTCCAAAATCAACAACAACTGCGAGGCTGCACACACGACGCTCCGCTTCCGCAACGTTTTGAAACGCGCCTGGTGGGTTATGACGCAGGAGGAGGTCGCAGCGCGGCGCAGTCGCAGCGCGGCGCAGCCGCAGCGCAGACGCTTCCGGTGGGATCAGGGGGTTACTCACTCAAGCTTTGCAGCGTCCCTCCTCCATTCAGGGGCAATAGAGAGTCAAATGTATCATCCTGGGAGGAAGTTCGAAAAGAGGCCCTGTTGCATGAACGGTGGGTTACATATTGTAACCCTAGTTCTAGAGTGATGTGTGTGTGTGTGAAAAATGCATTTAGTAAAGACTATGGCATTTATCCCAGAGTAAGAGTCATCTCTCTCCACAATTCCACATTTTCCCATAATGTCTCATTGAGATCGGCAAGGCCGTTTTCATACGATGTTAATTGGACACCCATTATGAGGCGCGGCCCCCGTGAGAGTGGCCGCGGTACTTTCAGGGACCTCCGCAGAAGAACAGTGGGTTAGTAGTGTAACTCTAGTTCTAGAGTGATATGTGTGTGTAAAATGCATTCAGTAAAAACGAGTGCATTTATCCCAGAGTAAGAGTCATCTCTCTCCACATTCCACATTTCCCCATAATACCCGAGAGCGGGCCGCGGTGCGTTCATGGACAGAAGAAGCTCAGATTAATTCCTCTTTCTCTCTGAGAGAAAACAGCATTATGGCGGAGCGCGCACTCTCACGATGCATGCCGTGGTGTGTTCAGGGACCTCAGTGAAAAATCGGCCGTTTTGTTCTCTGAGTGGAAACTGCATTATTGAAAAACGGCCCTTTCTGTGTCAGCCCCCCATGGGTCAAACTTCCTTTTATGGAGGGTTTGACGGCGGAGTGGGCCACCAGAGAGTACCACAGCCTCATAGCTGCGGCACCGCAGCTGATTGCACATCCCCTAACACAATGTTATGGGGAATGGAAAATCAGTGGTGTATTAACAGGGCGGACGGACAGGACACTGAGACTGGGTTATTCACTCCAGTTTTGCAGCATCCCTCCTCCGTTCAGAGGCATGAGAGAGGCAAATCTGTCATCCCAGGAGGAGATAGGTTTCCTCTCGGCATGTGCACTCTCAAGTCAGAGAGAAGGGGCACTATTCCCTGTACTTCCTGGTTCCCAAGAAGACAGGAGAATTCAGGCCCATTCTGGATCTTCAAATGCCTGCACCAGCACATTGCATGCAAGAAGTTCCATATGTTAACGATGAAACAGTTACTGGGACTGGTGCAGCCAGGCGATTGGTTCACAACCATCGACCTGAAGAACGCTTACTTTCATGGCGAAATGGCTCCAAAACACAGAAAGTATTTGCGTTTTGCCTTCCAGGTGGTAGCCTACGAGTACAACAGACTGACGTTCGGCTACTCCCTATCCCCACGCACGCTACGGCGCTGCAACCGCTGCGGGACCATGACATGAGGGTGTTCTTTTATCTGGGCGACCTCATAGTCATGGCCAGGTCCAGGGAATGGGCAATGTTTCACACAGCCCAATTGATCCTACACCTAACCAAGTTGGGTTGAAAAAGAGTTGCGATCAATTGGAAGAAGAGCTCCCCCATACCTCACCAGCAGGTAGAATATCTGGGGGTGATGCTCGATGCAGGCAGACTACGTGCCACCCTGACAGAAAGCAGACAGGCATCCCTGCTGCGGGCAGTCTGCAGGCTGTGTCAGGGGGCGACGGTGACAGCTTTGATCATCATGCAGACTTTGGGTCTCATGACGGCTGCTCACTCCGTAGTGCCACTCGGACTTCTGCATGCACGTCGCATACAGAGGTGGCTTACCGGCCTTCGTTTAGATTCTGGGGGTCCCCAGAGAATCTGCGGAGGGGAGCTTCACTGGGGCAAGTGACCTCCTATATCACAGTCTTTACAGACGCTTCAGTGACAGGATGGGGGGGACGTGCCTAGAGAGAGCTGTAGGTGGTTGCTGGCCTCTGACAGAGGCTCGGCACAGCAACCTCCTGGAGCTGCAAGCAGTGATGCTGGTCCTACAGCACTTCAAACCCTTAATACAGGGCAAACATGTGCTAGTGAGGAGCGACAACCGCACCACAGTGGCGTACATCAACAGGCAAGGCGGAGTCCGCTCAATAGCCTTGTTGACCGCGGCAGAGAACCTGTGGTTGTGGGTTTCACAGATTGTGTTGTCTCTAAGGGCCCTGCACATCCCGGGACGGGAGAACGGGGGGGCCGACCTCATGTCAAGAGGCGGACCCCTGCCAGACGAGTGGAGGCTTCACCCGGAGGTGGTGAAGCAGTTCTGGACTCAGTTCGGGAGAGCAGAGGTGGACCTGTTCGCCAATCGGCGCAACAGCCACTGTGCCCTGTGGTTCTCCCTGGCCCGGTGGGACAATCCGCCCTTGGGGGTGGACGCATTTGCACACGAGCCATGGCCAAGGAAGCTGCTTTACGCCTTTCCACCGCTGCACCTTATCCCCCCCCTTCTGGATAGGGTGAGGCGGGAGCAGCTGTCAGTCATCCTAGTGGCCCCAGATCGCCGCCTGGCGCCGTAGTACGCGGGGTAACACAGATGATGGTGGGCCAGCCCTGGGCTATTCCTCAGGTCTGGGGAGCGCTGTCTCAGGAAGCAGGGGCAATAGGGGCGTTACCCACTCTGTGTCAACCTCTCCAGGCTTGGCTCCTGAGAGGGACAGGCTGAGACAGGTGGGGCTGTCTGACAACGTTATTCAGACTATCCAAGCAGCAGGAGCAGAATCCACCACAGCCTGTTACAGGCCAAAGTGGGCGGGATTCCGGCGATGGTGTGAAGGAAGGAGTCTAGAGCCTCTGTCATGCACGCTGGGCTCTATTCTTACCTACTTACAGATACTGGTGGACAGGGGGCTGGCTCATTCCACAATTAAGGTGTATGCAGCAGCCATTTCGTCCTGTTATAGATGCCATTGCTCCAACTAAGGTAAAGGAAGTGACTGGGAAGAAAATATCTCCATGGAGAAAGGCCATGACCGTGAAAACAGAAAAAAGAGAATGTCGAAAAGCTGAACGCAGGTGGCGAAAAACAAATCTCCAGGTTCATTTTGAAATCTATAAAGAGAGACTTGGCCTTTATAATTTGGAATTGAAAAAAGCACGACAATCGTTCTTCTCTGACATCATTACCAAAAACAAAAACAACGCACGTGCCTTGTTTGCTACCGTCGACAGACTAACTAACCCCCCAGTGTCAGTAGCATCTGAATTTCTATCCACCAGGGCGTGCAATGATTTTGCCTCCTTCTTCACTGACAAAATTCAGAAAATCAGACAAGCAGTCAGTGTCTCTGCATCAGGTACAGCAAATGTGTTGTCTCTGTGTCCACTTAACATCAATTCAAACACCATGACACAATTCCATCAGATTAATGATAAAAACCTAGAGGACATTATACAACTTCTGAAATCCTCCTCCTGCTGCCTTGATATTATTCCAACAGGATTTTTCAAAGATGTTTTGCCTTGCATGGCCTCAGATCTACTTCATATAGTAAACAAATCTCTTCACTCAGGTATTTTTCCACAGGCCCTGAAAACTGCAGTCATTAAACCGCTCTTAAAAAAGAATAATCTAGATGCTTCAGTAATGAACAATTACAGGCCCATATCAAACCTCCCATTTCTAAGTAAAATCATTGAAAAAGTTGTTTTTCAACAGTTGAGTAATTTCTTGCATTTAAATAACTGTTTCGATGTGTTCCAGTCAGGCTTTCGTCCAAACCACAGCACTGAGACTGCTCTTGTAAAGGTCTTTAATGACATCCACTTAAACACAGACAGTGGCAGAACTTCAGTGTTAGTATTATTAGATCTCAGTGCTGCGTTTGACACTGTTGACCACAGCATATTACTAGACCGACTGGAAAACTGGGTGGGACTTTCGGAAACAGTTCTAAATTGGTTTGAATCCTACTTAAAGGACAGAAACAACTTTGTTTCTATAGGTAAATACACATCTGAGTTGACAAATATGACATGTGGGGTTCCTCAAGGCTCCATATTGGGGCCTCTTCTCTTTAACATCTACATGCTACCACTGGCTCAGATAATGAAAAACAACAAAATAAGTTACCATAGCTATGCGGATGACACACAAATTTACGTAACAATTTCACCAGGAGACTATGCTCCAAATCAAACACTGAGTAAGTGCATTGAACAAATCAATGACTGGATGTGTCAGAACTTTCTCCAATTAAACAAAGATAAAACTGAGGTAATGGTTTTTGGAGCCAAGGCAGAACATATAAAAGTTAGCGCTGAGCTTCAGTCTGCAATGTTCAAAACAACAGATAAAGCCAGAAATCTAGGTGTAGTCATGGACTCTGACCTGAGTTTCAACAGTCACATTAAAACAGTTACTAAATCAGCCTACTATCACCTAAAGAATATACCTAGGATTAAAAGACTAATGTCACAGCAGGATTTGGAAAAACTTGTCCATGCTTTTATCTTCAGTAGACTGGACTACTGCAATGGTGTCTTCACAGGTCTCACTAAAAAATCTATTTGAAAGCTGCAGCTGATTCAGAACACTGCTGCTCGAGTACTCACTAACACTAAGAAAGTGGATCACATCACTCCTGTTCTGAAGTCTTTACACTGGCTTCCTGTGTGTCAAAGAATAGATTTCAAAATACTGCTGCTGGTTTATAAAGCACTGAATCGTTTAGGCCCAAAATACATTTCTGACCTCCTGCTAAATTATGAACCATCCAGATCTCTCAGGTCTTCAGGGACTGGTCAGCTTTCTGTCCCCAGAGTCAGAACTAAACATGGTAAAGCAGCGTTCAGTTATTATGCTCCAAATATCTGGAACAAACTCCCAGAAACCTGCAGGTCCGCTGCAACTCTGACTACTTTTAAATCCAGGCTGAAGACTTTTCTTTTTGTCGCTGCTTTTAATTGAACTATTCATATCTTATACTGCACTGTAACTTTTATCACTGTAACTTTTATCCATGTATTTTTTTCTTTTAATGTTTATTTTGAGGGATTTGGAGGCAGGTCAGCCTTCAGCCAGTCGCTTATGTCGCGGTTTTTGCAGGGGGTCAGGAGGCAGCGCCTAGTAGTGCACGCCTCCGCCCCACAGTGGGACCTGCCGTTGGTGCTCGAGGCTCTGGCCACAGAACAATTTGAGCCCCTGGAGCTCTCCTCCCTGAAAGCACTGTGTTTAGAGTCGGTAGAGGTCCTGTTAATTTATTCCGGTAAATTATTCTGACCTACTAATTGACCTGACCGAAGTTATTGAGTCTATGTAAGTTTACTGCTTGGCTCAGATCCACCAAGGTCAGCAAGATCTCACCTCTATTAACTCCCCGAAGAACCAGGTTCAATTAACTGCTGTTTCTATCCAGACAACTCTTTTTAATCTGTTTAAGGGATCCCGAAGGATTTTGATATCAGTAAATGAGGTGTGTTCCTACCTAAATGTGAGTGTGGCAGGGTGCAGTCTTACCTTTGAAGCAGGAGAGGAGAGCACAGATGTTCTTTTAGTTGTCCCAGTCCAAAAGGTGAGTTTTCACCTCAGTTTATTTGAAGAAAAATAGGTCCAAACTAATACAGGGTTTTTACCTTCTCTCTTTAACACATTATAATCATACGAAACATATCATGCTGATAAAACTATCAGTTCTAAGATCCTGTACGTAATAATTACGCATTCCAGGCAGAGAGAACCATACCGAGAGCTATTTACCCAGCTCTGAGGCCAGAGCCTACCAGGAGAGAGTATACCAGGGGGAAACCCCCCTCTCTCTCTTTTGCTCCCAAAAAGCCAGTCTTTTTATGCTCAAAAAACCGGATAGAAAAACCCCCAAAACACCTCCTCTATTTACCAACCAATGAACCTAACTGGGCATGGCCACTGATGTACAGGGCTGGACATATTCTATTTGCTATGGCATAAGACACACCTTCCCATGTTTGTGTAAAAAAGGACATGACCAGACATATTCTATGGCTATGACATAACCACCTTTTTGAGGCCTCAATGCATTTCTCCTTAAGTCAGGAGCCCCCCTCCCTGTGAACTGCTGTGAGAGAAAAGGGGAAGAAACTGCCCTCTTCCTTATCAGTGACAGCCATAAATCATAGACCTTACACACTCAACTTAACAAACCACTTGTGTTTTGTTCATGCTGTAAATGTAGAAAAACCTAAAATATGAAGCATTTTCATTTTGGGTTATACAAGAATATAATTAATTATATTTGATTATAACTAACTTTCGTTTTAAGTATTCAACATACTATGAAGCTCTCAACACCCTCTTTTTAAAACGCAAAGTTATCAAACAGCAACAACTAAAATTGTAAGCATACATACATATTCAAAAACCATCAAGAAGCATTCTCATTATGGGTTCATACAAGAATATAATTGATCATATATGATTTATAATTAACTTTCGTTTTAAGTATTCACTTCATATGGAGATCTCAACAACTGTCATGGAAGACAGCATTGCTACTTGCCTTGACTTCGGCCAAAAGAGTGTCCGAGCTGACCGCTCTGTCGGTGCACCCAAGCTGCCTTTTGATCCGGGGTGACCGTAGCAGGGCGACACTCAGACCGAACCCCTCCTTTACTCCTAAGAGCCTAAGGAGTTCGTTCAGGTCAAGGGCTATTCAGTTAGGTGGCTTTAATCTTCCACCCCATATTGAGGCCAGGGAGGCTAAATTGCACCTCCTCTGCCCAGTGCGTGCGCTAGAATGTTATGTAGAGCGCACGGCTACCATTAGACGCACTGAACAGCTGTTTGTGTGCTTTGGGGATGGTGTGGCTAGAAAAGCTCTCTCCAAGAAGCGCCTAACAGGATGGCTATGCGGGTGCATTACACATGCCTATGGACGGGCGGGGAGAGCCCTCCCCACTGGGGTCCGTGCACATTCTACACGGGCTGTGGCTGTGTCAAACAGCCTTATTCAGCAGCGTGAGTGTAGAAGATATATGCACGTCGGCGTCTTGGTCTACGCCAGGCTCCTTCATAAAATGTTATCTCCTGGACATGTCTGGCTCCTTCTCGTCGTCTGTGCTTGCCGAGGCAACGCATGACTGGTGAGAGACATGGTGCGCAATCAGCCCCATACAGGGCTGGAGGCAGGCTGGGAGATCCTTCCTCACTATTGTCCATGCCCACTCTACACGGAGCGTGTGTGAGTGTGGGGGACGTGGTGCACTTATGTTTTCCCATGCTCCTGAGGGACCTAGGGAACATGGTGCGCGGTAGGCTCCAGACGGAGTCTCCGCACAGATCTTTTCCATGCACACTCTACACGAGGTAAGTGTGTGTGAGTGTGCCTTATCCAAATTGCGGCCCCAACTTCTCGACGGTTACAACCGGATGGGAGCAGTAGCGTGGCGTGGGGGAAAATGTAGGGGAAGCCCATTTTTTGGGTCGGGGGGGTGGTCAATAACGTAACCAGATGAGTGATTACAGCGCCCGGTATCATTTTACACACATTTGTATCACACAGATGCTGACGCCTGTTATCTAACCGAAAGGTCCGCACGCATTCTCCAGCTGAAACTCTCTCCTTATTAATTTAAGCATTTTACTTATTAATGTATGCAGACAATCACACAATCTATGTGATTTTTGGATTTACCGTGCCTCTCAATTGCCCGTGACAGGTTGGCAAGGTCGATGAATCCTGAAGTTGCCCAAGGATTGTTCAGGGAGCACGAATCCTTGTCAAAAAGAAGACATGGCCAGCAAAATAGACGCTGAAGTTCACCGCTTCCAGTTAGCCACTCCGTGCAGACATAATTGTCCTCATTGAACGTCCGATTCTCTCCCTTTTTCCTCTGTGTACACACAGCTCGAGTGCGGGCATTGGCCTGTCATCTGATTTAATTTGTAGTTGCTGCTGTAGCGGAAGTTTAGTAAAGTTATGTTTGATTAAGTACGCCAAATCTCCACCCTCCATAATGCTTCATTTGCTTGATAATTTCTAACGGCGGTGATGACAGTTACAGTATTAAAACTGATGTTGATGTGATTTGATTGGATGGCAGTGTCCAATCAAATCGCCAGCCGCCAGCCGCTGGCTTCCCTTGGCATGGCCCTGACCAATCACAGGTTGGCAGGAGCATCACGTGGGCCTCATCTGATTGGTCAATCCCTCCATTTTTTTTCACCAAGGGAAGCCAGATTCGGCTGGCCTCCTCTCGCAACAGTGAGTGCAATCTACTGTTTCACCATAACATCTAGAGGGGCGCTGTTTGTTTCACTCTTTGTAAAATACTCAATGACAATGGGGGAGAGACGGGCCGGCAGCAACACACAGCAAAGGAGAATTATCAAAACAAAACAAAGTGTTTTTATTTATTTATTTAAATTATAACTACCATCCGAAAAAACAGGGGAAGCCTGGCTTCCCTTGGACTGGATGGGAGGAAGTGGGGATGCAATGGATGTTAGCCAAAAGCCGGTCAGGGACGGTGTGGTGGGTCGATGTTGTTGGATGACAGGGCGTGTATACATTGGGGCTCCGCCCACTGTACCCATAGAGTCCAGTAGAGGGCGGAGCCTGTGTGAAATATAACAGGGGGTTACGTATTGTAACCCTAGTTATATAAGCACAGGCGGAGCCCTCTACCTGGGGGCCCTGTCTTTCCTAGTCCGCTCGCTGAAGAGTGTATAGGATAGTGGGCGGCGGGTGTAGCCGCCTTTATATACTGTGGGCCTGCGCGCGCATTCAGGTAGGCTCGCCCCGATTGGCCGGCTACGTTTACGTAAACTCAGTAGGTGAAATCACGCACAGCATGATAGAGAGTAGTACCCATAGAGTCCAGTAGAGGGCTCCGCCTGTGCTTATATAACTAGGGTTACAATACGTAACCCCCTGTTATACAAGAGGTAAATAATAGCTGTACTTTTTTTTTAATGAGCCACATGCCATGATGCACCAACATAATTGTATTATTTAGACTGACTTTAAGAAGTTGAATCAACTCATTACAGGGCGAGAGAGTGAGAGAGTGAGTGAGAGAGGGGGGAGAGAGAGAGGGAGAGAGAGAGAGAGGGGGGGAGAGAGAGAGAGAGAAAGAGAGAGAGATCAGACAAAGTTATGTGAGTGGTAGTGAAAGGTTTTAACGTTCATTTAGCAAAAAATAGCGTGAAACTTTACATGCGAGTTTCAAACTAACTTCCTGAAATGTAATTGTCTGCGGTGATCTACGGAGTCCCCAAAGGCCCAAAAGTGTGCACACAAAACATATTTTCGGCTGCCCGGGCCTGAGGAAGTTGCTCTACTTATGAAATCTCTTGTTAGTTTAAACTCCCACTTAACTACTTTACATTCAAAACAAATAGCTTATAAAATGTGGCACGGCATTATTGATAAAGCTACATATTAGTCTTTAAAATAGTTACATCATACTTATCTTAACCAGCAACACCAATAAAATACTGCTTCACATAAATGCATCGCAAATAATCATCAGTTTTTATTCAATGCATATAGAGGAAACTGAACCGCACATCGACATTTCATCCATGCATTTCTTCACTTGTCAGTTGTTGTTCAAGCTCTAAAACAAACGAGCGGGCAGTACATCACATTGGCTCTTTTTGCTGCTACTTTGACAACATGGTTGCAACCGGTTTTGTTTTCGTGCTGTTGATGCCAATTTTCATTTTTTTCTATAGTGAGTTGATGATTTCATAAACTAAGAGTGAGGTACATTTTCGCCTCGCAAATGTTCCATCCAAATGAAGCAACATTTCTAAATCATTTTCAGACAAATTTGACTACACATGTTGTTGTTGTTAGATCTTATTGTCTTATATTTTTGTACAGCACTTTGAATTGCCTTGTGTTGAAAGGTGCTATATAAATAAACTTGTTTCGCCTTGCCTAGTGATGACTCAAAATCTACTAGGATTAATAAATGTTGTTAGTAGGAAATCGGACCTAGAGCAATTGAGCATTGGAATAAAACATGTTGTTTCCTAAGGCCCAATGAGAACAAACACGAGGCAGAATCTAAACAGGAAAGTGTAAAAACATGTTGAATCATTAAACATCTAATAGAACAAGAACAAGACACACCTAGTTTTTGTTTTTCTAAAAACAAAACAATGAGGTAATGTTGCAAATTGATGTAATTTCTTTTAAGCAGGGGCGGCTTGGGCGTATTGCATGGAGCTAATTTCCTGCCATAACTCCACAAACAAACTAAACAGGTTTAACAAATGCCTCATGATTCACTAACAAACACAATGTGGTTTGCAAATACAAAACACCATCTACAAACTAATGCATTTAGTTTTGCAAAAAAAAAACGTATATATCAAACAAACACATAACATTTTTCTAATAAATCATGTTTCAGAGACAAATTCAGCATAGGTTTTACAAGTACACACATTTTTTTTACAACTACAACACTTTTTTTTACAAGTACAAAACTTTTTTTGTGACTTTTGGCAGTAATATTCCGCTGTGGTTGTGCTCAAACACACTCACACATGCTCACTCACACATTCTCCACGGCAGCAGGGGGCGCTACTGAGTCCATTGGGAAGGCGGGAGGTTGAGCAGAGCATGGAACAGCTCTTGCCAGTCTGATGGCAGGTCTTTCTAGCGATCCAGCGATCTGGGTCAGTGTTATAGTGATAATATTATAAGGTGCATTTAGCGAACACAACGAAAACAGCCAAGACACATATTGAGCCCAGAAAATTAATGTTATTAGGGGCTGTACATATAATAAGCCTATTGGTAAAATGGACAACATTGCAGTGGCGTAGCCACCATAGGGCCAGGGTGGGCCCAGGCCCACCCAGTTTACTCATTGGCCCACCCTGAGAAAGCTTCGGTGTACATTTTTATTTTTAAATGTTTTTATTATTATTATAAAAAAATATATATTATTGTTATTAACTTCAACCAAAGTCAATTTAAATAGCGGGCAAAAATTGGTTAATTGCCATGGATGTGGTGTTTGATATAGTTTACGTTCAATTTTAACTATTTTAGGCTGAAAAACGTATATTGACCAAACCTTTTTTAATAATTTATTATAATTTAGAAAGGTTTTTGTGAGAAATCATTTCAAAAGTAAACTTTTTTTTCATTTGAAATGTTTGCACACAACATTATTAATGTATACATTTTTATAATTTTTTTAAATTATGAATCCATTTATTGTATTTCCTTGAGGCTGGGGAAGATATCCAGCATGTGGTTCAACATGTAATACAAGTAAGTATATGTACAACATGGAAAAGTAAATAAAATAAGTTTAATAGGATGTGGATTTATTTTCTCTCACCTTGTAATTACACAATCAAACAATCTATAATTTAGCTCTGGCCTTCACAAAAACATTTAGTTGAATTGGACACATCTTTTGAAGCTCTATTGACAGACATGCGATGACTGGGACTGATGGAAGAATCTGAGAGGAATGAACTAGGAGCAGAGAAATAATCATATTTAAAAGACAGCAGCCCCATAAGAGGCCAACAAGAGTCACAAGGGTTTGTCACTTTGCTGAAGGATATTTGGGTCCAGCTATCCAGGCCAGACTCTAAAGACTTTCCAAGGGGTAAAAATGCTGCTGCCGGAGTACTGACTGGAAGTATTGCTGATATCATGTCTACCATCCTCTTAAAGTATTCTGTCCAACAATATCAGTCTCATGAGAAAGGCGTTTTAACGCTTATTCAAAATAACAGAGAAACATGCATTATTGTACTCAGGAGGGGACATTGACAGAGGATTACTCAAAAAGTACACAGTAAAAGTACTTCACAGTACTTGTGGGAGTAGTTTAGTCCAACAGTGTCAATCTCACGAAGAACTAATGGCAAAAAATAATAATAATAAATAATTTTCCCTCATCAAACTTAGCAGAAGTGGCTTGATTTTGTTCTCAGGAGGGGACTTTAACAGAGGATTAAAAAAAAAGTACTTCAATGTATTGTGATAGTAGGTGTAAGAATACTGAGTCCAGCAGTACATTTGTAAAATTGTCTTTTTATCATTCATCAAAGATAGCAGAAAACATGCATTATGTACTATGGAGGGGACTCTGACAGAGGATGACTCACAAAGTACACAGTAAAAGTACTACTAATTTTATTTCTGGTAGCAGTCAACTAGTACCGAGTCCAACAGTGTCAGTTTTATTAAGAACTTGTGGTAAAAAATATTTGTATCACTCATTGAATATAGCAGGAAAGAAAATGAAGAGCAGCTGATTTGAAAAGAATAACTCGAGAGACGGCTGAGTACGACGCTGAAGTTGGCTTCCGATTCAGAGCTTCCGATTCAGCGGTTAAGGGGAAAGTTAAGGGACATTTAATTTACAGCGCTGAGCGAACAATCCTCCGTGTTTGTACCTCTTAAATCGCTGCATAGCCGATTTATTTGGACTAGATTATCCCACAGAGTCTAAACATTCTTTATAACACAGTTTCAGATTTGTGAAACCTTAATTCTATTTGTGAAAATACAAAAAAGGGAGATTTCAGTGCTTTTTTTACATCTAGACCAGGTCATGATCTAAAACCACTATACCTAGACTCATCAAATCTGGACTGGATTATCCCACAGAGGCTAAACATTCTTTATAACACAGTTTCAGATTTGTGAAACCTTAATTCTATTTGTGAAAATACAAAAAAGGGAGATTTCAGTGCTTTTTTTACATCTAGACCAGGTCATGATCTAAAACCACTATACCTACACTCATCACATCTCAAAATTGGCCGGTGTTTTGCACAGTGATATTTCTGGAACCCCTTATCCCATTTTGATGGTTGACATCTCATTTGAAGAGTCAAAGCCAGAATGACAGCAGGGGTGAATTTTCATTTTATAATTTTTAAGTCAAATATATGTTTACTGTATATTATAAAAATGCTTGTCATGTAGGCATACTGGAGATGGAAAGGCTTTAGTCAGTGTTGTAGCTGAGACTCTTACCGTTCCAATGATGTATGGGATGTATTCATAATAATAACTTGGATTTATATAGCGCCTTTCATGAGACCCAAGGTCGCTTTAAAAAGAAGAACAGGAGTAGAAACAAACATAACAAAAGGCAGTCAGACAAAACAACAAATAGATTTGGGGCCAAAGGCCTTGGCAGACAGATGGGACTTGAGGGCCCTTTTGAAGACGTCAAGCGTGGGGATGTTGCAGATCTCCGCAGGGAGAGCGTTCCAGAGAGTGGGGGCTGCCATACTGAAGGCTCTGTCCCCGAAGGATCGCAGGTTGGTGCGGGGGGCCAGAGTCTGAAGACCGCAGGTTCCGGGGTAGGGCATGTGGGAATTATTGATTTGATACAAGCAAGCCATTGTGTACTTTCAACTGCAGTATATGGTCCGGCAAGTTCAGCATTCACTGTGATGAATATAAAATAAGACACTGATACCGTTTTCCTCAATGAACATTTATTGAACAGAACATCATGTGGAAATTCAGAGGGGCACCATTCAAGCTGGTCTGCTTGAAAAAAACAAAACAAAAAATAACCTTTTAAATTGATCCCAACAGTAAAATCAACATGATTTTAAATAAAAATGTAAGCAGCCATGTAATCAGCAGGAGGTTAAAGCCTATTTAAAAAATCCAAAGCTCTTCGGAATCTTTCATTGAAGTCCTTCAGCCTTTGGTACGCTTCCTCACTCATGTTCTTGGTGAGGTAATGAGAACAAAGTTCCATCTCACTGATAAGACAAGATAGTATAAAGAAGTCATATATGTAATATTATAAATGCACATGCATCAGGGGTTGTACACTTTAATGGAAATTGTATTAGCATTCTCCTCATGTTTCCAGCTTACCTCCAGTCATACTCTGGTCCAAATTTATACGTTTCCTTGGCTCTTTCAAGGGAAACCGAGAGTACAGCTTCGAGGACGTGGACTGTGTCATGAAGGGATTAAAGCCACACGTTTAACAGTTAGAGTAAAATGTAGACATCCAATAAAGGTTGTGCCATTCTGCAGGTGACAATTATGCCAGACCATTTGGCATCAACATTCTACTGGATATTGACCATGAGTTTAAGTGCAACATATGTAATTTTATATAATGTGTAGTCGACAAATAAATAAATAAATAAATAAATATATATATATATATTATATATATATATAATATTTAAAACGTACACAAAATCAGATTCTTGTAAAAATGAGAGTACATGCATTGTTCCATCTGTCAAGCTAAGATATATACATATATCTTAGCTCTTAGCTTGACATGATAACTGAATGAGCATGTTCATTTAGCATATATGCTAACTGAACGTCGAGCAAGTCAAGCTAAGAGCTAAGATATATATATATATATATATATATATATATGTATTCCATTCCTTTACATTTAATATTTAAAATACAAATTAGCAAAATAAACACAATTACACTGCGCTAAACAGCTAAATCGACAAACAAACGAGAACCTAAATAGTATGTAATTATATCTAAAACCACAATACGTTAATTACATGTACTCGGTGCGCCATATTAGAGGCTTCTCAATACTCAAATTTCCCCTCCTCGACTCCTCGACTCCTCGGTCCTCCGGAAGTGACCCGGAAATGAATTTCAGCGCACCATTTTGAAGGACATCTCATTTCTCTAAATGCACACCGAGGACCGAGGACCGAGCATCGAGCGTCGAGGAGGCTCTCTGGAGGAGCTATAACCGAGGATACACTGATGGGTCCTCCACGGCTCCTCCACGGATGCATTTCCGGGAACGGTGGAGGCGTGACGCACGGCCGGACTTATCTCAGCCAATGACAGCTCTGCATGCATCCCTTGGATATTATTTTAGAAACTGCTTTCATCGCGTCGCGATGTTTACAGTGAGGTCCCTGCAGAAAGCAGAGCAGTGTACAATATATATCACTCAGTATAACAGGCCTACTCTCTTTATTTGCTGTAGTTTAGTAGATATCTACAAACAAAGAGTCGATATTTTTCTAAAACCATTTAGTGCTTCACATAATAAAATACACAATGGCTGTAGCCTGATTATGCTTTAGGAACTGTAGGTGTGTGTGGTACAGTGTGTAGGTGTGTGTGTGGTACAGTGTGTAGGTGTGTGTTGTACATTGCGTAGATGCGGCGGACAGACGGGTCTCAGTTGGTTTGGTGTCCTCTGCTTACTTTTAATAGCCTACTTGTAAATACAACTCAATTCCCCATTTCAGCGACCAGAGAGAGGGGGGGATATATCCAGTCTCTGATTGTGTTACGTTATTATGAGAGTGCTCTCATACTTTAAATTGTATATATTTATATAAATATATTTGTGTGTGTGTGTCCGCATCTGTAGCCTGTTATTTTCTCATTATACCGCACTCTCAATGAATTCAAAGTAAATATGTGGGGGAACAATGTTTAGCTGATGTAACAGAGATTATAAAATACAGCGCTATGACAAAACACTCGACAGCTGATGCAGCTGTTGCCACGTAATAATGAACGGACGTCGCTTTAATATGACCGCTCAGAGGAGAGGAGTTCTCATTTCTTTAAACGTCTGCTGCTTCCCCTCCTCTCTCCTCGGTTCCCCTCCTCGGTCCTCCGCTCGCATCTCCTGTGGGCGGGACTAAGTGCCGAGGAGGGGAGTCGAGGAGGGGAGTCGAGGAGGGGAAATTTAAGAATTGAGAAGCCTCTCATGTCTCCTTAAACATCCTTGCATCAGCGTCTCACGTGTTGGGCGTGCTCTCTTCTGACCATATTTGGAAGTACAGCTTCCGACAGGTTCAACCTCCACTGGCTGCGGCCGCAGCTGGACCCTTCTCGAATATTACTACCAAAAGTCATGTGAGTGAGTCACGTGACTTTTGGCAGTAATATTCCGGCGTGAGAAGAAAAAGTTTTGTAGTTGTAAAAAAAGTTGTGTACTTGTAAAACCTATCCTGAATTTGTCTCTGAAACATGATTTATTAGAAAAATGGTATGTGTTTGTTTGATAGATACATTTTTTCTTTGCAAAACTAAATGCATTAGTTTGTAGATGGTGTTTTGTATTTGCAAACCACATTGTGTTTGTTTGTGAATCATGAGGCATTTGTTAAACCTGTTTAGTTTGTTTGTGGAGTTATGGCAGGAAATTAGCTCCATAGAATTGTTGTTCATAGCCGTGGGAACATGTTTCAAATGGGGGGTGCTGTGGGGATGACACCAGGGCCGGTTCTGACAAATTTGCTGCCCTAGGCAAGATTGTTGCTGGTTCATTTATATCTTATTTTACCAGTTAACATTTAATTATTTATCCATATATTTTAATCTCTCCAGTTTTAAAGGATATTGTTGGTTTACTGTCCTATAGTATACATTGGAATGATTTCAAACCTGTTTTTATTTATCCTAATAATTATAAAGGTGTGCCTTGGTAATATTTGTTTACATAATTTGTGATAAAAACGTTTGAGACACACTGAGATAACTTAGAATAAAGTGAACTATCTAAACACTCAGAGTCCTTTACCTCACATTCAGGGCAAATGGAAAATGTAACCGGGGTGAAAAGGGTGTTATCTTTACTTAATTATGAATGTGAACATCAAGGCCGAAAATTTGTTTTTTTTGCATTATATTTGTATTATATTTCCATTTAATCTTGTGGACGTGCAGATTCCCTGTCGGAAGCAAACAAGAGACAGAAGTATTTGAATTTTATCAGACACCGAATTTATAGAATTGAAAATAATTACTTTGAAAATCATGTATCTGAATTGTTTTGCTCCGAATTTACATATGTGAAATAAAAATGTAACAATTCAAGTTAAAAACATTTGAATAGTGTAGTGCCGAGAGAAGGGAGTCGGAGGCGGTGCATCGAAGGTGCAAAGTTGGTTTTATTGAGCAGCAGAAAACCACATGTTGGCGGCTTGACGCCCGGGAAGAAAAGAGAAAGAAGAAAGGAGGGCACCCAATAAGTACAGTCAAACACATATATGTCCGTGCAGAAACATTACCCCCAACCCACAGTTCCATGGTGAATTATGTTAATCAGTGATCACTACACAAGCCCCCCCAGAATTCAACCACGGACACAATCCTTACTAATGGATCCATGTCTTACATGATATTGTACTCCCCATCCAACCAGAAAGGCGCCACATGTAATGAACACAATCAACAATGCTATTCCGACTCTTATCCTGGCAAGCTGGCAATGTCCTTGATCTCATATTCTCAAGGAACTGCACTACTTCTAACCTCTCTGTAAACCCACTCCACACATCCGATCACTTCTTCATTTCATTCTCTCTACCCCTTTCCAACGAACTAATCTCTTCTCATCCTGCACCTGTCCGCCGTAACCTCCGTTCCCTCTCCCCCTCTACCTTTGCCTCATCGGTGCTCTCAGCCCTCCCTTCCTCTGACTCGTTCCAACTCCTACCTCCAAACTCTGCTGCAGAAACTCTCCTCTCTACTCTCTCATCCTCTCTGGACTCTCTCTGTCCTCTCACATCTCGGCAGGCTCGTCAGTCCCCTCCTGCTCCCTGGCTAAATGACGCACTGCGTGCTAATAGAACCGTCCTTCGGGCAGCAGAGCGGAAACGGTGGAAATCCAAACACCATGACGACCTCCTAACCTATCAGGCTCTCCTCTCCTCTTTCTCTGCTTCGATCTCTCAGGCAAAAAGCACTTTCTTTCAAGATAAGATCCAATCTTCCTATTCCAATCCCAAAAAACTATTTTCCATCTTCTCCTCCCTCCTGGACCCCCCCAAAGCCCCTTCCCCCTCCTCCCTTCTGTCAAGCGACTTTGTTAACCACTTTGAAAAAAAGGTTGATGATATTCGCTCTTCTTTTTCTGACTCACCTTTACTCACCACTGGGTCACCAGACCCTCCTTTCACCCACACACTGACCTCCTTTTCCCCTCTCTCTCCATGTGAGGTTCTTACCCTCATTACCTCTGCCCGCCCTACCACCTGTCCTCTGGACCCTATCCCTTCAAACCTCCTTCAGACTATCGCTCCTGATATTCTACCGTTTCTCACCCATTTCATCAACACTTCTCTAACTTCTGGTCACTTTCCAAACAGTCTCAAGGAGGCAAGAGTAAACCCTCTCCTAAAGAAACCCACTCTCAACCCGTCTGATGTTATAAACTACAGGCCTGTCTCTCTCCTCCCATTCCTGTCTAAAACACTTGAACGCGCTGTCTTTAAACAACTCTCCTGTTATCTCCATCAGAACAACCTTCTGGATCCGCACCAGTCTGGTTTCAAGGCAGGTCACTCCACAGAAACTGCCCTCCTTGCTGTCACTGAGGAACTGCACACTGCTAAAGCAGCCTCCCTCTCCTCTGTCATCATCCTGCTGGACCTGTCTGCTGCATTCGACACGGTGAATCATCAGATCCTCCTTCGCACTCTCCAAGAACTTGGAGTTTCAGGCTCTGCACTTTCCCTCATCACCTCATACCTCAAAGACCGCACCTACAGGGTTACTTGGAGAGGGTCGGAGTCCGACCCTTGTCAATTAACTACAGGGGTCCCTCAGGGCTCTGTTCTTGGTCCCCTCCTCTTCTCCTTGTACACAAACTTGCTCGGATCTGTCATTAGCCCGCATGGTTTTTCATACCACTGCTACGCTGACGACACCCAATTAATTCTGTCCTTTCTCCGCTCAGAGACCCAGGTCGTCGCACGCATCTCTGCTTGTCTAGCTGACATCTCTCAGTGGATGTCTGCTCATCACCTCAAGCTCAACCTTGACAAGACTGAACTGCTTTTCCTTCCGGGAAAAGATTGTCCCACTCTTGACCTAACAATCAACATCGGCACCTCTATTGTTTCCCCGACTCAGACTGCAAGGAATCTGGGTGTGATCCTAGATAACAATCTGTCCTTCACTGCAAACATAGCTGCTACAACCCGCTGCTGCAGATACACGCTTTACAACATCAGGAGGATACGTCCCCAGCTGACCCAGAAAGCGACGCAGGTTCTGGTCCAGGCTCTCGTCATCTCACGCCTAGACTACTGCAACTCCCTCCTGGCTGGTCTACCTGCATGTGCCATCCGACCTCTGCAGCTCATCTAGAATGCAGCGGCTCGTCTGGTCTTCAACCTTCCTAAATTCTCCCACACCACGCCGCTCCTCCGCTCCCTCCACTGGCTTCCGGTAACTGCTAGAATCCACTTCAAGACAATGGTACTTGCGTACCATGCTGCGAATGGATCTGGCCCTTCCTACATCCAGGACATGGTTAAACCGTACACCCCAGCACGTGCACTCCGCTCTGCATCAACCAAACGGCTCGCTGCACCCTCGCTGCGAAGGGGACCCAAGTTCCCATCAGCAAAAACACGTGGGTTTGCTATCCTGGCTCCAAAATGGTGGAATGAGCTCCCCATTGACATGAGGACAGCAGATAGCTTAAACACCTTCCGGCGCAGACTGAAAACTCATCTATTTCGACTCCACTTCAAGCAATAGAACTATTAACAAAGCACTTATATATTAATAAAGGACTGGCTTACCTAAATCCAGTTGAGTAGCACTTGAAATGTTTTTGCTCTATGAAACCTGATGTACTTATATGATTCTGTTTTCTTCAAGTTTGTATTTTGTTGGTCGAACGCACTTATTGTAAGTCGCTTTGGATAAAAGCGTCAGCTAAATGCAATGTAATGTAATGTAATGTAATGTAATGTTATCCCTAGGGGACCCCACAATTGCTTTGGCTTTGTTCTTGACATAATCTCTATTTTATCCATGGTTGTGTCAGTTACAGAATTTAAATGATGAGTACTAAAATAACGTATACAAAAATAGAAACAAAACGTTGGACTCTTTTTTAAGTGTAAAGCAACAAATAGGTTTTCACTTTAGTGTACAATCTATAAAAATCTAAAGACAATTCGTCTTTTGAGGTGTTTCTATCTCAATGTCTCTTGATCTTATTTCTATTTATTGTTTGATTCCAGCTCTGCCAAATCAGTCCTAACTTCCAAGAGATTTTTGGAAGTTGCCAGTGAAGGGTGACAATGTGTGAGGTGGTCAATTTGTTCCTTTTTCTTTACCTTTAAACCGGAGCGCGTGTGAAGTTCGTTACAACTTCTCATGGTTCCGACCACCGGGGATCAGCCCACTTTCTTTTGTGAACTTTCACCCTCACCCAATCACCTGGCCGAACACGTCTCTTCTGGTGCTCGTCTGTACGGTGGCCGGCATGTGCAAACGCGGAACAACAGCCCAAAATGCATACATAAGCAGGAAACACCTGCAAATAATGAAATGAAAAACAAACAAACCCTGAAAACAAATACAACAGAAAAACGCTGCATTTACAGAAATGATGCAAACTAAATACAACACACAAACCCCGAAAACAAACACAACAAAAAAACGCTGCAAAAACCAAAACGATATGCCAAGTCCAAAGCACAGACAAATCCCAAAACACATTAAAAAAAAAACATTCCAGATTGATGTCTGATCAGACATAGAGAGAACGAACAAGAGTGCTGGAAATCGGGAGCAAATAAAGTTCATTTAAGTGGAGAAAGATATAAGAAGGTAAGTTTTGTTTTGATACATAGAGCGTCTTATTTATATAGTTAGCGTTAGCTACACCAGCTGAGGAGAGCTTCACATGAAGAGAAGATACAGTGAGGGAAGAACATTGTTAAAAGAGATGACAAATCAAGTGCAGGCAAATAACACGGGCCATAGTGAGTACCGCGGAAAAAGGACATTTGAATTCTTAGCAGTTTGTTTATATGTATGTATTTGTGTATAGATGTTGCAACTATACAGAGCTTTAGCAATTGCCTGTAACTATGGTCATGCTAATAAAGCTATTGAATTGGAGAGAGAGAGAGAGAGAGAGAGAGAGAGAGAGAGAGAGAGAGAGAGAGAGAGAGAGAGAGAGAGAGAGAGGTGACAACATGTGAAGAGGGACAAAGTAATGACAGGAGAGTAGTGTGCATTAGACATGTTCAAGAACAAATATAGAGAAGACATTCAAGGAGAGAGAGACAGAACACAGATTCAACGGTAAACATGATGTATCTTTCTATTTATTTAGCTAAGCACTTTTTAGACCATTGGTGCCCAACCAGTCGATCGCGGGGAGATTCCCAGTCGATCGCGAGATGTGTCTAAAAATAGAACAACAATATTCTGTTTTATCGTTAATATCCTATAACATAATCTTCCTGTGCCAGAATAATGTACTTGAACGCATCAAAGCTTTGTGATTGGCCGGCGTGACCCCATGTGTCTGGGCGTGGCTATTGGGCAGTGGGCACTATTTCGCTGATGTTGTCCGTGGCAACAGGAGTGACAGTCCGCACACACACAAGACCGCAATTATGGCAGAAGCAAAAAAAGCCCAAAATATATAATTTTCACTCCGAGTGGGAGGATGATTATTTTTGTATCTATTCCAATTCAAAGTCCATCTGTCTCATCTGCAATGCGAGCGTGGCTTTATCGAAGAAGGGTAATTTAGGAGCGGCATTTCAAAACAGTGCACAAACGCTACGAGACGGAATTCCCTCCTAATTCTGCCCTACGCTCCCAAAAGGGGAGGGGCCTGAAAGGACAGCTAAATGCACAGCAGTCCATTTTCACCAGGCCCAACAACAAGAGCAAGGCTGCGACCATCGCATCTTAACGTGTCAGTCACGTTCTTGCGTAACACATGAAGTCTTTCAAAGACGGCGAAGTTGTGAAAGAAGCTTTCCTGGAGGCTGCCGACGCGCTTTTGGGGGACAGTAAAAATAACAGTAGCATTTCAACAGGTTTTTGATATAATAAAAACTCAAGTTAGATACGTTATTAATCAGCTGTAAGTTTTAGTTTGTTTGAACTCATTCATTATAATTATTGAACAAAATGGTATAAGAATGAAAACTTAAATTGATTATAGTCTATTATCAATTCAGGTTAAGAAACTAGTGTTGCTTGCATCCTATTTTAAAGGCATTTCTTTTTATACTCTACTAAAATGCAACAAAAAAACGGTTTGATTCTATTAATTTTGTCTTTTTTATTGCACTTTGACAACAGATTCCTGTGTAGCTTCAGATCTGAGTTGTCTTATTAGTAAGCCTAATTTATACTTTTGTAGCAACACTATTTTTATATAATGGCAAAGAAAGGGTTCAGAGTCTTTTCTTTCTTCCTGTGTCATATGTGGCAGCACTGTTCAATGTTTCTTGAAAACATTACCCACTGTAGTATGTGACGTGTGAATAAACTCCAACTCTGTATCAACAACACTGTTGTGTAACTTCAGTTAAATACTTGTATGTGTGTAGATTAGAAAGAGGTAAGATAAATGATCTGCAGTATTTTATGAAGTATTAATCGTACAAAGGTCAGTTTTATTCAAGTAGAAGTGTGTATTTACCTGGTAGTAGGCTGTCAGTAGGCTGCGCCTCTCTATTTGGACTGGTAGATCTCAGCAGACTGGCAACTTTAAAAGTAGCTCTCGGTTCAAAAAAGGTTGGGCACCCCTGATTTAGACTATGTGTTTTTGATTGACTTGATTAAATGGATTCACTACATCAATGTATGTCTTTTCAGGCTGCCATGTTTTGTCCTTTCTGTGGCCAACATCTGGGGACAGTTCAAGTGTTCTGTGGCTCCTGTGGAAAACATGTACAGTTTTTTGTAGAAGTTGAAAACAACAGTAAGTTCATTTTTTTTTATTGTATCTGTTTCAAATGCAAGAAATAAGGATTCAACACACTACTCTGTTTAGAATACTAATTGCAGATGCATACACTAGTTATCAGCATGAAGGACACATTTTTTCATTGTCTGTTTATGTGAAATTTGTAGAAGCCATCATTCAATTGTAGACCAATGCATGATTAAATACACAAAACAGCTTATATTATACATTGATAATTGTGTATTAGTTCTATATTTATAGAGAACATTATACATTTAGAATCAGATTTTGAGACAGTGAGCGGCTGGAAAGTCACACCGCCATGGGGCACAAACAGTTGCTGACGTGATGTTTTCTTCATTCTCAGGCGTTCCATAAGGAGGGTCAGGAACTCACGCTTGGGACCACCAGTGTCCCCTCCATCCTCAGTGTGTCCCTCATCATCAGTGAACTTAACTGACATCGAATGAGAGGGATCGAATGAGGCACCTTTGAAGCCACGGATTGCTCCATCCCATACATTGGCTCTATTCATATTGAACCTGCTGCAAGATGTATTTGTTATTTTTGCAGAGAGTTCTGCAACAATGTCCTCCGCAGTCAGGTATTCTGTGCTGGGAAAGACAAAGTGATGTATTGTGATATTAAAGGATGAAGCTAGTAATAAGATTTACAGTATAGAATAGAAAAATTAAGTGGTAATAGTAACAATTAATACCTTTGCTCCATTTTGTCTTCTGGCTCAGACTAGCTATCAATAATGATAAGTGCATACACATTTGTGTAGTTGCTGCAGTGAGAAGAATTTCTCTCATTTTCAAATACATAATATATGCATGACAGTCATATTTACAAAAGGATGTCGATCCTCTTCCTGTTTTTTTTTCAATACATTGGGTTCTAAACTGACAACAGCACTGTTGTCATACTCCTGCACAATCCTTGTAAACATTTTAAATGGATGCAACAAACAATATCTGATCTTTGAAAAATATGTGTGGGTGTTTTTTGTATCGTCTTCACTAAGATGTTGTGGGTGTCATTTGGAAATGTATGAAAGTATAATTGTTCTGCTTCCTGGCAATGTTACCCACTGTGATTGGAGGCTATACAAACAAACAAATGTAAAATAAAGATACACAGCAAACAACTGTGTCACGATGCAACTGTCAACATCGTTTACCTATAGAAGTTGTTCTGACCCGGGGCAGACTGGACCTCTTCCTGGAATGGGGTTGGTGCTCCATCCTATTTTTACCCAGCAAATAAGTGCACACAAAGGTATTTATTGATTTCATGTTCACAAATTCAAACCTACATGGTATAATTACATTTTTAATTAGTCTTACCCGATCAGACGCTGGTTGTGGGTGCCTGAGAGGTCTGATAAAGGTAAACAACAAATATATTCAAACTACTGTACTGTTAAAACATTCTGCTTCTTGTGGCACAAAATAATATGTTGACAATGTTTTATTTTACCCTGGCAAACTGTTGTCCATTCTTGGAGTGCTCACTTTTGGAACATTTGGAATGTCCCACACCTGCATACACACAAATGACTGACTGAAATAAAATAAATTCACTTTAATTAAGAATAAATGCCACGATAAATCCAAGCTGACCAAGGTACATTATATTGTTGACTGTCCTTTAACTCTCACATTAGGATTTACATTGGTGCACAATAAACCAACTCCTCTCTGCACCTATAATATATCTATATGATGTCAAGAGTTACATTTAGGTGCACAATGCTGTCTCTTGACTTGCAAGCTCTTTTACCAAACAAGCTAACGCTAGCTGGGTAAATATGACGCTCTTTGTATCAAAACAAAACGTACCTTCTTATATATCGACTTTTTCCACTTCGATCAACTTTGTTTCCTCCGGCTTCAATTTGCAGCACTCTTGTTCGTTCTCTCTATGTCTGGTCAGACATCAATCTGTTCCACGTAGCGCGCCCCCTAGAGGCCTGGAGCACTTCCGGAATGTTTTTTTTTTGTATGTGTTTTGGGATTTGTACGTGCTTTGGACTTTGCATATCGTTTTGGTATTTGCAGCGTTTTTTAGTTGCGTTTGTTTTCGGGGTTTGTGTGTTGTATTTAGTTTGCATAATTTCTGTAAATGCAGCGTTTTTTGGTTGTATTTGTTTTCAGGATTTGTTTGTTTTTCATTTCAGGATTTGCAGCTGTTTCCTGCTAATGTATGCGTTTTTGGCCGTTGTTCCGCGTTTGCACCTGCCGGCCACCGTACATGTGGTATCTCTGTAGTTTTCCAAGCCTGTGTAGACAAAACTTGGATAATATTCCTCAGAGCTCTGACATATTCATCCACTTTTATTCGTCTAATATCTAAAACTGGACCACTCCCTCCTTGGAGGAGGCCCAAGCTTTGGCATACCTTTTGTTGTTATGGGACCTATTGTTGACAACATTTGTTTTATTATTATTATTATATTATATTATTTACAACATCACCGAAATCAACTATCTGATTAATCATGACATTCCCTCCTTTGAGCATAAAATGCTCAATTAATATTACAATGATTACCCTATTATAAATAGGACCTGGAAAACCCATAACTATGTATTGAATAAATATAAATTCTCCGTGTACTCACAAGGCATACAAAAATGTTGTGTGATGTCGGGACCCCCTTGAAAACGAGATGGTGCATCTCAAGGGGTTTATCCCAATAAATAACATTTCTATATATGTATCGTCTTCCGATGGTATAAATGCATATTTACTCAACTCTGCCATTAGCACAAAGAGTACTTTACATGTTGTTAGTTCAATAATGGCTTTTGTCATGGCATTATTTGTCATTGTTTCTGCGAAAAACAACACCCTTGGTGTTGCTAATGCGTCTTAATAGCACTAGGACTAGAGGCTTGCTGACACTGCTGAGTGCAGCTGAACAAACATATCATTACAAAATAATATTTTTCTAAACTAGTGGGAAAATGCCAACTATTCTCACAGAGGGTTACATACAGAAGAATATGAAGGGCTGGTGCCCCTCACTTAAAATGAGATATATTACCTTATTCACTACATCAGGGGTGCCCAAACGGAGATTCCCAGTCGATCGCGAGATGTGTCTAAAAATAGAACAACAATATTCTGTTTTATCGTTAATGTCCTATCACATAATCTTCCTGTGCCAGAATGTTACGTCCCAACTAGGGATGAGGAAGTGCAACACACACCAGTTGGAATTGGTAATAGTTATAAGGATTTATTATAGTTAAATAGTGGTGACAAAATAAAACTTGTTCCGCCTGGCATAAACAAAGTGCCAAAACTGATCACTAACAATCAACAAAAGGAGGACTCCAAAAGGGAGTTTGACAGGTCATACAGAGTAATAATTAGTACACAAAAAGTGAAACAAAACCTCACGTTAAATGTGGTACATGTAACTGAAAAGGCTGTGCAAAAACACAGCTGCTGCTGATCGACAGGTGCTAACCGTTAAGCTACCCTGGAACCTATTTACACATGTACACGGTAATCTCTTATCACACACAGAAGCACTGGGTTTAACACGCTGCTAAACAGTAGAGCTTTAACACAGAGAAGTCACTAAATCATCAAACAAACGAGTAAGTACAGCAAGAGGCTAGAGGCGTCTGTCCCACATCACAGAGCCTCTAGAACAGTGGTCGCCAACCAGTCGATCGCGATCGACCAGTCGATCTCGAGTGTGGTGCAGGTAGATCGCGGACCGTTAAAGAAAAAAGTAACAAAAGAAAGAAAAATAAAATAAAAATAATAATGTTTGAAAATTACGTTTTTAGATGTAAACCTATCATCCACCACCCCGTTAGCAGGTGCCACTTGATTGACGTATATTTGAGACACCTCAATAATATAATACATTAACCTGTGCTTTACGTGAACCTCATCATGACACAAGAGGGGACGGCAGGACTGCAATTTCCCGTGTTCAGTGAATGCAACAGAGGCAAGTCACCAGACCAATCAGAGAGTTGCATGGAAATACACGTGTGCTTGTGTCATTCAAGCTCGGCTCTGTGTGTGTGTGTGGCAATAGTGCATTAGTGTGATCGAGAGAGGGAGAGAGAGGGACCGGTGCTAGCGGGGACCGTGATGTTAGCATCTGGTTAGCTAGCTGCACTAACGGACATAAGGAGCTGTTTCCACAACAAGCTGGAGGAGAGCTCTCCCCTCTCAGACTGAGGGGCTCAGGTGAGCTAAAGGACTCTCTGAGTGTTTAGAACGGTTTTGTCACAAATTATTCAAAAGAGGCACACCTTCATATGATCATTATAGTTATACAAACAATAAGAGAATAAAGGAAAAACAGGTATGAAATACTATATGGCAGTAAAACAAGAATACAGTTTAAAAGGGGAGTGGTTTGTAAAATATCCATAAAGAAAAAGAAAATCTGTTTACAGTTCTGTTTCATATGGGTGTTGAGAGATGTATCCATAGATCTCTTCATGTTGCTCTCAAAGTGCACCAGATTGATGCTTTCAACTTCAATATTTAAAATCAAATCTTCCCGGGGGAGCATCCCCCCGGACCCCCCTAGAGGATGTGAGGACTTAGAGGAGGTGAGGACCCCCCTAGAGGAGGTGAGGTCTGCCCCCCACACATACAAAATAGCACTTTACCCCTGCCTATATGCTGTGAGCTGATTATGGAGCCTTCATTGTAACAGTAATTCAGATGCAATTAGCCTATAAAAGGCCTCAAATTGGAAGCACTGTCTGGGCCGTCTTTCACTCAATTCTGCAATAGGTAGATCTCGCCTTTCACCTAGGCCGAGGTCGGTGATCTTGGGCTTAAAAAGGTTGGTGACCACTGCTCTAGAATGATGATTGTCCCCAGGCTTTGAAGTCATCTCCAGCAGGTGTGCGCCGGCTGTGCGCTGCGATTGGAGTGCGTCGGGCCCGGCGTGCTCCAATCACAATCCTCAGGGGACGGACCAGGAGATGGCAGCCAATGACGTCAGGGCAACCGCACAGCTAATTTGCATATAACACAGTTTAACACAATCAAGACGACCAGGAAGGCAGCAGCCGTAACCCAGAATAATGCACTTGAACGCATCAAAGCTTTGTGATTGGCCGGCGTGACCCCATGGGTCGGGGCGTGGCTGGTGGGCAGTGGGCACTATTTAGCTGACGTTGTCCGTGTCAACAAGAGTGACAGTCCGTACACACACAAGACCGCAATTATGGCAGAAGCAAAAAAAAACTAAATATATAATTTTCACTCCAAGTGGGAGGATGATTATTTTTGTATCTATTCCAATTCAAAGTCCATCTGTCTCTTCTGCAATGCGAGCGTGGCTTTATCGAAGAAGGGTCATTTAGGAGCGGCATTTCAAAACAGTGCACAAACGCTACGAGACGGAATTCCCTCCTAATTCTGCCCTACGCTCCCAAAAGGGGAGGGGCCTGAAAGGACAGCTAAATGCACAGCAGTCCATTTTCACCAGGCCCAACAACAAGAGCAAGGCTGCTACCAGAGCATCTGATCGTGTCAGTCACTTGCGAAACACATGAAGTCTTTCAAAGACGGCGAAGTTGTGAAAGAAGCATTCCTGGAGGCTGCCGACGCGCTTTTGGGGGACAGTCAAAATAACAGTAGCATTTCAACAGGTTTTTGATATCATAAAAACTCAAGTTAGATACCGTTATTAATCAGCTGTAAGTTTTAGTTTGTTTGAACTTATTCATTATAATTATTGTACAAAATGGTATAAGAATGCAAACTTAAATTGATTATAGTCTATCATCAATTCAGGTTAAGAAACTAGTGTTGCTTGCATCCTATTTTAAAAAGGCATTTCTTTTTATACTCTACTAAAATGCAACAAAAAAAGGGTTTGATTCTATTAATTTTGTCTTTTTTATTGCACTTTGGCTGCAGATTCCTGTGTAGCTTCAGATCTGAGTTGTCTTATTAGTAAGCCTAATTTATACTTTTGTAGCAACACTATTTTTATATAATGGCAAAGAAAGGGTTCAGAGTCTTTTCTTTTTTTCCTGTGTCATATGTGGCAGCACTGTTCAATGTTTCTTGAAAACATTACCCACTGTAGTATAACATAATAATAACATTCAACCTCTCCCTCCTGTGGTGACAGATATGGCTCTATATAGCTGGATTTCAAAATATCCTTCTGGGCTTCCTCATTGTTGTGGATGATACCTGGCTGTCAGTGGCATTTGATTCATGTTTGGAAATCCTGTTCCTCTTTGACATCCCTGAGACCCCCTGCCTCTGTTGTAGTCATGGAAACCTCCCCTGGGGTAACTGTGTGGAGGGCCGTTGTTTGGTGCTTCTTGCTGTGTGGGGCAATATTCTGGTACTTGTAGCATCCTGTGTTGCGGACAATCTCTGAACCAATGTGAGAACTGACCACATATGAAGCATCCTTCATCGTGGAAACATTTTCCTGTTGATCGATTACTCCCTTGGAAATGTCCTCTTCCTCTGCCACTTTGTCTTCCTCGGAAACCTCCTCCACGTCTTTGTTGAGTCAGCATCTGAATCTCTGGCACTGCCTGAGTTTGAACTGTTGGAGGTGTCTGCCCTGTCTTCTCTGCTAGTATGGCCATCTCTATCTTAGCTGCCATCTGCTTTGTCGATGTCTTGTTTTTTTTTAGCTTCGGTATCTTTCTCAGCTGTATCTTCAAACGTCTTAGTTTTAGTGCTTCCACTGCTTTTCCTTCTTCTTTATTTGTTTTCTTGTGTTCGTTATCATGGTGCATGAGATATCCTCTCCATTCTTCAGTGGATTTGGTATCTAATCCCACTTCGTCTTCCAGGCTATCCTGCACAGATGTCGGCAGGGCTTTGGTGACTGCATGCCTCCACAACATTGTAACAGCTGGCGAAAAATCATGGCGTTGTCCTGTGCTGTACATCCATACTTCTTCACATCTTTTCAAGAAGGCATGCATTCCATCCTCCTTTCCTTTCTTCAGGCTGGGGAGGGCAGCCAAACTGAGTTTTGTCGGGTAGGTGAGACGGATGGCTGCCCAGTACTTTGTCCTATAATGGTTAAATGGTGTCATCTGGTGCGTCACTACATTGGGACTGGGCATCTATCTGTCTGGCCTCTGGTCTTCCTTCTACACGTTCAATCAGTGCCCTTAGATCTCCCAAGAATAGGTGGTCTTGAGCAGTGTACTTCTCTAGGTCACTTACCCACTTTTGACCCCCCCCGGAGAGTGGGGGTAGCTTTGCCACTAGTGATTCCATGTCCATGTGATTCCATGGTTGGTATATAGATCCTTTTCTTCCAGCTGCTATCAATGGTAGCATTTTACTTTTCCATGCTATGAAGTCTTCTTCTTCTGTGGAATCTGTTTTTTCGGGAGAGTAATTTGTTCGTGATCATTTTCCGTCTTGTTTCGTTCTTAGTCTTTTTTCTTCCAATTCTTTCCTTTGTCTTGTTCCTCGTCGCCTTTCTTCTGTAATTAATATGTATGCTTATTCTTCTCTTCGTCTTTCTTCTGTAATGAATTTGTATGCTTCTTCTTCTCTTCGTCTTTCTTCTCCAATTGATTTGTATGCTTCTTCTTCTCTTCGCCTTTCTTCTCTTCGTGTCTTGAGTTCTTCTTCCATTCTTCTGCTGAGTTCTTCCATTCTTCTGTGGAGTTCCTCCTTCAAATCAAATCAAGTTTTATTTATATAGCACATTTATAAACGATTTTTGGTCGAGCCAAAGTGCTGTACATATAATAAAAATAGCCTACAGTAGAGACACTTTTCAGCAAATACAACAGCACAGATTGTTCAGAATATCAGTACGAGAAAAACGACACCCTCTATCCTTAGACCCTCACATCGTACAAGGAAAAACTTCCAGAGAAGACCCACAGTTTAAGGGGAAAAAATGGGAGAAACCTCAGGGAGAGCAACAGAGGAGGGATCCCTCTCCCAGGACGGACAGACGTGCAATAGATGACGTGTGTAAATCGAAGAGATAATACATTTTACAGCATATAGACCGAATGTTAGGAAATGCATGTGTCTGTAATAAGAAGATGAATCCACGAGGATGTCAGCTACAATCCTGTGGAAGCCATCAGGGAAGCAGCATGACGAGACCCAAGGCAGGACCGCAGAGACAGGTTCAGCCACGACCCGAAGTCCACGACTTAATCCAGAACTCAGGATAGAGGATCCAAGACACAGGACTACAGCAAGAGGATCAGCCTCGACTCCGGATCCCGGCGTAGATATAGATGCAAAACAAGAAAAAAGATTTGGCTGGGTTAATCGGAACAAGAGAATACACAGACACAGACAGAGAGGGAAAAGGTCATTGGATAAAAGTTATTCTTGATAACCCTCTAAAAAGATCTCATGAACTTCCCCACTCAATCTATCAAGACCGAGCAATTATATTAGATATAGGATAAGAAACAGAGATAGGGAGTTATCTCTTCAGCTGGTTGACCTCACCAGATAGGAGTCTTACCTCATACTCCAATTATTTGACACGTCTATAGCTGTGGGGAGACCGTCCAACTCCAATACTTCTCCTATAAATCCAACATTTGGGGCTTGGTGAAAAGGGTTGTTCTCTGATATGTCGGGAGGAGGCACTTTGGTCAGACTTTGGTTCTGCTTTGGAGTTTGGATAACTGGAGCCTCTTCTGTTATTTCTGCTGTGTCTTCCGTTACTGGCAGATCTGCTGCTTCTACCACATGTATGCTGTTTGTCAATCCTTGGCTGGCATATTTTAGATGGAGTATTAGACATGTAACTGTTGTTTTTCTTTTTTCAGCTTTGTTCATAGCGCTTTTTTCAGGTCCATACCAAGAGGGTCGTCCGGCTTTGATCCATGCTTCTTGCTGGTGTAGGTATCTTTCATTCTCATATTCACTTACAGCTTTTCTATGGGCTTTCATTGGTGCCGTTGATCATCTGCTGGAATCAATCCTCGTGTTTGCCACTGTTTCAACAATTCCTGTATTTGGTTCCATATCTTCTGTCAATCATTTGGATTTGTTGTAGCATCTGATCTGATGTTTACCCTCTCCTTAATATCTGCAGTTGAGCCTGGCACCGCGAGTGCTCTTAACTTAGTTTATTTTGGTGACATGTTTCTTAAATACTTGGATAAAATTAGTAAATTATCAAAGATGAATTACTAATCCACTGAATAGTACCTTTGTGTTCTTTATAAAAGTACCCTATGTCATCTGAACGTAACTTTAAAATCTGGAAATCTGGTCATTAAAAAAAAAAAAGTTATGTTGATTCTTTTTTTTTTTTAAATGTAAAAAACAGAAATTGGAAATCTAAATTGAAATTATGCACATTTTAAAATCAAACATTTTAAAATTAAAAGTCAAGAATGTATGGTTTAGACTTCAAAATATGAAAATATGAATATGGTAAAAATGCAAATATGCTGTGTACAGTGTATACTCAAGTTTATGAAAGTATGCAAATGTCATAAACTGTGTTAACTTCAATACTTCAATAAAATGGTGTTTGTGTATTCTACAGTGTAGGTTGAAAGAGTATTATGTAAGGTTTCTTATTTTAAAATTAGAAACCACATGTAATTCTATTTTTGTGTGGTGAAGTATGTGTTCATTTTAGGGCTG
The DNA here is from genome assembly GCA_028583405.1 of Pogonophryne albipinna. Classification (NCBI taxonomy): domain Eukaryota; kingdom Metazoa; phylum Chordata; class Actinopteri; order Perciformes; family Artedidraconidae; genus Pogonophryne; species Pogonophryne albipinna. Next base: position 23,746,389 of record CM053242.1, on the reverse strand, counting down.
TCAAGTTACATTACATTACATTGCATTTAGCTGACGCTTTTATCCAAAGCGACTTACAATAAGTACATTCGACCAGGAAGACACAACCTTGAAGAAAACCGAATCATATAAGTACATCAGGTTTCATAGAGCCAAACATTTCAAGTGCTACTCAACTGGCTATAGATAAGCCAGTCCTTTGTTAGTATATAAGTGCTTTGTTAGTAATTCTATCGCTCGAAGTGGAGTCGAAAGAGATGAGTTTTCAGTCTGCGCCGGAAGGTGTGTAAGCTATCTGCTGTCCTGATGTCAATGGGGAGCTCATTCCACCATTTTGGAGCCAGGATAGCAAACCCACGTGTTTTTGCTGATGGGAACTTGGGTCCCCCTCGCAGTGCGGGTGCAGCGAGCTGTTTGGCTGATGCAGAGCGTAGTGCACGCACTGGGGTGTACAGTTTAATCATGTCCTGGATGTAGGAAGGGCCAGATCCATTCGCAGCATGGTATGCAAGTACCAGTGTCTTGAAGTGGATTCTAGCAGTTACCGGAAGCCAGTGAAGTGAGCGGAGGAGCGGAGTGGTGTGGGAAAATGTAGGAAGGTTGAAGACCAGACGAGCCGCTGCATTCTGGATGAGCTGCAGAGGTCGGATGGCACATGCAGGTAGACCAGCCAGGAGGGAGTTGCAGTAGTCTAGGCGTGAGGTGACGAGAGCCTGGACCAGAACCTGCGTGGCTTTCTGGGTATCCTCCTGATGTTGTAAAGCGTGTATCTGCAGCAACGGGTTGTAGCAGCGATGTTTGCAGTAAAGGACAGTTTGTTATCTAGGATCACACCCAGATTGAATGTGTTATTAGCTGAATGGTAGCTGCTTTTAGCTAAAGAAAATGCAGAAAAAGCTTAATATTTCAAAGAAAAGGTTTTAAAAAAGGTATAAACAACAACATGTATAGCCTTGATGTCCTGAAATAGCTGAATAATGTAATAGTTGAATGGTTTCTGCAGCTGAAAATAGGCTGAAGGAGTTAAATATCAGATGTAAGTAGTAGTGAATGAATTTGTATTAAGATGAGAATAGAAAGTAAAAAGGCTTGGGAAAGCAGAAGAATATTTGAACTGCAAACTTTTGAACTAACTTGATGGTGAATGATCTGTCGCCATGCCAACAGCATTTGATGACATCCCATAATACGCTTAGATGTGTTGATGGCTGCATCGTTCCCAAACCTGTGACGTTTTGGGCCATTTCGAGCATTTTCACTGAAGTTATGAGAAAACCGTGTTTCATGGTGAGCATTGTGTTGCCATGGCAACGGCATTTGAAGAAATCTCAAAACTGTCCCCTAGATGTCTTCACGGCTGGACTGTTAGCACACATGTGAAGTTTGAGCACTTTTTGAACATTTTCATAGGAGTTAGACATTACATTAGGAGGTTACATTACTCTCTCTCTTCTCTTGATTGTCCTCTCTCTCTTCTCTCTCTCTTCTCTTGATCGCCCTCTCTCTCTTCTCTTGATCATTCATCATCATCGGTGTGTGTCTGTGTGAGAGAGAGAGTGTGTGTGTGTGTCTTTGTGTGAGAGAGAGAGAGAGCGTGTGTGTGTCTCTGTGTGAGAGAGAGATGTGTGTGTGTCTCTGTGTGAGAGAGAGATGTGTGTGTGTCTGTGTGTGAGAGAGAGAGTGTGTGTGTGTGTGTGTGTGTCTGTGTGTGTGAGAGAGAGTGAGTGTGTGTGTGTCTGTGTGTGTGAGAGTGTGTGCGTCTGTGTGTGTGTGTGTGTGTATGAGAGAGAGAGTGTGTGTCTTTGTGTGTGTGTGTGTGTGAGAGAGAGAGAGAGAGAGAGAGAGCATGTGTGTGAGAGAGAGTGTGTGTGTGTCTGTGTGTGAGAGAGAGTGAGTGTGTCTGTTTGTGAGAGAGAGTGTGTGTGTGTGTGTGTGTGTGTGTGTGTGTGTGTGTGTGTGTGTGTGTCTTTGTGTGAGAGAGAGAGAGTGTGTGTGTGTGTGTGTGTGTGTGTGTGTGTGTGTGTGTGTGTGTGCGAGAGAGAGTGTGTGTCTGTGTGTGTGAGAGAGTGTGTGTGTGTGTGTGTGTGTGTGTGTGTGTGTGTGTGTGTGTGTAAGAGAGAGAGCATGTGTGTGTGAGAGAGAGAGTGTGTGTGTGTGTGCATGTGTGTGAGAGAGAGAGTGTGTCTGTGTGTGTGTGAGAGAGAGAGAGTGTGTGTGTGTGTTAGAGAGAGAGAGAGTGTGTGTGTGTGTGTGTGTGTGTGTGTGTGTGTGTGTGTGTGTGTGTGTGTGTGTGTGTGTGTGTGTGTGTGTGTGTGTTTTAATTGTTACAGCTCAAATGCATTGCAATAACTTCCATGTTAAAAAAACACTTTAAAAAGCTGAATATTTTAAAAAGTATAACATATTTAGAAAAAGTTGAAAGTTTCCCATCATGTGTTGAAAAGGCTGAATAGTTTGATATTTGAATGGTTCCTGCAGCTGAAATTAGGCTGAAGGAGTTAAATAAAGATATTAAATGTAAGTAGTAGTGATTGAATGTTTACAAACACCTGTGTGTGTAAACCCAGAGATCAAAGTTTTCCATGGTGTCTGCTCTGATTGGATGATGTGACTCACGTGTGTGTGGCTCCAATCTGCCCAGCAACACCATGACAACCAACTGCAGCACTGAGTCCCATAAGAATGCATTGGGGATTATATCTGACAATTTTGCCACCTGTTCAAAATCTATGGCTCTTATAAAAAAATGACCAGACCGTGAGCATCAGGGAACCCCAATGGACTGAAATATGTTTTTTTTGGGGTTTTGTGTGTACAATGTGGAGATGGGAGCAGTTTGTCTAAAGTGTACTTCTCCCTGCTCTGAAGAAAGATCTGGAACAATTTTACATGGGAATCAATTGGGAGCTAGCTGGACTTTTTCTCTCTTCATGCCCTCAAGAGGCATTTTGTTTAATATTTTTTCCTATTTTATTTTTATTTTCTAACCTAGGAGAGGTTTTCCTACGTTTTTCATGAAAACATATGTCTGATGAGTGTAGGGTTTGGGAATTATGGCAAGTTTAAAATATTTTTGGGGGAGAATTTCGAGCTGTCCTGCATTCTGTTTTGAGATCAAAGCACTCTAGACTTAACAAGCTGCTCCATCCACTCTAATGTTAAAATCTGAAAAAGGCCTCTCTACCAAGCTCCAAACTAAATTCAACATCTCAAAAAGTGTAAAAGATATCAAAAATAAAAGTCAAGTTTGAATAGCTGAAGGTCTTGTGGTCATTTGAAAGTTGGAATGAAGTGTCTAGCTGAAAGTATGTGGAAGGAGTAGCATTTGGCGCAAGGTGTAGGAAAACAGGATTTGAAGGCATCTCCCATTGACTTCAATGTTAAAAAAAGAGTATAAAAAGCTGAATATTTCAAAAGGTATGAAATATTTTGAAAAAGTTGAAAGTCTCATCAATTGCTGAAAAGGCTGAATAGTTTAATAT